>CM042263.1:39125682-39283182 GCA_023566225.1 Romanogobio albipinnatus
TAGCACGAGTGGCGATCGATAGTGGATGATAATAGCAGGAGTCTCCAACCGTTTCATTTGAGAGCGACTCATGTTATACAACACTCAACACTCTCCAATAATGCATCATAACTCATATTACCCTATCCTAACTGTTCTACCCCTGAGGGAGTGTAGTAGTAGTTCCACTAGTCTGACCAATACCATCACACTTACGGTACTTGAGACCAATTTTGGTACCACAGCAAAATGTGTTTTATTTTATTTAACTATAAAAAATAAAAAAACCTATTAAATTCAATACGTTTATTATTTATGATAATCAGTGTCAGTAAATAATACATAAACATTTAAAGGCTGTATGCTGTTGTTTATAAATAAAAGATCCAGTGAAAAATATTAATAATTATTATTATTATTAGAGATGTAGTTAAATCTACTGTAGTGGAGATCATATATTCTGTCTTTCTTCACGTTAAATCAAACTTTTATTTTGACGGGTTGCCTTTAAGTTGACCTTTGTGTGTTTGTGTTCATGTTATGAGTATTTGTTTTTTAATGAGGGTTAGGTCCTCATTTAGTGTCACACGGCAGAGACTACAAAGTGTGTGTGTGTGTGTGTGTGTGTGTGCGCGCCCACAGAGACACAGAACATGCAGGAGTAATATTTAAATAGCAGTTTTCAGTTTAATATTCACAGAAACCAGTATATATTCGGCTACAGTCTGGAGCCCGCGCTTAGATAAACACAGAGCGGCTGATCGCACACACTCTCCCCTCAGGACCTCAGGACCTCAGGTATCATCACATTTAAAACATTTCACTACGACATGTCAAGCACCGGAACTTGTGACATCCCTACATTTGCATGTTTACATTTGCATTTGTTCATAAATAAAAAATAACCTCACGGCTCAAACTTGATTTGCGTTGGAGGGGGTGGGACACCCGTCTATATTAGCTCCCTCTGATTGGATGAAAAGGCTTGAGCTTCCTCCAATCAGGCGATGTGTTGAGACCCCTGCTATATAGCCTAATGTATAATAAACTGACGCTAACAATGCTGCGCTGTTGACGCGGAGAAATCAATGCTACTGAATGATTCAGTGTTCAAAAGAGTCGTTTGTATCAAAGATTCAATGAACTCTTCATAAACGACTGCCTCATTCTTGAATGAATCATCCGTTTGAACGAATCGACTCAATGACTCGCTCATTAAACACACTGGCGGTTCACTTTCATGTTTAAACATTCTTTCCAACTTTTCTTATTTGTATATTCAAAAATATCTCATAAAAATGTTTAATGCAGTTGTAATTTTTCAGTGTAAATTATTTAATGTGACTGGTAACAGCCTATAGTGTCTTATTATTCTAATTTAAGAATATAAACTGAAAGCTGAAGCATAGCCTATATTTGATATAAAAGGTAATAATATCAAAGATATGCAGATTTAAATATATCAAAACTGATTGAACATTGTTGAGTATTTCAGAATAAATTATATTTACAACAAACACAAAGAAATCCGGACAAGATGAACAGGCGTAATGTTGAGGAGAAGAAAAAAGTGGCTGGTGGTCAAAAAAACCATGCGCTGGTTCTACTTCTCTTCCTGAACAAGTGCGCACCGAGTGTTGCTTCACATTCACGTGAGCCGCGGCACATCGAGAGCAACCGAGCTCCGGGTGTGTGTTCTCGGGTTCGGTACCTCAGTGCACATCAAGCTCTGCATGAACGCTTTCACATTAGCAATGTTTCATGCGAACCGTGCTCCATTTCAGACTCAACTGCCAGAGTAAGAGCAGCCTTAAGGCCTGTTCACACCGGGACGATTTAAAAAATAAACGATAAACGCGTGCGATATTCGTCCCGGTGTGTACAGGCCTTGAGACAGCAGAAGAAGAACACACCGCCTCACGCTCACTGGAGACTTGAGGCATTTAACGGTTGGGGTAACTTGGGGCGATGTCACATTACAGTCATGTGTTTCAGCATTACAATAATTATATATATGGAGAGATGGAGAGATGGTGGTCCAGTGGGTTAAACCACTGAGCTGATATGCAGAAGGTTGCTGGTTCAATCCCAGCGGTCTCCACCAGTGTGTCCTTGAGCAAGGCCCTTTACTCCATGTTGCTCCAGGGGGATTGTCCTGTGATAAGGCACTGTAAGTCACTTTGGATAAAAGCGTCTGCCAAATGCAGAAATATAAATGTCTTGAGTTGATCTAGCCTATTCCCTAATGAATTAAACAGCTTACCATACAGATTGAGAGTGTGAATGCTCTCTCTCTCTCTCTCTCTCTCTCTCTCTCTCTCTCTCTCTCTCTCTCTCTCTCTCTCTCTCTCTGTTTATGTGTGTGTAGCCTTTACACGCGTGCATGCGGGGACGAGTTGCGATTTTCGAATACAAATCGAATAATTCCCAGCGATCTTTGAATATTATTTTTGCTTGAAATGCCCATCCCTACTGGGAAGCGCACACACACACACACACACACACACACACACACACACACACACACCTGCTTCATCTTGAAGAGCTCGCGGC
Source organism: Romanogobio albipinnatus (assembly GCA_023566225.1). NCBI lineage: Eukaryota > Metazoa > Chordata > Actinopteri > Cypriniformes > Gobionidae > Romanogobio > Romanogobio albipinnatus. The sequence continues at coordinate 39,128,215 of CM042263.1, forward strand.
GCGTGTGTTCGTCGTTCCGCAGGTCCTTCTTGTTGCCCACCAGGATGATGGGAACGTTCGGGCAGAAATGCTTGACCTCCGGAGTCCATTTCTCAGGGATGTTCTCTGAGGGCCAGAAAGGTCAAAGTTGACATGGTGTGTGGCGCTACGCGACTGCGGAGGCGGGCGAGACTCACCCAGGCTGTCCGGGCTGTCGACGGAGAAGCACATGAGGATGACGTCGGTGTCGGGGTAGGACAGCGGCCGCAGCCGGTCGTAATCCTCCTGTCCCGCCGTATCCCACAGCGCCAGCTCCACCTGGAACAGACACACACTCAGCACACGCTCAGCACACGCTCAGCACACACTCAGCACACGCTCAGCACACGCCAGCACACGCTCAGCACACGCGTGTCACATGACCCGCCCCTCACCTGCTTGCTGTCCACCTCGATGTCGGCCACGTAGTTCTCGAAGACGGTGGGCACGTACACCTCGGGGAACTGGTCCTTACTGAAGACGATGAGGAGGCAGGTCTTCCCGCACGCGCCGTCCCCGACGATCACCAGCTTCTTCCGGATGGCCGCCATCTCTGAGAACACATCATCAGATCATGCTAACCCTGCTCTTACCATAGCAGAGATCAGTGAGGTCCTTCACAATAACAACTGCATTAAACGACTCGACTTCCCCTCGCAATCACTCGTGAGTGTTCATATACAGAATTCATCTTTCAGGAAATATGGAGCTTAAAAGTCCCAACATGTCATAAAAATCTGAATCCAGTATTTATAATCGATTGGGCAGAACTGTGCTGATGTTTCAAATACAGAGATAATAGTGAGATTATTGACTTTATGACAGAAAGAAATCCAAAGTGTGATTTCTCTAATGTCATCAGTGACCATTCTGGACCATAATGCATTTTGGTATGTCATGTGACATAATATTGTCTCCAACAGACCCAGAGCGTCTCTTAAGATGCTGATACTTTGAGCTTCTCGCTCACTATCACGCGTCCTCCTGATAACACTAATAATGTATTAATATTAAACCATCTATTTGATGTGAAAGATGAGCTTAGCGTGATGCTAGCTCAGGTGGCCGAGTCCGTGCCTGATTATAAAGAGCACAGGGTCCTGTTCTTATGATGTGCGAGACTAGTGACGCAAAATACTAGCCGTTATACTAGTCCGTCTGTTTGCACATTTAATGTTTTTCTTTATATTTTTACAAAGGCTACATTTAAATGATGTCGTGTTAATGTTCATGATATTATTATGAAAAGTGTATATAATATATGAGGATGGCTTTAATGGTAATCCTAACGATGACACGGGCAATTCATTTAACGTGTGTGTGTGTGTGTGTGTGTTAGATTACACAATTCTGTTTTGTTAAGGATAAAACAAGCCTTATTTACTTTATTGCAAAACATAGTCCAGCTTAGTTTCTGAATTTTGACCAAACATGAGCTCATGTCTCTATGAAGTGCCAAACCGTTTCCGAGCACTGATTGTTTGTTGTATGTGCCAACAATGGAAGAAATGTATTCAAAATTATTAAAATTAATCAAAATTACTGCTATCCAGGAATTACATTTTCATGGGGAAAAAGATCTAATTCACCAAACATTGTTAATTACAGTCCGTTCATAACATTAGTACATACACAAAGTGCAGAAAACCCTCTAACATGATTGTTTGTTTCCAAATGTGAATCCTCGTGTGTCATTCGCCCACAATAGAGCTGAATTGTATTATTTACACATTATTTTATGAGCATTGATATTTTTGCATCTTGACTTTATTTCCATGACACAACATTAAACATTTCCTGATCAAACATGACAGTAAGTATTCATGTATTAATATTAGCCTTGTGTAAATGAAATGCGCTGCTGCTCGTGAGTTTTCATGAGATTTGCCCGTTAAAAACGGAAACATTAAAGATCCTGTCATGGAGAAACACACATTAATGAGAAAAGCCCAGAGTTTACATGAAGACGCAGTTTAAATGAGCTATAGTGACGCCGTTTGATCGTGTTTGAGCACTTCTCAGGTATAAATACAGCGTATATTATAATGTCACTCACAAGGGTTTATTTCTCATTAACATTAACGTGTTCTTTTTGTTTTTAAAGTTTGTTTTGATTTTTAATGTGGCGATGCGAAGCTAACGGCTACACCACCGGAAGTGAGCGCCTCTCCTCAGTAAAGTCATTCAATCATCGACACCACAGACCCGGCCGGCTCTCTCGGGCAGGCGAGGTTTGATGACAGTCTCGATCTTTTTTTAAAGCTTGGACAAGCGCGGAAAAATCTAATTAAACTCGGTCTCACCGTCAGTTTGACTCGGCTCGAGTTTTCCGGTCGGTTCAGTGCGCGCGCCTGAAGCCAGACACAACCAGACAAGATGGCGGCGGAACAAACAACCCGTCAAAATAAGAGTCCCCACAGTTCACTTCCCAACTGTTAGTTTATTAAGTGAATCACAAAATTCAAACACAGACAATATATCATGAGGTTAGTTAGCTTCACTAAGACTCAGAGTTCAGCTTTTGGGCTGCTTGCCGTCCTCTGCTTGGTCCGAGGTCGCGCACACCATCCTGGCTTTGACCTTCTTATTGGAGGAGATGATGAGGAAGGGGCTGAGGGAGGCGTAGCACGAGGAGAAGAACACCCTCATGTCGGCCACCACGGGCGGCACCTGCGCCACCGTCAGCATGTAGATCCAGATGACGTTGTCGATGCCGAAAAACACCACGTACAGAACCACCAGCATCACCACCGTCTTGGCCGCCCGGGTCTCCATGGCGTCGCCCTGCGAGCGGCGGATGCCCCGCACCTTCCGGCCGTGGCGGTGCAGCAGGACCAGGATGTACCCGCTGGAGCCCAGCATCACGCCCACGAAGGCAAAGTCGCGCACCGACACGGCCACCCCGTTGATCACGTAGGACAGGTTATCGCGGAAGTCCACGTGGCAGAAGCCCAGGTTGAGCGTGAACGGCGGGACGGTGCCGTTGCGAGGGGCCACGGAGAAGAAGGGCGCGGCGATGCAGACGGCCATGTTGAGGAGCCACAGCGCGGCGAAGGTGGGGAGGAGCAGCCGCGGGAGCCGGGCCTTCAGGCGGGACAGGAGCGGGCCGCCCGCGGGGGCCACGCTCACCGCCTGGAACACGCTCAGCATGCAGGTGATGCACACGGACAGCGCGCGGGCGATGCGGTACGTGTAGATGACCGCCTTGCAGCCGCCGTCGTCCAGCAGCTCCCTCATGCCGAACACGGCCATGGTCTGCGGGACGCCGCGGGTCAGCAGCAGCAGCAGGTCGGCCAGGGCCAGGTGGCACAGGATGGCGTCCACGGGCTGCAGCCGCGCCTCGCTCAGCAGGATGTGTGCGTACGCCAGCAGGACCAGCGCGTTGGCCAGGATCCCCAGGCCCGCCTGCAGCAGGAACGACACCCCTTTGATGGTCAGGCACAGGTCCATCGAGCCGCTCGGAGAGTCAGACGGGCGAGCGCGGGCGTCTCCATATAAAGCCTCTCCTGCACCCGCGGGAGCGCTCGGGGCGGAAACACACACACGCGTGTCCAGCTGAGGCGGGTCCTCTCCAGAGATCACATTCAAATACACTTTCACATTACACTTCACAGCAGAGCCGCGACCAGCTCATCTTCCCAGTGTTTTTGGCTCATCTGACCTCGTGTTTTAATAAATACGATTATTATGACACCAACATTTTACACACCTAGCCTAACTGATGTCCACTGAACCAGCCATAAGAGACTGAGGGTTACACCTCGTCTGATGCTGTAATAATCTCTCCGCTGATGTCTGAACATCTGAGGGTGCACAAACATCTAAATATGGAGAAAAGCCCTTAGCACACATATCACTACTAATAATACATTTATGATATGAACGTTTACCAAATATCTTCATGGAACAGGATCTTAATATCCTGATGATTTTTGGCATAAATTATTATTAATATTAAGTATTTTTGTCAACTGATTCCAGATGATTTTACAGATATTTGTCTTGTTTTCTGAGGGAAAATGAAGTGAGTTTATGCGTAAACACAAGCAGAAGCATCTGCCAATGGGGTCAAAATAATCATCTGGAAAAAGATCTTATGGAAATGTGCATGTGTAGTAAAATCATTTTTCAATATTTGGCCTGTAAACGAGTCGATGTCACTCAGCGAGGGTTAGCTGGGTTATTAATGGAGCACATTTCACACACGGAAGAAGAGGAGTTCAAATCTTCATAAGAAAGAAGAATCAGCTCTAGTGGAAGAGAACGGAGGATCACGGGTACACTTCTCCAACATTAGTCAGGGAGCTGTGTGTCTGAACTGATCTGGTGTGTGTTTCTTCATTTGTTGAGGATTAAGTGTGTGTCCGCTTGTGAGCAGGAGCGCGTCTCGTGTGTGTTCTGGAGAGCAGCTGTCCTGTGATGGAGTCCTCAGGGGAGAATTAGACAACATTAAGATCATTAGAGCTGTAATGAGGAGCGGAGGGACGAGCAGGCCCGGGCGTGTCTGTTTTCTTCCCATGATTCCCTCGGGAGAGACGTGTTTACGCTTGAACGCACACGCGTGTTTAACCTCTGAGGGTCGTGTCATGAGTTTTCCAGAGGCCGTCGGCTCGGCTCGGCTCTGCTCAGATCAGTAATATTATTATTGATCTGATCCGCAGGAAACACAGCGACGGCCGAACGGCTGCCACACACAGAGACGAGCACAGACGCACTAACACATGACAGAGATAAAGGCCCTTGTCAGAGCTGGAGCACATTTACTGGAGTACTGGACTTCATTTGAATATGCCGTTGAACCATTTGTCCGAGGTGAAATTTGATCGCAGCGGTCATTAATCGGTTGTCGGTGAACATGTCAAACTAAGGATCAAAGACTTCAGATTTTAGCCTAGGATCAGAGAAACCTTTTAGGATTTCACAATTTGTCTCAGACGGCCAAACCGTGGCCAAAATCGCACAGTGTGCACCCGTATGGTTCAGTTTCTGAAAAGGTCAAAGATTAGTCTTGTTGACATGACCTGCTGCACTTAATGCATGTCTCATAACATTTTGCGGGAGAAAGAGAAGAGCAAAAATTTTCCAAAAATGTAAACGTTTGCATAAGTAAAGATATCTTCATATTATATCCTGAACGATAGATATATTAAGTCTTTATGGGATGTGTGTGTTGGAATGTGTTGAGGTGGTTAGGCTCCTTTTGGGAACCTGCTTCAGGCCGGCCCTGAGAGAATATGGGATGTGTATCCGTGACTTCGATAAGAGCGTTGTACCTTTTATACAAGCGTTGAAATGATTTTATTGCAGTGTAAATAGGTCTAGGTCTGACTCGATGTGTCACTGACAAAGTATTTTAAAACAGAAACGTCAAATCTCTTCCTTCAAATACTGAGCTAATCCACTCCACATCAGCGCCTGCACAGTGAGCTCTTACATCCTTCTGCTGGAAATCTCATGAGATCTCAGTTTAGAGGAATTATTGAGCCCTTGCTGTCATTAAAACAGGGAAAGGCAAGTCTCTTCATTATAAGCGCTTCACAACACAGATTGCTTCAGAGCAGCTTTACAGGGAGACCAGGACATTCCTTCTGATTTCTGTTCAGCTAAAGCAGAAAACCCCGATGCGTTCGGACGGCCATCCGCACGACAACCAAACCATAGGTTAGAAACTATACCATAAATCTAATGATTAAACTAAATGACTGATCTAAAGCCCACACTGTCACTGTATGATCATTGAAATGAGCTGATGACATCACCGTTTTCTCCAGCGGAATCCGATTCTGTTGCAGTATTTTGCTGTTTAACTCTGTTAAAGCGCTGTATAAATAAAGCTGGCTTGACTTGACAAGCTGTTGTAAAGGTACAGTTCTGACACCCTTTATGTCTGTGTGTATAAATGTTTTTTCTTGGTTATGTGAACGTTACAGTTAAAGACGTTCCGTGAAAGATGTATAAATACAGTTTTTGTGCTAAAGAACTTTAATAAACACCAGGAGTCTGAGATTTGAAACTCTGTTCTCATTTTGATACACATTTACAGTTTCAATAATGGCGATATCCACTGAAATGACAAAAAGTCACTCAAAAAGGATGGACTTTAGATCACGTTATACTCCATACTTCACCTATTCTGGGGTTAGTGCCGGGGTGATGATGGTATAGTTTCTAACCTATGGTTTGGTTGTCGTGCGGATGGCCGTCCGAACGCATCGGGGTTTTCTGCTTTAGCTGAACAGAAATCAGAAGGAATGTCCTGGTCTCCCTGTAAAGCTGCTCTGAAGCAATCTGTGTTGTGAAGCGCTTATAATGAAGAGACTTGCCTTTCCCTGTTTTAATGACAGCAAGGGCTCAATGATTCCTCTAAACTGAGATCTCATGAGATTTCCAGCAGAAGGATGTAAGAGCTCACTGTGCAGGCGCTGATGTGGAGTGAATTATGAAAGATAGCTCAGTATTTAGTTGAAAAATGTTGTCATTGGGACAGTCCCCTCACAAGGACATCTTTCTAGTCCTAAAAGGTTCATAGTAGTGCCCTAAGGTATGTATTTGTACTCTAGGTTTAGGGCACTACTATTGTCGTTGTGAAGGGACAGTCCCAGTGAGCAGTCCTTTATCTCTGTGTGTATCGCTCTCTGGAGCGACTGTGACAGGATCACTCGACTGCACATCATCGCTATAATTGAGCTGAAGTCACTGGACCGTCCCGCACATGAGCGTCCCCGCGGCTCCTGCCACACTATAAAGCGGAGCCGCATCTGTGGAGCTCTCAGAAGAAGAAGGCCTGCGTCTGCTGTTGGGATGGACGCGGACGCTCTGACGCGCGGACTGCTCTTCCTGTCTCTCGCCGTGATGGGCGTCCCAGGGAACACGGCCGTCATCTGCGCCTTCCTCTCGCTGGCGTATCACGAGGGCCGCCTCTCGCCCGCAGACGCCATCGTGCTGCACCTGGCGTCCGCTAACCTGGCGGTGGTGGGCGTGCGCTGCCTGCTGGAGGTCCTGGCCAGCTTCGCCATCTACAACGTGTTCGACGACGCCGGCTGCAAGGCGGTCATCTTCGTCTACCGCACGTCCCGGTCTCTGTCCATCTGGCTGACCTTCGTGCTGAGCGTGTACCAGAGCCTGAGCATGGCTCCGCCGGGGTCCCGCTGGGCCGGGGTCCGTGTGCTGCTCGGCCGGTACCTGGGCGTGGTTTTCCTGGCGCTGTGGCTGATCAACACCTCCATGAGCGTGGCCCCGCTGATGTTCGCCGTCGGGGCCCGGAACGACTCCAAACTCACGCAGAACGCCATCAACGTGGAGTTCTGCTTCCTCAGCTTCCCGTCCCGGCTGTCGCGGGACGCCAACGGCGCGGCCCAGGTGGGGAGAGATGTGGTGCCCATAGCGCTGATGGCGGCAGCCAGCCTGGCGCTCCTGCTGCTCCTGCACCGCCACGGCCGGCGGGCGAAGGCTCTGCGGGGCGGGGCCAGACCCGGGCCCTCGGCGGAGCGGCGCGCGGCCCTCACCGTGGTCACCCTGGTCACGCTCTACGTGCTGTTCTATGGGGTGGACAACGGGCTGTGGGTCTACACGCTGGCGGTTCCTCAGACGCTGGGCTCCTCGCTGGTCTCCGACCTCAGGATCTTCTTCTCCTCGCTCTACGCCGCCGTCTGTCCCGTCGTCATCATCGTCTCAAACAAGAGAGTGGGCCAGAGAGCCAGAGGCGCGCTCGGACGCTGCTTCGCCGCGATGGACGGCCACGGACTGAAAAACAACAAAACATGATGGACGTAAGATGCGTCAGGTCTTTACTAATGTTGGGACACGGGTTCTGTTACTGAAGTCTGGCCAGACAAACTTTACTGTTGACTTGACAAAGCCTCACTAAATATTGAGAAGCTGCTTTGAGACAATAGGCATTGCATAAAGGGTTAAATACATAAAGGTGACTTGACAAAGCCTTGTTTGAATGCTTTTATAGATAGATAGATAGATAGATAGATAGATAGATAGATAGATAGATAGATAGATAGATAGATAGATAGATAGATAGATAGATAGATAGATAGATAGATAGATAGATAGATAGATCATTTCCATAACTTTCACTAATGTTATGTAAAAGTTATGTAAAAGTTAGAAAAAAACATTCCTAAAATAATGTTTCAGGAACATTCTTATAATGTTTTCATAGTTCAAAAACATTCTGGTAACGTTGAGAGGAAACATTCTTCACGTCTTTATGATGTTATTTGTGCTTGACTGATGTTCTCATAATGTTCTTGGAATGCCATCATTTTAGAAGTAATGGGAACAGAAATGATTATATTATGAAATTAACAATTTTACTGATCTTTCTTTAATTATCATGACTGCAGCTTTTATTTTTTTATTACCTCTTAAGTTTAACTTAAGAAATAAAATACACTCCTGAACAAGAACCAGTAACTTGTATTCTATTTGTTTCCCTATATTGTCCTAATGACACATTTATGATTGGTTTATAAACTACACACACTCTGCAATAAATCATTGTGTATTTTATGAACAAAATGTAATTTCTTAGCACAGAATCTGGCAGAACACATAGGCTATCTTATTTGATATGTTCTGTATTGTAAAGGTTGTGTCAATAACCACTGCATTACTGGAGAAAGGGTGTTTTCCAGCCCTTATTAAGATCATCATCACTCGCCTCTAGTAGGATAATCTCAGTCTGTCATTAAAAGGGTTTCCAATCAAAATGCGTGTTCCTTTAAGCGCAATGTGTGGACTTTACATGAACATTTAGAATTTGCATTTATTTATTTAATTAACGACTACACTTCCCCATCCTTAACCCTTAATGATCTATAGTGCATATAATCTTTAAGAGCACATGCGTTCCGTTCGCTGGGATCGAACCCATGATCGCATGATGGTATATTGATATTGATATTGATATTGCAATAACGCAGATATAATGCACGTGTCCTGTTGTCGATAGGGCTTAACATTAGTAAAGGCTCCCTATTTCAGGGACTTGACACACGGCTTCTATGGGCATATTATTGGTTGGAGAAAATGTTGCACTGTGAATGGATCGTCAGGTTTTGTGTCCCACACTCTTTCTTATTCTTGAACACGGGTCGGCGGAACACACTCATCTGTTCGCTCACCACTACACTACCACAGCCGAGGGAGCGCGGTCACACACCGGTCAGTCGGTCGGTCGGACGGTCTGTGCTCTTCAAACCAATCCAGCCGTCTCTTCCACGGTCTGACGTCACCTCGGTGTGCCATTCTCAAACCAATGGTGTCCAGAGTCCGCAGTTCACCTGATATATGTCTGAGGCCAGATCGCTGACCTGCTAAAAGGTGAGTCGATTAGTTGTTAGTGTTTTCTGTTGTTGTTTTGTTATATATGTGAAGTGTGTATGACTGGGTGGTAAAGCGACTCCTGCAGTCTCTGGGGAGACTAATACTTGTTGTGATGTGGGATTTATCTTTAAATGGTTGGCGTGTGTTAAACTCCTCTTTGAGTGCACATGGGCTTTGCTGCTTTATATTTTATGAATTAGTGACTCTTACATGTTTCATAACATCAATTTTTAACTTTTAACCCGTTCTTTGTGTGTCTTTGAAGCTTTGATTGTGTTTACAGTGTGCAATATAACATGTGTTCATGTTTCACGTGTAAAAACACAGTATTTTTCACACAATTGAGCCATAACTCAGCCACACAGAGCGGGGTCAGCGCATGCTGAGGGTCACAGAGCGGGGTCAGCGCATGCTGAGGGTCACAGAAGTGGCCAACTTTCTGCAGAGTCAAGAGCTCCAGACCTCCAAACTTCTGTGGCCTTCAGATGAGCTCAAGAACAGTGTGTAGAGCTTCATGGAATGGGTTTCCATGGCCGAGCAGCTCATCCAAGCCTTACATCACCAAGTGCAATGCAGAGCGTGGGATACAGTGGGGTAAAGCGTGCCGCCACTGGACTCTAGAGCAGTGGAGGCGTGTTCTCTGAGTGACCAATCACGCTTCTCTGTCTGACAATCCCATGGATGAGTCTGGGATTGGTGGTTGCCAGGAGAACGGGACTTGCCTGACTGCATTGTGCCAAGTGTAAAGTTTGGTGGAGGGGGGATTATGGGGTGGGGTTGTTAGTTCCAGTGAAAGGAACTCTTAATGCTTCACCAAGACATTTTGGACAATTTCATGCTCCCAACTTTGTGGGATCAGTTTGTGGACGGCCCCTTCCTGTCCCAGCATGCCTGCGCTCCAGTGCTCAAAGCATCGCTCCATAAAGACATGGATGAGGAGTTTGGTGTGGAGGAACTGGACTGGCCTGCACAGAGTCCTGACCTCAACCCGATAGAACACCTTTGGGATGAATTAGAGCGGAGACTGAGAGCCAGGCCTTCTCGTCCAACATCACAAATGCGCTTCTAGAAGAATCCCCATAAACACACTCCTAACCCTTGAGGAAAGAAGAGCTGAAGCTGTTAGAGCTGCGACTCCATATTAAACCCCACAGATTATGGGATGGCATTAAAGCTCATGTGCGTGTGAAGGCAGGCGGAACAACACTTTTGGTGATGTAGTGTATGAGTGAGAGTTCAACAGTCAGGAATTTATAATTTATGATCCCATATAGAGGTGCAAAACCTGATGATGGATCCATAAAGCAGCTCTGACACATTAACATCAGCTCCATCTGCTGGACAACTCGAGGAAAAGCAACAGGGCACTTCAAGTCGGGTCGTTTTACCAACGCATGAGCTGTAAATCAAACCTCTGTGTCTTTCTCACGAGTGAAAAGCCTTCAGCGCTGGTTCCAGAGTTAATGCAGATAAACGCTGAGCGGTGGCTTCATGGGGCGGCTGCAAACATGACTGTAGGACATATGGACTTCTCTACGGTCTCGCTTCAGCTTAGATGCCTTATTTAAGAGTTGAGATGTTCTTTAGTGCTGATCTGACCGGGGTTAGAATAGGATATTATATTCTACACTTTTATCATTTCTATTGAATGTTCAGAAGTTATTCATTATTAATAATAATGTGCTGTTTGTTGTCACACTCAAAAAAATGTGTTTATTTTTAATGATTAAAAAAAGTTGAAAAAGTTAATAATTGTGTTTTATTGACAAAATATTTGAGTTTGTCTTGGATATTTGTTTGATTATATCAGCTCACTTCACTCTTTCGGGGGAAATCAAGAAAAAAGTAAAACTGTATTAATGAAACAAAACCACATAATTGCACTAGACGTGTGAAATGAATGTGGGGAAATATAAATACACACACGGAGAAAGTCAGCGAGCGTTAGTGTGCCCTGCTCTCCTCCCCTGCCACCTACAGCACATCAGATCCCAGAGCCTGAGCGAGAGCTGAGCCGCAGCCTCCTCTCATCGGAGCATGGTTCTGCCAGGAGGGACGGGATAGGAAACCTAACACACATTATTAAGGGTGAATGATGGTTAGGATGGAATCTAATTTAATAATAATTCAAATCTTTACTTATTAGAGTGCTGTGGATGTACTCATTTTAATAACCATTTTTAGATCTTTCCCCATGAACATGTCATTCCTAATGAATTTGGAAATGAATTACATTTCTATTATTGTTGGCGTATACAAATGTGCTGGAGCTCATCAAACAATCAACGCTCGGAAAACAACATTTAATAAAACACAATTAATATGATAAATGAGGGATTTCATGAAGACATGGGCTCATCTTTGGCTGATAACTCAAAATTCAGAACCAAATGAGGAAAAAAGCTGTAAAATGTTTTGCAAAAAAGTAAATAAGACTTGTTTTATCCTTAACAAAACAGAATTGTGTAACACACACACACACACACACACACACACACACACACACAGTTCTGCCCAATCGATTATAAATACTGGATTCAGATTTTTATGACATGTTGGGACTTTTAAGCTCCATATTTCCTGAAAGATGAATTCTTTATATGAACACTCACGAGAGGGATTGCGAGGGGAAGTCGAGTCGTTTAATGCAGTTATTTATATTTGTATTATGAATATGCTTTGGGCACCAGAATGACATCACTTCATTGACCCATCATTTGTGGTTCTACCCTGGCATTAATAATAATAAAGTCAAATCACATTTATTTAATAAAAATAATAATAAACGTAAAAAATAAAAATTAAAGTAAAACTGAATAATGGAGAAATGGATTGCGTAGACACGCCCACCTGCGCGCGCCTCTCACAGAAACTCTCCGGATTTCGCGCCTCTTTCCTCTGAGTGGATTTCGCGAGAGAACGGTCACAGAAGAACTAGCGCCTACGAAAACCGTCATTTATTCGGAAAACACACACATGGACTACAGTAGATTCGGGGATGGCTGAGTTGAGAGGGATGAGGTGTGATCCGGGAGGTGTAGGAAGTGACGTGGATGAAGGAAATGAGATTGAGGTAGATACGGGTAATGAGGGAAATTCAAACAAAGAAGAATGGAGGATAGTGAATAAAAAATAAATAAAAAGAAAGAAAGCAGAGAGAATCTGATGGAGATAAGGGAGAGGAACAACAAAGTTCAGAAATTAAAGTTATTCTGCGATTTCAATCTCCTTGTACATCAAATCCCTTGAAGGTTAGGGATGCTATTCACAAGCTAGGTGACGTGCGGTTTGTTAAAACTTCACGAGATGGGAATCTACTGATTATATGTAGAGATATAGTACAGCAGCATGGGTTAATGAAATGTAAATCATTGCTTGGGAAAGAGGTTAAGCCACAAGTATGGGAAGATAGAGGGAAGGTTATGGGTGTAATATCAGGAGTGCCAACTGAGATAACTGAAGAAGGGTTAATGTCAGAGGAGTGCGAGTAACTAGAGTTAAACGTTTACCTTTCACAAGAGATGGTGCTAAGGGTCCTAGCCTATCTGTATGGTTGACTCTAGAGGAAGACAAGATCCCTGAAAGAATCAGAATTGGGTATGTCAGCTATACAGTAAGGCCATATATCCCTCCGCCAATGAGATGCTTTAAATGCCAGCGTTTTGGGCACATTGCAGCAGCGTGTAAGAGTAAACTCCGTTGTGCCAAATGCGGAGGGGAACATGAGTACGGGAAATGTGAGAGGGGAGTTCAAATCAAGTGTTGTAATTGTGGAGGAGAGCATAGTGCTGCCTACAAAGGGTGCGATGCACATAAAAAAGCGGTTCAGATTCAGAACGTGAAGGTAAAAGAAAAGCTTACATACGTTGAGGCAATTAGAAAGGTCAAATCTAATGCCAACAATAGTAGATCAGCACATGTGACTCAATCACCAGTTCAAAGCATAGATAAATGCTGCAGTGTTGCCAAGGGTACACTTATAGTGGAAAAGAGGAAGTTTGTAGAAATCATGAACTGTTCTGCCCAAGCATGCAGCCGAACGGAGAGAACTAAGATAATTGCAAAAGCGGCAGAAAAGTACTTGGAAATGGAAGAGATGTCAGTAGAGATTATTAGTGCCACACTTATAACGGGGATATCAGATACACAATCAACATGTGGTGGTGGAGATTAATGATGTTAATGATGCTAACCATTCTACAGTGGAATGCGACGAGTCTAATTGCAAACGGACAAGAACTAAAACAGCATATTCAGGAGCAATCAGTTAAACCGAACATTTGCATTCAGGAATCCTGGCTAAAACCCTCACTTGAATTTGCATTGTGTGGCTATACAGCAGTGCGTAAGGATAGAACCCTTGCTATGGGTGGTGGAGTTGGCACCTTCATCCAACATGGTGTTAACTATAGTAGTGAAGAGCTTGAGATAATTATAATTGAGGCATGGGCCAACAAAACAAAAATTAGAATAATAAACTTTTATAATCCTTGTCAAAAAATAACTAGGGACATGTTGGAGAGTGTATGTGTTGTGGAAAACTCCAAAGTTATAGTATGTGGAGATTTGAATGCATATAATACCCTGTGGGGATGTGCTACAACAGATAGAGACGGGTATATCACTGAGGAGTTTATGGATGATAATCAGTTAGTGTGTCTAAATGATGGAAGAGGCACTAGGTATGATGTAGGATCTGCAATTGATCTTACTTTTGTGTCGCAACAACTAGCAGGTACTTGCACATGGGATGCCATGGGCAGTGATCATTATCCTATCTGGGTTAAGATAAGGAGTCAAAACATTAGTTTTGAAGAAAATTGGATTTCAAGATGGAGAATGAAAAGGGTCAATTGGGGGCTGTATAATTTTAAAACAAGCAGCAAATTAATTGAAGTTATGCCAAATTTGAGTGACGACATTGAGAGGTGAATAATATGATTATTAACATAATATATGAGTCAGCAGAGGAAACAATAGGTAAAACATCTGGAGCAAAGAAGAAGAAAATGGTACCATGGTGGTCTGATGAGTGTAGAGAGGCTGTTAAAAACAGGAATAAAGCCTTTAAAATTGTTCAATCTAATCATTCATTTGATCATTTATTGGAGCACAGGCTAAAGGCAAAAGAATTATAAGAGAAGTTAAAAGGAAATATTGGAGAGATTTTTGTAGTAATATTGGGACAGGAATAAAAATCAATGATCAGAAAGATGGGTGGCATAAGAAGGGACTTTTCACTACCAGTATTAGGAGATAATGGCACTGAGGCAGTAACTAGTGGAGAAAACGCTGAGCTGCTTGCAAAATCCTTTGTGAGGACACATAGCTCACAGAACCTCTCCAGTGAAGAGCTAGCTACAAGAATGAGGACCATTGAAGAAAAGTAAGATATGCTGGGGATGAAAATGGTGGGGAGAGTTCACTAGATGCAGATTTCACACTGTTTGAACTAAAAAGAGCACTGATAGGTGTTAAACATACCTCACAGGGAGAGATGGGATATGCTATAACATGATTGAAGAAATATCTGATGTGGCAAAAAATGTGATACTGGTTTTATATAACACAATTTGGGAACGAGGAAAACTGATCAGATGATCTTCAGGATAACTGAACAGAAGTTAATATCACAGCTCACTTGGGTTCCAGCGCACACAGGTATTGAGGGCAATGAGAAGGCAGACGAGTTGGCAAAAGAAGCACTTAAAGCAGAACAAGTAGAAGTACAGGTTCCACTCAGCAAATCAGAATTAGAGACAATAATTAAAGATGGTATTCATAAACTCTGGCAAGATAAATGGGATAAGGGGGGAAAAGGTAGGCATTAATATAGTATCCAACAGAATGTAACAGTTAAAATGATCAGCTCACTTTCACGACAGGAGGAACCCTGGTTCACCAGGCTACGGTTAGGGCATACAGGACTGAACTGCGCTTACACACAATAGGGAAACATGAGACAGGAATGGGCCCATATTGTACGGAAAGCATGTACTTCTGACATATTCTGAAGAGAGAGAAATATTTAAGAGGATAACAAAGAACTCTGTTACTTTGAGCAACTTGTTGAGTCTACCCGGACACAGTCTATAACTAAAGCAGTGATAGAGTCTCTAAAAGAAACACAACTAGCAAGAAGACTGTAGCTTTTCTTTCTCTGGAGGTGAAGCTGGAGGAGCTGAACACGCAGCGCTAGCTGAAGCTTGGGCTCTGATCTCCTTTTTATTTTTATTTATTTATTTATTATTATTATATATGTATGTATGTGTATGTGTATGTGTGTATGTGTATATATATATATATACATTTATTTATGATTTCCCAATGTGATCACACCTCAATCCTGTAGATGGCGGTAATGCACAAAGATTGCAAACTGCCAATAAAATTCACTGAAGAAGAAGAAGAAGAAGAAGAAGAAGAAGAAGAGTTTCCTGAGTGAAATAGGCGGGCCGCCATTATCCTTTCACTCTGCCAACGACTTCCGGTTAGCGTCTTTTACTGTCTTTGGTTAGCGTGCAGAAAAAGTTAACTATGGATGGTGTTACACGGCGACACGGCTCCGGGACATATTGTGCTGTTCGCGGTCGCAACAACTCGTGGCGATTGCTGAATGTTTGGTCGGAAGGAGAATGTTTCGACCATCAACCATATACTTTCAGCTAGAAAAACCGGTGTAAATTTATTTTTTTTCCCTTTCTGGTGGTGTTTTTATTTTATTTTATTGTACATATTCCTTTATTTTATATATATTATATTATATATAATTTCAGCTATAAAAACCTGTGTACATTTATTGTTATTGTTCCCGTTCTGGTGTTGTGATTATTGATAAGACAAAACAGAGTTAAAAAAAAAAAACTTTTGAGTGCTATTATTTTTCTTGTATTGTAAATATTGACACATGACACTAAACAAATTGATTTGAGAAGAAATGAATTAATTTTTATTGATCATTCCATAACAAAGGGACAATTTCATTAACTCCTTAATGTATGATTTTTTTAAATTAAATAAAAACAAAGTAAATACAGGAAAAAAATCTCACAATATCACAAAAAGAAAAAGACTGGAATAAAATATTAAATCAATAAAATTAATAAATAAAGAAATAAGTGACTGATGTAAAAATAAATAAGAGTAAGTAAAAGAAAATAAATCAGTTTGATACAAATAAATAAAAGCTAGAAAGGATTTGTCACAAATTTGTACATTACTACTCATTACTAAACATTACTACATTACTACTTTACTAAGGAAGTTCTTGGCAGAAACAGGAAGTAAACCGGAAGTGCCCGGGAAACTCGTTAGTAATCGTGTCTGCTTCCACACAGACGTGTTGGTCAGAGACTTGAGGTAAATGGAGCTTTTATTTAATTCCGTTTGCAAAATTACATGAAATGTATGTGACCTCAGAGAATCAAGCGTCCTCACAATCTCTTTCTCAGTCTTGTGTTTTAAATTGAGTTGAAGGTTTTCTAGAGTTTGTCATAATCCTGTTTACACTGCATCTGAGGACCAGCCAATCCACTGGCCATCACAGCTTCTCATTAAAGTTCCTTGCCTAGAAATAAACAGTGATGTCTTTATTTATTTGTGATGGGATGAGTTACTGGTAAGGGTTGGAAACCCGTGATCCCTTCCTCAGAGAAGAACAGCTCATGAAATAACGGATTATTGTGAGAGGTTTGAAGCTCCATGAGGGTCTGTGGATGGTATCTATGCTGCTCCTAGGCTACTTTAGGTGGTTGCTAAGGCGTTGCTAGGTAGTTTAGTGAAAAGCATCAAGTTAAAGGTAAGTAAAATATAAATGAAACTTATCACACACATTAACACACACAGCTAACCGGTGATGAAGACTATAAATGTAAGTTTGGTTATCATATTGTCCCTCGATTGAAATCTGATGATCATTGACATTGGGTTATTGTGTTGTTGGGTTATTGTGTTGTTGGGTTATTGTGTTGTTGGGTTATTGTGTTGTTGGGTTATTGTGTTGTTGGGTTATTGTGTTTTTACCTGGAAAATATTCGTTCTATTGTCATGTGTAGTGCTGTATGTTATTGGTGAGCAGTTGTCGTTCTAATATGTCAGAATAATAATAGCTAGGCATCAGTGATCGAGTGAATGAACAGTTTAAGCGTGTCTTATTGCGAATGCATGGCAGCTAGTGTGCTGCTAGCTGCCATGGTAGCACACGGTAGCACACCACCCGTGGTACGGACCGCAATACACCACCCGCGATACGGACCGCGATACACCACCCGCGGTACGGACCGCGATACACCACCCGTGGTACGGACCGCAATACACCACCCGCGGGGCGGACCGCGATACACCACCCGTGGTACGGACCGCAATACACCACCCGCGGGGCGGACCGCGATACGCCACCCGTGGTACGGACCGCGATACGCCACCCGTGGTACGGACCGCAATACACCACCCGTGGTACGGACCGCAATACACCACCCGCGATACGGACCGCGATACACCACCCGCGGTACGGACCGCGATACACCACCCGTGGTACGGACCGCAATACACCACCCGCGGGGCGGACCGCGATACGCCACCCGTGGTACGGACCGCGATACGCCACCCGTGGTACGGACCGCGATACGCCACCCGTGGTACGGACCGCGATACGCCACCCGCGGTACGGACCGCGATACACCACCCGTGGTACGGACCGCGATACGCCACCCGTGGTACGGACCGCAATACACCACCCGTGGTACGGACCGCAATACACCACCCGCGAGGCGGACCGCGATACGCCACCCGTGGTACGGACCGCGATACGCCACCCGTGGTACGGACCGCAATACACCACCCGCGGTACGGACCGCGATACACCACCCGTGGTACGGACCGCGATACGCCACCCGTGGTACGGACCGCAATACACCACCCGCGGTACGGACCATGGTACCCTCATGTCGAACCAGCTGCCCGCCTGTAAACCTTTAACATCTAATAAGAGCTGTATGTTTACTAAATATTATGATGATAATATTATTTTCTGAATATACACTAACTTTTGTCATGTCGTGTGACTGATCGCTCAAGCTTCATGGGCTTTCCTCATTGAGCCAGGTTGGCTAATGCTACCTTGGAGTCCCAGTAACATTGTCATTTTCGTGGTTTTTGTTGTTACTAAATAAAAAACCCTTTCCTGTCCTGTCAGCCATTAAACTGCACACGTACACACACTCTTTAGTTACACACGCGCTGTATATCACTCCATAAAGCACAGGAGAAACTACGAGCAATTCATAAGTCCTGAAATAAAAGCACAGTACCAGTGAATGGCGTGACTGGCCCGTGTGTGTGAGCTGGGAGGGCATGGGTGTGATGCTCATCTGCTCATCAGGAGCTGTTTCCATCTTTCATTAACACTTCATGAAGTATTGTGTATTCGCCATGATAACCCCAAAATGCACTTTATTTTCACTTTATGTTTTTTTGTTTATTTTTAAGTTAGTGCGGTGGCTACTTTACTGCATTAACTGCTATTTACAGGGGTTTTTTATGATCACTTTTCCTAAACTCTTAACGCATCAACATCACACAATTGGCAAAACGGTTCATTTCATGCTCAGAATCACACATTGCAAACTAAACTCCAACACTAATGTTCAAAATACAATAATACACTAACACACTGCCAAAACATGTCTGCCAAAACCCTAACACAATGTCATAAAAACACCAACACTAGATGAATTACAGAAACTGCATTATTGTGTGTCAGGTCTGCCCTTATACAGCAGACAGTATATTTCATTGATCATAGATCGTGTGTCTTTTGAAGACTCCACATGTTTTGTTGGGCTCAGTAAATGCATGGATTTTGTTTCTTTTGCTGCAGAAATTGCAGCGATGGAAGCCCTCGCACCGCCACCCGGTGGCTTTAGGACAAAAGAGCAAGGTGGGCGTTTAAGGAGGACTATGTCAAAGTCATCTCTACTGGGCACTAGGGATGCACCAATCCACATTTTTTCACTTCCCGATCCCGATCCCTGAATTTGGATATCGGCCGTGATGGGGTTACAGCTTCATACCCAGGACCAGTAGTGGAAAATGAAGACCCAGAGTCAGGAGTTAGATGAATTAAAGAAACATGTACTGAAGAATAGTTAGCAGTTTCATCAGCAGAAGCAGCTCAAGTCTCACAGGAGTTGGTGGGCCGCGCTCCCTCTGCCCGCCTCCCCGCCTCCGCCTATCACACATACAATATCTGAACAGCCCTACTGTTTTCAGGGTCTGGCCACGTCATTACTGCCATGGGGATGATTCTGATTGGCAGAGAAAATGCACAGTCACTGTAATTTTCCACACAAGGATAGATAGCAGAGCATCACTAAACTAGGTAGACTAGTTGTCGCCCCATCACTAGAATTAGATCATTGTTGACCTGGGAGGTTGCAGGCGTCTTCAGGTGTGGTGTCGTGTGCAGAAAATGTCCATCTTCAATATCGGACACACACACACACACACACACACACACACACACACACACACACACACA
Organism: Romanogobio albipinnatus; assembly: GCA_023566225.1. Classification (NCBI taxonomy): domain Eukaryota; kingdom Metazoa; phylum Chordata; class Actinopteri; order Cypriniformes; family Gobionidae; genus Romanogobio; species Romanogobio albipinnatus. The sequence continues at coordinate 39,148,109 of CM042263.1, forward strand.
CACACACACACACACACACACACACACACAGGCAGAGAGAAAGAGTTTCAAAAATAACACAACACACCTTTTGTTGATAGAGAGGAGGGAACACATAGAGAGCAACTAAGATTGACAAGAAATATTTTAAGTACATAAATATATTGATCTGAAAAAGAATATATTGATTGAAAATTTATCCAGGTTCAATTACCGAACATACAATATTAATTTAATTTAAATAAAACAATGATTTTACAAGATATGAGACAATTTCTGTTTCCCTTTTTTGTCCTTATTTAATCCCTGGCTATAGCAACACCGTTTGAGATATCCAATATCTGTTCACATTTTAGCATCTTCCATATCTTTGTTTCATGTTGACCGAGTTTGGTGGAGATTGAATAAATTGCCTAAGAGGAGAACATAAAAACTCAGAGCCTGATTTATCCAAAAATTCTAATTCAAACCAAAATATTTGACAAAAAGTGGCGCTACTGAGTCCCTCCCCCATGCCCATTTCTGAGGCTTTGCCCATGTGTACCGACTGACATCTCTCATGTGTGTGTCGAGTTTCAAGCAATTTCAAGCATGCTAAGAGTCTCAAAAACACCCAAAAAGATGATTCAATTTTGACACGTTGCCATGGCAACAGTATTTAAAATATCAGAAATCCATTCGTATGTCTATATCTGTCATGTTTTCATGTTTTATACTGATGAAGTTTGAAGTAAATCGGGTGAAAATATTTTTGAAAGTGATTCACTTCCTGCTGCCAGTTGGTGGCGCTATAACTTTGACTCACAAACGTTATATCCATGTGATCGGCCTCTTACAACGAACACACAGTTTCATCCAAATCAGTCAATGTTTGCAGAAGTTATAACCAGTGGTTTGTGTTTGTTTTTTTTAGTTTTTTTTTAGTTCCACAACATCTGCGTTTTTAATATTTTTATATTGTAAAAAGTTCACAGTTACTCTCCAAATTAACGTAAAACAACTTTAAGACAGTATATTTGAAATATTTTTTCTAATGGCATATTTTTATGAAGGCTAGTATCACTGATACTAAAACTGCTACTGATGTCTCTGAATTTTATTTCTTTTTAAACATTAATGATAGACATTCAACATTAGATTAGATTAGATTCCAGTTTATTGTCATTACACATGTACAAGTACAATGCAACAAAATGAGTTTGGAGCAAGCCTCCGAGCCGCAGCTGTTTAAAGGGCCGTACATGCATACATGCATACATGCAAAACATAACAAATCAAATCAAATCAAATCAAATCAAATCACTTTATTGTCACACAGCTATATACACAAGTGCAACAGCAGGTGAAATTCTTGGTGCAGTTCCGAGCAACATAGCAGTCACGACATGACATGTACAACATTTAAGCAACAACAGATTACACATCTGATGCGCACACAATTACTCACAGCACAGTATACACTACAATAAACAATAAATAATTTACACAATGTGAGTGTAGTTCTCACAGCTTTAGCCAATATACACATACTTACAATATACATATACTTTAAACAATATACACTAAACATACATTAAACAGTATACATTAAGCTATAATAATAATAATAATATACAATGTACAGTATACATTATTATTCACAGTAGAGATCCAATTATGTACAATAGGTGCTATATGATAAATGATAAATAATAAATGATACATAAATGTGTATATAATGTGTGTGTATCTACAGTGGGTTGTGCTGAGTGATATTCTGTCAGTGTGTGTTATGATCCTGATGGATCAGGAGTTAAGTAGTCTGATTGCTTGTGGGAAGAAGCTGTTCTGGAGTCGGCTGGTGCGTGTTCTAATGCTGCGGTACCGTCTGCCTGATGGCAGCAGTGAGAGCAGCCCATGGTTCGGGTGGCTAGAGTCTCTGATGATCCTCTGAGCTCTCTTCACACACCGCCTGGCGTAAATGTCCTGGAGGGAGGGAAGCTCACCTCCGATGATGCAGCTGGCCGTGCGCACTACCCTTTGCAGGGCTTTGCGGCTGCGGGCGGTACTGTTGCCGTACCAGGTGGTGATGCAGCCAGTCAGCAGGCTCTCGATGGTGCTGCTGTAGAAGCGTGTGAGGATGTGGCGGTTCATTCCAAACCTCCTCAGCCGTCGCAGGAAGAAAAGGCGCTGATGAGCCTTCTTCACAACGGCCTCGGAGTGGACGGACCATGAGAGTTCCTCTGTGATGTGGACACCGAGGAACTTGAAGCTGCTGACTCTCTCCACCGGTGCTCCATCGATGGTGATGGGGCGGTGTTCACTCTCATTCCTCCTGAAGTCGACCACCAGCTCCTTGGTCTTGCTGACGTTGAGGGAGAGGTTGTGCTCCTGACACCACCGTGTCAGAGTATGCACCTCCTCTCTGTAGGCCGTTTCATCATTGTCGGTGATAAGACCTACCACCGTCGTATCGTCAGCAAACTTGATGATGGTGTTGGAGCTGTGGGTAGCCACACAGTCATGTGTGTACAGGGAGTACAGGAGTGGGCTGAGAACACAGCCCTGAGGGGCTCCAGTGTTGAGAGTCAGTGATGAGGAGATGTTACTGCCCATTCTGACCACCTGGCGTCTGTTTGACAGGAAGTCCAGGATCCAGCTGCATAACAGGCTGTTTAAGCCTAGAGCCCGGAGTTTAATGTCAAGTATGGAGGGCACAATGGTGTTGAATGCTGAGCTGTAGTCCACAAACAGCATTCTCACATACGTGTTCCTCTTTTCCAGGTGGGAGAGAGCAGTGTGTATAGTGGATGAAATGGCATCGTCAGTGGAGCGGTTTGTGCGGTATGCAAACTGCAGTGGGTCCAGTGAGGGGGGGAGAACAGAGCAGATGTGGTTTCTGACTATTCTTTCAAAGCATTTGCTGATGATGGGGGTCAGAGCAACAGGACGCCAGTCGTTTAAGCAGGTGGTTTTTGACTGCTTAGGTACAGGCACAATGGTGGACGTTTTGAAGCATGTGGGGACCACAGACAGGGAGAGGGACAGGTTAAAAATGTCCGTGAAAACTCCAGCCAGTTGGTGCGCGCACGCTCTGATCGCACGGCCGGGAATGCCGTCTGGACCCGCAGCTTTACGGACGTTCACCCGCCGGAAGGATCGGGTTACATCCGCGACAGATACGGAGAGTGCACTAACCTCTGTATCTTCAGCCGCGAGCTCTCTCTCCGCGAGGGCGGTGTTGGTTCCCTCAAAGCGAGCATAGAAGGTGTTGAGCTCGTCCGGGAGAGAGGCAGCGGTGTTCACGGTGGAGTTTGTGTTCCCTTTATAGTCCGTGATGGTGTTAATTCCCCTCCACATGCTTCTAGAGTCGGTGGTGTTGAACTGTCCTTCAATCTTGTCCCTGTACTGCCGTTTTGCTGCTCTGATGGTTTTCCGGAGGGCATAACTTGCTTGTTTATGCTCCTCCGCGTTACCGGAGTTAAAGGTGAAGGTTCGCGCATTGAGTGCCGCGCGAACATCCCCGTTTAGCCACGGCTTCTGGTTAGGGTACAGCCGAATTGTTTTGGTCGGAACAACGTCATCTACGCACTTCCTGATGAAACACGTTACGCTATCAGCGTAGACCTCGATGTCGTCATCAGAGGCCGACCGGAACATCTCCCAGTCCGCGTGATCAAAACAGTCCTGTAGCATAGAATCTGATTGATCCGACCAGCACTGGATGGTTCTGAGGGCGGGTGCTTCCTGTTTGAGTCTCTGCCTATAAGCGGGCAAAAGGAGGATTGACGCGTGATCTGATTTGCCGAATGGTGGGCGTGGGAGTGATTTGTATCCATCCTTGAAGGGGGAGTAACAGTGGTCTAAAACACGGTTCCCTCGCGTGTTGAAGCTAACATGTTGGTGGTATTTGGGTGCGATGCGCTTGAAGTTGGCTTTGTTAAAGTCTCCGGTCACAATAAACGCAGCGTCAGGATGCGCGGTTTCCTGCTCACTCACTGTCCTATACAGTTCCTTTAGTGCCCGGTCTGTGTCGGCTTGTGGGGGAATATACACAGCTGTGATGATGACCGCGGTGAATTCCCTCGGTAGCCAGAATGGTCGGCACAGAACCGTGAGAAATTCCAGATCAGGAGAACAGAAAGACTTGATAGAATGTACGTTCCTCTGATCACACCAGGATCGGTTGATCATAAAACACACACCCCCGCCTTTGCTTTTCCCTGAGAGATCTTTTTCTCTGTCCATTCGGTGCACGGAGAACCCCGTGGTTTCGATGGCCGAATCTGGAATCTCAGCGGACATCCAAGTTTCTGTGAGGCAGATAATGCAGCAGTCCCTCGTGTCTCGCTGGAAAGAGATCCGCGCTCTCAGCTCGCAGAGTTTATTGTCCAGAGACTGAACATTAGCCAGTAAAATACTGGGAAGCGGGGGTCGGTTTGCGCGGCGTCTAACTCTGATAAGTACGCCGGCTCTCTTCCCTCTTCTCCGGCCGCGTTTGCGTGGTCGGGCCGTCCAGACAAAGGGTTCCGCTGCTGTGTTTGTAAGCAGCGTGTCGTCACTGAAGAATTTAAAGTCCGGTTTTCGGTGTGCGATTGCCGAACCAATGTCCAAAAGTGTCTGTCTGTCGTACTTAGTAAGGCAGACAACATCCAAGACGAAAAACATAAGAACTATAAACAGAACAAACAAAAAACTGCAATGTTCCAGCGGAGCTCGCAACGTAGCAGCCATCCTCGGCGCCATCTTGAGATCAACACAGTACACGTGGTCATGTGATGGGATGTTTTGTTGGGACTGAGTAAGGGAGATGGTAAGGAGGAAAGGGAGGGGCAGACGGTTGGACGGGGCAGGGATTGGGGTGAGGTATGTGTGATGCGAGGAAGAGTCTGAAGAGTCCTGTGTTGAGTGAGCTTGTGTTGTGTGAATGTGAATGTTAGCCATAGCTTAAGATGTTTTCAGTTCAGTTCTGTGGCTTGTGAAGGGAGATATGGCAGTGCACAGGGAACGATAGCAAGATAGCAGGACCCAGCTGTCAAGCTGACCTCCCAACCGAGAGAGATACAGGGTAGCCAATGAGGTGAGGGAAGGAGGGGGTCAATATCTTAATCCATTTAGCTGATCTTCGGTAATTTTCCGGACCATAATCAGTCAATCCGTTCTGATCCTCAGTGTCAGTGGCACGTGTCCGGTTCGTGAATTGACTTCGACATTTCATCCAATTTCATGATCAGACCAGACATACTGTGTAGCAGTTCACTAGCCTGACCCCCGATGGAGCCCACTCTTCCCTGCGTCTCCACAGTCCGGGCTGAGATGTTACGATACAGTTCCTCATCATCCTATATCGTTCCTCACGATACATCCTCTTTAATTTCCACAGACAGCGGCTGGGTGAATTTACTGGCAGCTGTCTTACCAATCTTCCAATAGGTCAGGGCAGGGTTCCTCAAACTCGGTCCTGGAGGGCCGCTGTCCTGCAGAGTTTAACTCCAACCCTGATCAAACACACCTTCATGTGATTTTCTAGTGATCCTGAATGCCTTGATTAGTTTGCTCAGGTGTGTTTGATCAGCGTTGGAGCTAAACTCTGCTGGACAGCGGCCCTCCAGGACCGAGTTTGAGGAACCCTGGGTCAGGGCAATCCCAAGGCCGAAAAATAGGAACCCCGCTATCAAAATGGCAATTATGCACCCTTCCTTAGTGAGAAAATCTTGTCAATCACACTGAGAGACCAGTTAATTAATTCCATTTCAGTATTTTCAGAGTCCAGCAAGCAGGGGGTCAGAAAAAAAGACAAAGATCAGCGCTAAAGCAGAGCGGGGAGCAGATAGAAGGCACGTCTGCTCTGTATGAGATCAGGAAGTGGAAGTATAAATAAAAGCTATATATCAATTCCAAGTGACCTTAAAACAGTATTCACACCATTATAATAAATGTCTGGGGGTCATTTGGAACATTTCAAACTTGTGTGGGAAAAGGTTACACAAATGAGGCTTTATTACAGTATATTATTGTGGCGGGGGGGCGTGGTTTAGCGAGGTCTGTGACGGGAGAGAGAGTCGGGAGACAAGTACGCCTTTGTCTTACAAACATTACAAACACCTGTGTCTTGTTCCAGTGATGGGCGTGGAGAGACCGCTAAAAGCCGCCAGAGAGGAGGCTTAGAGAGAGAGAGCAGCTGAGGACTCGTGTGCGGATCATATGAGAGCTCTGGAGAGCGCACCTGTTGTTTTGAACGGAGAATGTGACTGAGAACTGAGTTGAATGCGCCCTTTTGTTTTGTGTACTGAGAAAGAGAAAATAAACCCACGAGTCCCAGCAAGCCCTCTTCTTCCTTCCTTACAAAAACCTGAACTTTACTACAGTGGTGCCGAAACCCGGGAAGGAAGAAGCGACCGCCGCCATGCAAACCCCGCCAGCATCCTCGCCGTTTGCGGACATCATCTCTTCCCTCGCGGTCCTGCATCAGGAACAACACCAGGCCCTGCTCGAGCGAGAGCTTCCAGGCGATTGTACAGGGACAGCAGGAGGACCGCGAGAGGTTCCGGAGCTGGATGGACCGGGAGGTTCGGACAGAGGTCCCAGCGATCCCAAGCCAGACCACCCACCTGCCGCTGAATAAGATGGGCCCGTAGGATGATCCGGAGGTGTTCCTCGATCTATTCGAGAAGACAGCGGAGGCGGCAGGTTGGGCTTGGGATCAATGGTCGATGAGATTGATTCCCCTGCTGTCGGGGGAGTCCCAGATGGCAGCCCAACAACTTCCTGTCCAGAACCCCATGGTCTTCCACGACCTGAAGAGGGCCATTCTGCAGCGGGTCGGCCGAAGCCCAGAACAACACCGCCAGCGGTTCAGGTCGCTGGAGCTGGGCGAAAGTGGCAGACCCTTCGTGATGGCCCAACGACCGACGTCGCTGGACTCAGCCATTGTGCTGGCGGAAGATCACATGGTGGCGTGTCCGGGGGTCGGTGGGGCGTTGCGGGGACCCGGACCATTTCATCGACCGATGTCCGATGATGGAAGTGGGGACAATGATCCGGGTCCCGGATGTCCCGCAGGCTGCCCCCGGTCAAGCTGGCTGGTACCAGATACCTGTGAGTATTAAGGTACCTATCCAGCTCTGGTGGATTCAGGATTAGCCAAACCTCGATCCACCAAAGCCTGATTCAGCCCGAGGCATTGGATACAAACCGCGTGGTTCAGGTACGGTGTGTGCACGGGGACGTGGTGAAATATCCTGTAGTGTCAGTTGTGATTCAGTTTCGGGGTCAAAAGCATAGTGTAGAGGTGGCCGTTGATTCTGGGAACCAATTGGCCAGCTTTTAGGGAATTATTGGGACAATTATGTGCGGATGTCTCTTGTAAAATAGGAAAACTGGAGGGGGCAGCGGCTGTGCAGGTGGGAGAGACTGAACCGGGACCACTGAGTACGGACTCAGGGGAAACGAGCGGGATTGAGAGACGGATTCTCTCAGACCGCGATGACTTTCCCCTGGAACAGTCTCAGGATGAATCTCTGAAACACGCTTTTGAACAGGTCCGTACCATCGACGGCCAGTCTGTCCAGCCTGACCACCCGATGTCTTTTGTCCTGCCACCAGCTGACAGGATTTTACATTTTATGTAAAATCCACTTTTAAAAAGATCTACATTTCTCATTTTCATTCATGATGATAACATGAACATGTGCTTTAGATTAGTGGAGAATTGCTGCCATCTACTAGAAAACAAACACTTTTAAAATTAAAATAATACACATTTTTACCTACAGCCACTATATGACTTACATTTTTTACATTTTTAAAATTTATGTTTAGACATTTCTAAAATCATTATTATAACAATAAAAACAACTATGAGATATGATAGAAACATGAGATATAAGTAGCTAAACATTTAATATTTGACAGCTGTTTATGATAGATGTATTCAACGACCACAGTAATAATACAGTGATGTAAACTGTTCATATTTTTTAATGGAATTTTATAAAAATATGTTATAAGACACGTTTTGCACTTTTGACATATTAGTGAATAGTGAATGTGTGCATATTTAAAATAAAATACTATTTGCAAAGAGTTTAGCCTAAATGGATTACCTCACAGCTAGGTTACAATTGGACTAGAACTTCTTTTACCGTTCTTATTTTTTATTTTCTTTATTCCCTTAAATCCCTTTAAATCCTTATTTTATTTTTCAGGTATCTACTACATGCTTGGCCTGTGTTTTCATTGCCATTTGTGTGTGTTTTGTGCATATCTCGCTTTTATTTCTGGATTACAGTGTGCGTTTCTGGATCTGTTACTGTTTTCACTCGATATATAACGGAAATTTCAGGTATGTTAACCCAGCTTTATCCATTTCAAAGTTTCTGTTATGGCATCTGTTAAAGTAACGGTTTCTATTCAGATTTTCGGTCAAAATCTCAGTTCATCAAAGCAGACCGCCTGAGGTAAATGATCTGGAATGAAGTTCTGTGAGGAATAAGCAGGGCCGGCGTTTGCTATAGGCGAGCTAGGCGGTTGCCTAGGGCGACAAATGTGTTGGGGGCGCGCGCAGGCGCCCTCTAGTGGCGCCCTTTAACTTACTTCCCATTAAGCATAGAATTAAAACAAGCGAAATAAAACATACTGTTTATTAAACATGATCATCCTTGGGCGCCCCCTCAGCCGCACGTTTAATTACTTAACCTGATTATTAGATTGAATTGATAGTGAGTATTGTCGAGCACAGGCGTTCAGGCGTTAGGTCAGGCGCTCATCACTGGCGCGTTCTTCAAAAATGTGGTCTAATGCTGCCTTCACGTGCTATAGGAATTATCGTAAATACGAGTTTCCTAGGTAGGGTTAGGCTAGGTCAATTTTGAAGGTGAATAGAAATGCCAGAAACAACTGTTCATCTTTTATTATTTAAGAAAGGGATAGAGCTACAAGAACTTATATATTTTAATTGTTGTAGTGGTAAGTACAGTGTATCCATAATAGCACTTGTGTTTGTAGAGGGTATAGTTAATCCAGTTTATGGGTCATAATTTGTGTATCATTTAAGTCATAATTAGCTTTTTAAGTCTTGGAGTAACTATAGGAGCATTTTTGTTTATATAATTTTTATAAATACTTAACCCATTTGTGCCCAATTTTTTTCTGAATGGCATGTTCTGCATTTATTTTCCCAGGTTTTTGTATTTTTTCTTGAAAATCGTATTTGAATCTGTGGCAACTATAGTTATAGCCGGTGGGCAGATATGTTGTATGCACCCCTTCAATGTCAAATATAAGAGGAGAACATTTAGCATCTAACTCAAAATAACTGCTTTCAACAGATCAATCTTTATTCATAATCAAATTTATTATGTTTGACTAAGTATACTAAAAACTATAGATCTATTGTAAGATTTGTTTTGTGTGGATGATTCTAGAGACCTTCATGATTACGTTGATATATATATGTCAACTAAAAATACTTATTAGGAACATGAAAATATCCTTTCTTTGGGAGGGTTTGCCTTCGTTGTGCTCCCTGGAAGTAGGAGTAGGAAGTTGGCAGTCTCATGTGACAGGAAGTTAATACTTTTTTTTTTCTTGAATCCTTTATTTGGTTGTATGCTTGTGTGTCATTAAGATATAAAACATGGATAATATCTAGAAAAATACTTACAGAAGGAAAATGACACCTATACACTGGCAACTATTTGCCGGTGGGTTTTAACAATTAAGGGGGGGGGGGGGGGGGGCGCAAAACTCAATCTTGCCTAGGGCAACCAAAGAGCTAGAGCCGGCCCTGGGAATAAGACGCGCACCGATGGAGAAGCATTTCCAAAAGCCGACATTGCGCAGCCATTATCACAGAATATCCTGCTACGTTTTTATTATTATACATTACGTTACGTTTATGTGGCTATTATATTGTAGACTATTGAGTGGCTAAAATATATAAATCCTTTTAAATTCCAAAAAACCAAAGAAAATCTAACGATTTTTTTTTTTCCAACTGGAACTCCGTCGCCCCTTGAAATTCAATCCCCGGACTTCGTCCCCCCCCATTTCCATAACACACTTCCAGTTTCTTCACCACGGCAGAACGGTTCAAGATATCAAAAAGCCGCTCGCAATTCAACATCCTCAGTTTGGTGGTGATCGGAACAATGACCTAGGAGGAGTATATCAAATTCCAGAGCATGCGTTTTCCAAACAACCTATAATAGCTCACTTCCTGTTGGGCTGACGCATAACTCATTGAGGTCTATATGTGTACCGAGTTTCATACATGTACGTGCAAGTGTGTTTGATATATAGATCAAGTTTTCAGACCCCACTTAAGGGGGCGTTGTCGAGCCCACCTGCCACGCCCGGGTATCCGCTTCAGCCCGGCCCTGATGGCTGCGCATTCCGATGTGTGTGCAAAGTTTCAAGAGTTTTTGAGCATGGTAAGGGCCCCAAAAGTGACGAGAGGTATATATAAAAAAAAGAAATCCTTAGGGGAACAAAAGGGCTCTGCGCCCTTTCAAGGCTTGGGCCCTAATAATCCTTAGAAGAACAATAGGGCCTTCGCTTGGGCCTGGGCGATATGGCCTAAAAAAATAATAATATTTAAATAGATTTTTCCCCCCTCCTACTTAAAATCAATCTGCAGATGACAGCAAAACAAGTTTTAACTTTATTTTCTTTATGTAAAATAAATGGGCACAATATCTTTTACAGTGTACAATATACATAAAGGTTTATGAATTGATATGCAGATAAAATTAACTTTTTTAACAACAGTAATGTGCAAAATATAGGGAACATTTAAATATTCTGCTCTTATTAAATATAGGTTACCGTTGTCCTTTTATAGTATCACACTGACCTGACCAACAGCTTCAGTGATTATTAAAGGAGAGCTCTTGCTTGTTTTCTGGGTAATTTAGACACATTTTGAAAGAAAAGTTTGTTTTTCCTGATACTTTGTGTCTTCCTTCTTTTGTCCATATATTGGGGAGTGGAAATGGCAATAAGTGCTCCTCTGCCGCCATCTACTGATTATAGTGGTAATTTCATGTCTTTTTAAAATAAAAGTGCTTGTTTGCCCAAAAAAAGTGGTCTACACATAAAAAAAAAATAATTTGACTATTTCTTCCACAATACCCCTTTAAAATTTTGGTTGTACAAATCATCACATTAAAATGTATTCTAAAGTATTCTATCAATTATTAACAGTAGCTTATTTTATGGTATTTTACCATCAGGGTTTAAGCATGCTATTTTTGAACCAATTCTAAAAAAAGTGAATTCGGATTCCCAGGATTTTAATAATTTTAGGCCTATTTCTAAATTGCCTTTTATAAATAAGATATTAGAAGAAGTTGTCCATAATCAACTTGTTGATTTCTTGATTGGTAATAACATGAGATTTTTCAGTCAGGATTTAGGCACAAACATAGTACAGAATCAGCGTTATTAAAGGTTACAAACGATATTTTGTTAAGCATTGATTCCGGGAAAAGTGTTGCCTTAATGATGTTAGATTTAAGTGCAGCCTTTGATACTTTAGATCATGTGATTTTAATAAAACGCCTCAGAGATTATGTCGGGATCAATGGTGCAGCCCTCGACTGGTTTTCCTCCTACCTGCATGACAGGACATGCGCCGTTAAAATTGAAAACGAACCATCTATTGGGGTGTTCCTCAGAGATCAATTCTTGCTCCGACACTGTTTTCATTGTACATGTTACCCCTGGGTCAATTTTTAGGCAATACGATGTTAATTATCACATTTATGCAGATGACCTACAACTGTATTTTCCTTTGGAGTGTGATAGTCATACCTCTTTTGCCAGTTTTTATAAGTGCCTGACTGATGTAAAGGGAGGGTTAGCAAAAAACGTTTTGCAACTAAATGACGATAAGACTGAGTTTATAATGTTTGGGAACAAACAGCTTGGGAATGGGTTAGTTGGGAATTACGGCTTATTGCCCAACAATATTCATAGTCATGTGAAGAACCTAGGAGTCATTTTCCATTCTGAAATTAGTTTGACCGGCAAGTTAAAAGTGTTGTGAAAACATCGTTCTTTCAGTTAAGGAAACTGTCGAAATTGAAATCCATCCTTTTAAATAAGGACTTAGAGGTTGTTCTACATGCCTTTGTCTCGTCACGGCTAGATTATTGTAATGCTGTTTATTTGGGCATAAATTAATTTCTCGTTGCTCGTCTGCAGTACGTTCAAAACGCTGCCGCGAGAATCTTAACAAAAAACAAAAAATGGGATCCCATAACGTCTGCATTAATATCACTTCACTGGTTACCGGTGAAATACAGAATACAGTACAAGGTATTAATGTTTGTCTATAAAGCATTACATGACCAGGCTCCAGTACATAAAGGACATGTTGATCCCTTACCAACCGCTACGATAACTGCGCTCCTCTCTGTAGAGCATGCTGCCAACTGTTCCACGGTCTCGCTGGAGGCGAAGTGGAGATCGTGCTTTCTCTGTCCCCTGCTGTGTGGAATGGGTTGCCCTTACATATTAAATCCTCACCAAGTATAGACATTTTTAAAACAGACTTGAAGACTCACCTTATCTATCAAGCTTATGGCATTTGATTGGGTCTGAAAACTGTGAGTAATTGATCGTATGTTTTTTTTTTTCTTGGTGTTTTGTTGTGCTGTTCTTTTATGTTGGTATGACTTTGCGTTTTATTGCTCTATATGTATCTTTTACAGTTTTTACCAATTATGGACAGCACTTTGGTGCATTTTAATGGCTTTGAAAGTAATATAAAAATAAATTGAGTTGGGTTGAGTTATGTTGCCCCACTGTGATGCATAATCAATAACTGTTAATTATTTGCTTTAATGTACATCAGTGTTTTGTGGCCATATTTCATATTTACAGTGGTTTTATGAGGTAAAACCCACTGTACACCACACAGATCAACACACTGATGTACATTACAGTTATTAATTATGCATCATTAGTAGAGATGCGCCGATTGATCGGCCAGGGATTGGAATTGGCCGATTTTCTGCATGATCGGCCGATCAGTCTCAGGTGTCTCTGATTTTGAGCCGATCCGTCTGCATGCGGCTGTGAGCACAAGCGCGATGTTGACGTCAGAGCCACACTCGCACTCACAGCCGCATGCAAACACTAGAAGACACTAATTATGCCATTTGTAAAACTTGCAAGGTTAAAATAAACCGCGGGGGAACCACCAGGAAAGCGCACAACACCTAATTAGACACTTAAAACTCCATCACCCCGCGGAACATGCCCAGTTTGAAGAAGGTAACGTTAGTAAAGGTAAAACGGCTAAAGCTGGCCAGAGCTCAGAGCCAGCCACAGGTCTGCAGCCTCTCCGATCTTCCCTTGGTATAAGCAGCGAAAAGACCAAAGCAATTACAAAGAAATGATGGACTTCACAGCCGAACGCATAAACCGTCACTTCATGAGAATTTACCGTTTCATTGGAGAGAACTGTCATATGATGAACACAGACACTCAAGGGCAATGGCAACCCGTCAAAATAAAAGTTCGGTTTAAAAAACATTTATTGACAGAATATATTAGGCTACTGTTGTAGACTACTGTAGATTTAGCACCGGCTCTATGTAATAATAATACGTCTCTACTACTAATAATCATTATGCTTAAATGGTTGATTATTTTTCACTTTATCTTTTTTTTTATAAACAATGTTTACTTTTAAACAGCATACAGCCTTTAAATGTTTATGTATTATTTACTCATAATGATTATCATCATAAATAATAAACTTAATACATTTAATAAAAAAATTTAAATGGTTAAATAAAATAAAAATTATATATATATATATATATAATGTGACGAGTCCACCCAGAGGAATCAGCGTCGCCCTGGCAACTCAGCACCTGCACGTCATCACCGTGGGCTGATCGGTCCCAGCTGCACCTCATCAGCTAGGAGGCATAAAAGCAGCAAGCACTGAGGAGACAGACAGACTCTGGTCTCGAGCTGAATGCACTGCTGGACTAACCTCTCTCTTTATTGTTCTCCTAGAAAGCAGTGAGTGACCGACAGCCCACTTCACTGGCGCACGTTGAGACACCCACTTTCCACAAGGATCAAGCACCACCGAGCACGAGGATCACCAGCCACCACGCACCGGCTCACTGACTGTTTTCACCTTGGCACCAACACTGTAAATAAAATCCACCCTCCGGGGCCTTTTGCACTCAACCTGCCTTGTCGTGTGATTCCTCACCCCGTGACTATATATATATATATATATATATATATATGTCAGGTTCTTTCTCTTTGCTTCTCACTATCTTTTTCTTCACTCACTCTCCTTCCTGATTGTTACACACACACACACACACACACACACACACTTTCTCACTCGCTCGGTAGGCTCATCTTCTCTCTGTCTACCTGCACCTGTTAGTCAGCGCCTCGCTGCCTTGCGATAACACCTGTTCCCACTTTTGTTTGAGTGCTTACCCTTGATCTAGTGTTAGTTCTTACTGCCTCTTGTTGGATCATTGTTTTATGTAATGCGTCACGACTGCTGCTTTCATGTCTGATTTGCTTTGGAAGTGCTCACCTGGTCTTGTTTGTCTGATACAGCCTTGCGCCTAAGTTTAGTCTGAGTTCTGCATTTGCTGCAAGAGTACCTTCGCGGTCCTCTGTTCCTGACTGTGATTACCAGTTCTGTGTGCCTTAACGCTCTACTAGTGAGTCCTAGTTTCGCTTTTGAGCTGAGCCATTGACAGGCTGTTCCCTTGATTGTTTGGGCGAATTACAAAAGCGTCCTCACCTGTTCTGACTGTAGTGATTAGCATCTATTAATACGCTCGTTAACGCTGGCGCGGAAGCCTCCTCGTGTGAAGACCGAGTCGGGTAAAGACATCGACTCTACTCTACGCGACTCCACTCGAGCAAGGACACCGACAAGGCACTTAAGTATAGCTTTCCTTCTACTTTGTCCACTTTTGTGTTTTGCTTGTTTTTATCTGTTTATTTCACTGACCCGTATTCACAATGTGCTTCCAAATCTCTACTGTTACCACATACACCCGTAAATCACGCTCATTACATTTTAGACGCCGTAATCCCAATAATCTGCGTAGTGTACCTATTTCCTCTGCTACATTAATGTCCGTTCCAATTGGTCTCTGGAATTGCCAGTCTGCTGTAAACAAAGCAGACTTTATTTCATCTCTGGCCACTCATTCACATCTCAGTCTCATGGCTCTAACTGAAACCTGGATCAAACCAGAAGGGTTCCGTTCGTGGGTGTGAGAGGAAGTAGGCAAGGGATCGGCTGGGTTGGACACGGATCTCAATGTTTATTTGTCGTATAACTCAGTTCACCAAACACGCGTGCACATCGCACGACTTAAACTCAAAACTCTCTCTCTGTCTCTGTCAACGGTTTGTTTCTGGCAGTTCCTCTCTGCTCTCATTCCTCGTCTCCGTGTCCTTCCAGCTCTTTCTCTCCCCTCTCTCTGTTTGGGGAGCGGCTTTATCCGGTCTCTCCGCGCCAATCACTGCAATCAGACACAGGTGTTCATTGTTATGCACTTGACCTACTTTCTCACCGCTCGTCTCCTCACTCTCTCCGTCTGTGCAGACTCCGCAAAACCACGCCCTCCTCACCACACCGATCTCTCTCCTCTTCGAGACAGGATCACCTCAGCTGCCTTCTCAGTTTGTTTTACCAGTTCTGTGTGCCTTAACGACAGACTGCCTTGTTTATATTCTCATTAAAGACTGATATATATATAACATTTAGCTGTGGTACCGACTACTGTAATTTTGGTACTGTGACATCCCTAGCTGGCAACATTTATTACCCAAATTACTGAACTATTATTTGGAGGAGTATTGTACACTTCAGGTTTGTTCATTCATCGGATCTTTTGTACTTTAGTAAAAAAGAGAAAAAGGTCAATTTATAATGTTTTGTTTCATAAAGCAACAGATTTTCAGTTATTTGTTATTTCTACTTCTTTCCAGGCACAGAACACTTATTTTTTTGAGAGTTGTTTAAGTGAGAGAAGATCCTGTTGTAATGTTTAATAATTTATTTTAGAATAAAACAAATTTTGCTTTGAAGAAAATGTGGATTTTTGTTTGAATATGTTGTCGGAATGAAATAAAATCGGAATCGGCAAAAAACGTTATCGGCCGATCTCATTAACAAAAAATCTAAAATTGGAATCAGCCAAGAAAATTGCAGTCGGTGCATTTCTAATCATTAGCCTAAAATTAAAGCGTACACAGACTGCATACAGGGGCCCTGTCGAATAGATCACAGGTGGGATCCGGTTGGAAAAAAGTCCCGTCTGTAACTTATTTGACGGGGCCCCTGGACGTGAATTGTCCACGGACTGCGTACAGGGACCCTGTCGAATAAGTTACAGGTGTACTTTTACAGGGACATTTTTCCAACCGGATCCCAACTATGATCTATTTGACAGGGCCCCTGTATGCAGTCCTTGTACGGCTAAATTTTAGGCTAACGATGCATAATTAATAGCTTAAATGTACATCATTGTGTTGTACTGTGTCCCCTGTGTGGTTTACAGTTGGATTTGCCACAAAAAACACTGTAAATATGAAATATGACCAAATTATGAATTGTCCACGGACTGCGTACAGGGACCCTGTCGAATAAGTTACAGGTGTACTTTACCATATGTGATGTTTCCTAAAAATCTGAAAAAAAGTTTCAGAGAATTCATCCGCTTCCAGCCACAGAGTGCGCATTTGTCCCCTTTCAGCCTATTTCGCCTCATATCCCAGGCTCCGAACTTTGAACAGCTGTAACTCCGCAAACAAGCCGCCTAGAGGCACCAAACTTGGGACAAAGTATGGTCTGAAGGGGCCCTCTCCAACGCGCCCTGGCCTGTGCTTCTAGGCCCCCCCCCCCACGGTCTGAGATACGGGGCCCAACAGAAAAGGGTGCACTTCGGAAGGAAGGGTCCCAGAGGCTCGGGACTCCGGGGTCTGAGAGGGTCCTTAGGGACACCTCAAGACCCCTAACGACGATTCGCTGGGACCGGCCCTTCCAGAGATATAGACCAATTTGTCCAAAATTCCCTTATGTATAACCAGTTGCATCTCGGGAGTCAAGCCGACTTTGAGCTCCAAACTCTGGGTTTTTAGAGCTCCCTATGGGCCCCTTCTAACCCCACCGTCCCCAGCTTCTGGGTCCTTCCGGTTAACATTAGTTATTAATTATGCATCATTAACCTAAAATTGACCGGGCCTAACTCCAAAACCAAGCTGAGTTTGAGCTCCATACTCCGGGCATGGGGAGGGACCCAGTCGGGGTGCCAGTTCTCCTCTGGCCAATTAACAATAGATCGGAATATTCGAATGATCGGAGGCAACACGCTGGAGACGGGTTTATTGCGGATGACATATCGATGAGGCAGTTGCAGGGGGAGGCTAATTGACACAAGGCTTGTTCGACTCACCCAGCGATGCGCAGACCGATCGGCGGCTGACTTGAAGCAGTGCATGCCGGTTAGAAATTTTGTCCGACTTGAGGCAGCGCCGACGCCACGTGACAGTGACGTATGTCAACAAAGCCCCGCGAGAGCGATTCGAGAGCAGTCGGCTGATACAGCCGGTGCAGTTTCTACAGAGCAGCTGCAAGAGCTGCACGGACTCTGATGATGACAAAGCTGTTCCACGATTGGCTGGATTCACCGCATGACAGCGATCACGTGTGTTTCGTGTTTATTCTGAAACCTTCAGCTCCACTAATGCGCACAAATCTATTTTTTATAACAGTAAAACCTCCTTTCATGTAGTCGCGATGTTATATTGTCATGTTTATCAAAATAAAACTGATTAAAAACGTAAACCCCACTTCATTAATAGTGTAGGCTTATATGTTGAACTTTATTCTTGTACAAACACACGCTGTATTAAGCAGAGCATAAAGTATTACATGACAATAATGTCTCTGAAACATCTGTGCATTGCCAAATATTGCATTTATTCACTTCAGCTGATAAAGTATGCAAACACAGCGCGAGCGTCACTGCGGGAAGCAAAAAGTGTCCGACTTCACGTCTCCGTTTACAGCTCCTCCCCGTCTGCACGCGGCTACTCTCGCCGATCAGTTGAATCCGGCCGCAGCCGATGTCGAACACACCTAAGGTCTCTGCAGACACTTCAGGGTCATGTGTTGGTCTTCTCTGGGCGCAGGTCCAGCATCTGATCTGGATACGGCCCGGATCCGGCTGACTGCAGTAAACCTCGGGATAAACAGAGAGACTAGCATTAGCGTAGATGCCATTCTTCTGATGATGTCACGAGTACATCAGGTGTTATGGGAAGTGTTCCCGGTTCCGGCTGACCTAGTTAATGCAGCCTAACAATCATTTCATTGAGAAATAATCAAGATAATCTAGCCTTGAGGTCATGAACGCATGAACTAACTGTTCAGCATTTTGCATTGAGAGCATGAGCCGTAATTTAGAGATATTTGTAAGATGGTAGAATGCAGTTTTACAGATGCTAGAAACGTGGCTTTCAAACGAAAGATTGGTATCAAAGAGCACACCCAGGTTCCTCACTGACCACGAGGACTGGACAGAGCAGCATCAAGTGTTAGACAGTATTCTAGGGCACTACTTGTGGAGCTTTTTTGTCCTATAATTAAAAATTCAGTTTTTTCTGAATTGAGTTGCAGGAAATTACCGGTCATCCAGTGTTTTATATCAGCTCTGCATTCCGTTAATCTTGTGAATTGGTAAGTTTCTTCAGGGCGTGAAGAAATATCGAGCTGAGTATCGTCAGCATAACAATGAAAACTAACGCCATGCTTCCTAATGATATCTCCCAGTGGTAGCATGTACAGGGTGAAGAGTAGCGGTCCTAGCACTGAGCCCTGTGGTACTCCATACTGAACATGTGATCGGTGTGACATCTCTTCATTTACTGCTACAAACTGATAACGGTCACATAGGTATGATTTAAACCATGACAAGGCAATTCCACTAATACCTACATAATTCTCGAGTCTATTCAGAAGAATGTTGTGGTCGATGGTATCAAATGCAGCGCTAAGATCGAGTAACACTAATAGAGAGATACAGCCACGATCGGATGATAAGAGTAAATCATGTGTAACTCTGATGAGAGCAGTCTCAGTGCTATACGCTCTAAATCCTGACTGGAAATCCTCACAGATACCATTTCTTTCTAAAAAAGAGCATAATTGTGAAGACACTGCCTTTTCAAGTATTTTTGACAGAAAGGGTAGATTTGAGATTGGTCTATAATTGACTAATTCTGTAGGATCAAGTTGCGTTTTTTGAATAAGTGGTTTAATAATAGCCAACTTAAAAGTTTTGGGTACATATCCTAATGACAAAGATGAATTAATGATATTAAGAAGAGGATCTATGACCTCTGGTAGCATCTCTTTTAATAGCCTAGTCGGTACAGGGTCAAGCATACATGTTGCTGATTTTGATGATTTAACAAGTTTAGCCAATTCTTCTTCTCCTATAGCAGTGTGTGTGTGTGTGTGTGTGTGTCCTCTTCTATAGCAGTGAATGAGTGTGTGTGTGTGTGTGTGTGTGTGTGTGTGTGTTCTCCTATAGCAGTGAATGAGTGTAATTTTTCCTCAGTGACACTACAATGCTCTGTCTGATGTGATACTGTAGTAGACGGCTGCATGGTTAAAATTTTCTTCCTAATATTATCAATCTTACATGTGAAGAAGTTCATAAAGCCATTACTGCTGTGCTGTTTACAAACATCAGAAGTTGAAGCTTTATTTTTGCTTAATTTAGCTACTGTATCGAATAAATCCAGCTGCGTTCCATTTTTCTGGCTGCTGTTTTAAGGGCCCGAGTGTGTGTGTGTGTGTGTGTGTGTGTGTGTGTGTGTGTGTGTGTGTGTGTGTGTGTGTGTGTGAGAGTGTGTGCGTGTGTGTGCGTGTGTGTGTGCTCGTTGTACCATGTCGTTGGACTATTTTCTTTAATCTTCTTTAAGCGCAGAGGAGCAACTGTGTCTAAAGTACTGGAAAAGAGAGAGTCAATAGTTTCTGTTGCAACATCGAGTTCTTCTATGCTATCTGGGTTGCTGAGGAGATGATACTGATGAGGAAGATTATTTAAAAAGCAATCTTTAGTGGTGGCAGTGATTGCCCTGCCATTTTTTAAACGAGGGGGTGGCTTTGCAACCTTATCTAAATTAAGTATACATGATACTAGGTAATGATCTGAGATGTCATCGCTCTGCTGCAGAATTTCAACTGTATCAACATTTATTCTACTACTCAACCTCAGTGCTGCATTCGACACTGTTGACCACAACATACTTCTTGACAGGCTAGAAAATTGGGTTTGGCTTTCCGGAATGGTCCTCAAATGGTTCAGGTCATACTTAGAAGGGAGAGGTTATTATGTGAGTATAGGTGACCATAAGTCTGAGTGGACATCCATGACATGCGGAGTCCCACAAGGGTCAATTCTTGCGCCACTCCTATTCAACCTGTACATGCTGAATTGCTAACCACAGCTATGCTAACGACACCCAGATCTACTGAGCCCTATCACCTCATGACTACAGCCCCATTGACTCTCTGTGTAAATGCATTGAAGAAGTTAACAGTTGGATGTGCCAAAACTTTCTTCAGTTAAACAAAGACAAAACTGAAATCACTACATTTGGAAACAAAGATGAAATTATAAAGGTGAACACATATCTTGAAACTAGGGGTCAACTAAAGATCAGGTCAGGAGTCTGGGTGTGATTTTGGATTTAGACCTGAGTTTCAGTCATCATGTCAAAGCAATAACTAAATCAGCCTACTATCATCTCAAAAATATATCAAGAATTAGATGCTATATTTCCAGGCAAGACTTAGAGAAACTCGTTCATGCTTTCATCACCAGCAGGGTGGACTATTGTAATGGTCTCCTCACCGGCCTTC
Source organism: Romanogobio albipinnatus (assembly GCA_023566225.1). NCBI lineage: Eukaryota > Metazoa > Chordata > Actinopteri > Cypriniformes > Gobionidae > Romanogobio > Romanogobio albipinnatus. The sequence goes on from CM042263.1 coordinate 39,169,008, forward strand.
CCAAAAAGACCATTAGACAGCTGCAGCTCATACAGAACCAGCAGAACCAGAACACATGACCATATCACACCAGTCCTCAGGTCTGCACACTGGCTTCCAGTTACATTTAGAATAGATTTTAAAGTATTATTACTTGTTTATAAATCACTCAATGACCTAGGACCTCAATACATTGCAGATATGCTGATTAAATACAAACCCAACAGATCACTCAGATCATCAGGATCACATCAGTTAGAAATACCAAGGGTTCACTCAAAGCAAGGAGAGTCTGCGTTTAGCTCTTATGCCAGCCGTAGCTGAACCAGCTTCCTGAACAGATCAGATGTGCTCCAACAGTAGCCACTTTCAAATGACACATCTTTTTAGCTGTACATTTACTGAATGAACTCTGTGCCACTTTACGTCCGACTGATTGCACCTTACCTTATCTATGCATCATCTTTTTATTCTTTTATTAACTGTTTTAGTTTCTTTTGTTCATTGTTGTTTTCATTTTATTCTTTTTAGTTCTCTTTACAACTGTATATTTCTATTTATTATGCATCTGTCACCATTTTATTTTTATCTTTTAAATTCTCTTTACAACTGTTTTAATTATCCTTGTTTTTATTTTATATTCTTACACATGGTATTCTTATTTCTTATGTAAAGCACTTTGAATTGTCATTGTGTATGAAATGTGCTATACAAGTAAACTTGCCTTACCTTCTTAGTTTAATGTACTTGGGACTTTAGTGTACTTTAATGTACTTGGGACTTTAGTGTACTTTAGCGTACTTGGGACTTTAGTGTACTTTAATGCACTTGGGACTTAAGTGTACTTTAATGTACTTGGGACTTTAGTGTACTTTAATGTACTTGGGAATTTAGTGTACTTTAGCGTACTTTGGACTTTAGTGTACTTTAGCGTACTTGGGACTTTAGTGTACTATAATGTACTTGGGACTTAAGTGTACTTTAATGTACTTGGGACTTTAGTGTACTTTAATGTACTTGGGAATTTAGTGTACTTTAGCGTACTTTGGACTTTAATGTACTTGGGGAACCAACCATCTGGTTAATAACTTTAACTCAAAGACTTGTGTAATATTTGTGTAATTAGTCAGATTAGGCATCACAGTGTAATAATGTACATTATGAAAGCTAGTGAAATATTCTAAAGGACTTCTAAATGTCCTAATTATTCTGATTTATTCTGATTTGTTTTGTTGCAGACACCTCTCTGCCTCGTATGGCGGAAAGCTTTGAGGGACTTGATAAGAACACAACAGCAAGAAGATTGCAGGTTTACCTTTATTGTCACTAAATTGCATACTGACATTTCACAAGAAATTCATATTATATGATGTTTTGCTACTGTGTCTGGATGTTGTCCCTCATTCCGCGGCTTCTTTGCTCTGAAAACAAGAAGATATCAGAGTTATTATGGCAAGAGAGCTCCTCTGTCCTGCTCCTGAAGCTTCATGGGCAAACATTTTCACACACATTTTACATGGATGGATGGAAAGGTGAGCTCAAACTTCTGTTTACATCCAAAATGTTCTTAATCTTAACAAGTTTAGCCAATTCTTCTTCTCCTATAGCAGTGTGTGTGTGTGTGTCCTCTTCTATAGCAGTGAATGAGTGTGTGTGTGTGTGTGTGTGTGTGTGTCTTCTCCTATAGCAGTGAATGAGTGTAATTTTTCCTCAGTGACACTACAATGCTCTGTCTGATGTGATACTGTAGTAGACGGCTGCATGGTTAAAATTTTCTTCCTAATATTATCAATCTTACATGTGAAGAAGTTCATAAAGCCATTAATGCTGTGCTGTTTACAAACATCAGAAGTTGAAGCTTTATTTTTGCTTAATTTAGCTACTGTATCGAATAAATACCTAGGGTTGTGTTTGTTTTCTTCCAAGAGAGTCGAGAAATAAGCAGATCTAGCAGTTTTTACGGCCTTTCTGTATGCAATCATGCTCTCTTTCCACGAATTACGAAAGACCTCTAGTTTTGTTTTCTTCCAGCTGCGCTCCATTTTTCTGGCTGCTGTTTTAAGGGCCCGAGTGTGTGTGTGTGTGTGTGTGTGAGAGAGAGTGTGTGTGTTTGTATGTGTGTGCTCGTTGTTTACATCCAAAATTTTCTTAATCTTGAAAATGACTGATGGGACATGCATAAAACGTTTGGTTGAATTCAGCTTTAATTATGCAGCATTTGCAGTGTAAACAGCTTCATTTATTGTAATTGTTTCATTTATTTATTATAAGTGATTTCAAATTAAAACAGTAGGATCAGAGTGAATATAGTGAGTGTTTAATTATTAATTAATGACACTAGCTACACAAATAATGCATGCATACACCGTAAACCCTAATGCTCAAAATAATGAATTGTTTGAGTAGAGCCAACTCAAATTAAACAAATTTGTTTAATTTTTGAGTTCTTAAAACTGAACAATTTTAAGTAAACTGAATTGTTTAATTGTTTTATAAACTTGTTTCTTTTAATTTAGACTAACTTAAATTTAACCAAAACTATGCTGGGATTTATATTTCCCAGCATGCTTTGCCATGACACTCAAAAGGGAGGGTAAATGCCAAAAAATGTTGTGCAAGATTAACATTAAGTGGGAGATTGAGTCGTGTTTAATGTTTTGTTATGCTAGTTTAGAAGAGTTTCTGTTATGTTGGTTTGATTGAATTAGCTAGTTAAAGCTAGTCAAGTTTCCATAAAAAATTGGCGATTACATTATATTTTTTAAGTTAAATGTATGAATGAGCTTACTCACATATTTAAAGTTCAGAGCAATTCAAATGTATGATTACAAAATAAATATCTGCAAGTTCTGCTTACTTAAACTTTACATTTCTTACATTTAACCAATTTATTCGGGAGTACAGTGTACTTCATCTTAAAATCCTTTTAAATGTTTTATCTCTATCTTTTTTGAGATAGAGATAAAATTACATATTTGCTTGATTTCTCTTTGTCTCAGTTCATAAAGTGGTGTTATAAATCATTGTATTCATTAATTGATTAATTCATTAAGGCATGTATTGAGTTACACATGATTTGCATACTTATATTATGTCTTTTGCTTCAGCTTATTGATGCTATCCTGAATATGCTGATCAAGGCTTCGAAAGAATGGTCCGTGAAGGAAACATTCTTTCCTCGAGGACACATTTTAGAAAAAATTATGGAGATGAAGTACTGGGATGGATTTCATAAAGTCAGGAGCAGAAATGTGAATTCACTTTATCTATTTTCATCTATTTTCTAAAGGCATCTCTGGTGACATACCGGACTTCTCCAATCATTGAGTCCTCTTAAACGCTCATGCTCATTTGCCTCCTTGTGTCAGTGAAATGCCCGCATATGAACATCCAATCAACAACCGATGCACAGAACGATACGGAAGAAAAGGTCTTTCTCTACTTCTGTTTCATCACAAATTTATTTGCTGACATATGGACATACGTATCCACTAAAGCCGGCATACCATTACACAAGAGGATGAGTGGAAGATGACGCCCACTAACCACTCAAAGACAGACAAGCAGCAGCAAACATCGCACAATGGTTGGAGGAAATAACAGCCAAGTTTGAAATCAAGACGCGATTATGAAATGAAAAAATGCACTCTGTGTGATAAGTTGATCATTTGTTCACCTACAACCATCATGCACACCATATATAACATGTAATGTAGCGCATTTTCCATGATAGAATTAGTGAACGATCTGACCTGATAAAAAATATGTGTGGTTCACACGTCTAGTGTGAAATGGGCCGGTCTGTGGTTTTCTTTTGCTTATTTATAATTTGGTTATCCACATAAGTTCTGCTGTTTGTGAAGTTTACATTATATTAAACTAAATATGCTGTCAAAATGATTTTGGTGTCTGATTATTAGAAAAAAATATTCAACTGTTTTATCAATTGCCAATATTATCATTCATTGCAACCCTAATTCAGTCCATCAAAATATCGTGCAATGCTCAGTTTCTTATTTCAGCAGGATTCATGCTATTCAGCAAAAAAAGTCGTAGGTGGTCATTTATTCAGTTTTTCCAATCACTGTGCTTACGGACCAACTACAGTTGAGTTTTGAATGAGCTAGTGGGGCTTACTAAACAAACAACTTTGCTCTTTGTAGGTATTGTACAGTCCAACACTGTTATCATGGTAGTATAGGTTTGACTGTTACCTTCCCGACATCACGGCTCTTGGCCCTCAGCTTGTTGACCTGGGACTCGGCGATGTCAGCGCGCTCCTGAGCCTCCTCCAGCTCATGCTGCACCTTCCTGTACCTGGACAGGTGAGTGTTGGCCTGCTCCTCCTGTTACGATTACACAAGATATCCAACCCATTTCATTGCAGTGCATTCATGGCGCTGGACGTTTTTGTCAATGCTAAAACTTCATGCTCAAGACATTTGATATTGGACTTACAGCTTCTTCAGCCTGGCGCTTGTAGGCCTTCACTTTCAGCTGCAGCTTGTCTACCAGATCCTGCAGTCGGGTCACGTTCTTCTTGTCTTCCTCAGTCTTTGGGTGTAAATATTGGTTATGGTCTTAGTTAAACTGTATATTGTAAAAGGTGAAACATTTCTAATTCCTGGGTGGTTTTACCTGGTAGGTAAGCTCCTTCACTCTCCTCTCGTATTTGCGCACTCCTTTCACCGCGTCTGCGCCACGTCTCTGCTCGCCTTCAACTTCAGACTCTAACTCACGCACCTTCAGTAGAGAGTTATTGTTTCGCCTGTCAAATCTCTGCTATGACCAGTACATCTAAGAATGTGTTTTGTTAAGCTCCTGAACACTCAAATTTACCCTGGACTCCAGTTTCTGGAGCTGTTTCTTTCCACCCTTCATGGCCAGACTCTCAGCCTCATCCAGACGGTGCTGCAGGTCTTTGACAGTCACCTCCAGGTTCTTCTTCATCCTCTCCAGATGAGAACTGGTGTCCTGCTCCTTCTTCAGCTCCTCAGCCATCATGGCAGCCTGAAATATAAGTCAATTAACCAGCCAATATAGATACAAATACCTTTGTTACCACATGCACCTAAACACAATGCAAATAACTGTTTAAGTCAGAGTAGAGAAGCAGAATGTCAACACTCACATCAGTGATGGCCTTCTTGGCCTTCTCCTCTGCGTTTCTGGCCTCCTGGACTGAATCTTCCACCTCACCTTGAACTTGGACCAGATCAGCCTCAAGCTTCTTCTTGGTGTTAATAAGACTTGTATTCTGTGGGATGTAAGCAGTTAGTTTAGTGTACATTTATATGAAAGTTAGTTGTGTATCCTGAATTTGTTAGAAGTATGAAGTGATTGTTTGTACTTGTGAGTGCAGCAGTCCCACACGCTCGCTGGCATCAACCAGCTCTTGCTCCGCCACTTTGCGGCCTCTCTCTGTTTGCTCCAGTGCAGCTCTCAGCTCCTCAATCTCTGCTTGCATCAGGTTATTCCTGCGCTCCACCATGGCCACCTGCTCCTTCATGTCCTCCTGTCCTCTGAGAGCGTCATCAAGGTGAAGTTGGGCATCCTGTGGCAACATTCTTTCTTTGTTAGCTCTCTTGCTTTGGTTAATTCATGTATCATATTCATTTAGTCAAACATTCAGTATTTATTGCAGTTCCACGTTCTACAGAAAGATACCTTGAGTTGGCCTTGGACGTTCCTGAGCTGTTTCTGGGCCTCGGCAGCCTGGCGGTTGGCATGACTCAGCTGGATCTCCATCTCATTCAGATCTCCCTCCATCTTCTTTTTGACTCTCAGGGCATCATTTCTGCTCCTGACCTCAGCGTCCAGAGTGCTCTGCATGGAATCGATCACTCTTTGGCTGTTCCTCTTGATCTGTTCCATCTCCTCATCCTTCTCAGAAAGCTTCCTGTCAATCTCGCTCTTCACCTGGTTCAGCTCCAGCTGCACACGGAGAATCTTGGACTCTTCATGTTCCAGGGTGCCCTACAAGGACAAAAGACAAAAATTAACTTTTTAGATTTGTCACAAGCACTTTTATGATTATATATATAGCAGAAGTCTTTCATTCAAAAGTTTAGACATTCAATGTTTTAATATTATTTAAAGGTTAAATGGTTTCATAATGTTAGCATCATAGGAATGGCACCTCAGCTTCTTCAAGTGCAGTCTGGATCTCTGTTTTCTCAGACTCCACTGTCTTCTTGGCTTTCTCTAACTCATGAATGCTCTTTCCAGTCTCTCCAAGCTGCTCAGTGAGGTCAGAAATCTCCTCTAAAAGGGTTTAAAAATCATAAGTGTGAGATGTTCTGTTATAATGCATCTCCTTTTTTAGTCCTTGGTGTACAAATAAAAGTTGCATTACGTTGCAGATTCTTGTTCTCCCTCTTCAGGGTCTCGAGGTGGTCAAGAGCTTCCTCATAGGAGTTCTTCATTTTGAAAAGCTCCGTGCTGAGAGAACGAGCTTCTTTCTGAGCACCTTCTAGTTCAGCCTGACATTCCTCATACTTCTGTTTCCACTCTGCTAGCACCTGATAATGAGAGAAATGTAGTCATTGTTAATTAGCTAAGTTCACAGGGTTAGGTTAGGGCTAGGTTTACAGGTTATCCATGTCTTTCTTACCTTGTCAAAGTTTCTCTGCTTCTTGTCAAGGTTGGCTGCCAATGCATTTGCCCTCTCCACATCAATCATGAGATCCTCTACTTCACCCTGCAGTCTCTGTTTGGTCTTTTCCAGAGAGGCACACTTTGAGTTCACCGCCTCAATGGATTCTTCAGCATCCTGCAGACGCTGGGCCAGCTTTTTCCTGAGGAAAATTTAATTAAATTATTACATTTTGCAAATATTTGTCATGTTAAATGTAGGGAAATGAAGACTTTTCCATTGATGTATTTACTTGGATTCCTCAAGCTCCTCAGTGCGCTGGATGGCATCAGTCTCATATTTGGTTCTCCACTGAGCCACTTCACAGTTGGCCTTAGACATCCCACGCTGGAGTTCAGCTTTGGCCTCTTGCTCTTCCTCATACTGCTCTCTGAGCAAATCACAGTCATGGCGGGCAGACTGAACCGCATGGGCCAGAGCGTTCTTGGCCTATCAGGCAGAACATTTTGAGTTACCATCTATACAACTGTTTATATTATAAAAAAGCTAATTAATTATGTATAACTCTACCTTGACTTCTTCCTCAATATGTCTTTTGAGTTCCTCAATTTGCTGTGTGTAAGCCTGTTTTCCTCTAGTTAATTGTGAAACAAGTGCTTCTTTCTCCTCCAGTTGCCGACTAAATTCACCTTGGAAACAGGTTATAGATATTGCCATGAAATATAAAAGCATACAAACTTTTTAACTCTTTTTTTTAGATTTTTACACATGTAGCTTACCATTTTCAGTCTGAAGTCTTGCACGTTGTCCATTCATGTCATTCAACTGACGAACATTTTCATCACTCTTGGATTTGATTTCACTCAGCTGGTCTTCCAGGGTACGGCACATCTTCTCTAAATTAGCCTAACGAGATTCAAGGTTATATCCAGATGTTTGTAAAGATGCTTTTATATTAATAATCCTGTAGTGACATTACCTTTGCTTTAGCCACAGCCTCCATGTTGCTTGTCAAGTCATCAATCTCCATCTTGTATTCACTCTTCTCCTTCTCCAGCTTCTGCTTGACTCGCTGGAGGTTGTCGATCTGTTCTCCGAGCTCAGCCACACTATCTGCCTGCTTCTTTCGCAGAGCTGCGGCCGTAGCTTCATGCTGCAAGGTGGACTCTTCCAGATCACGACGCAACTTCTGGAATTCGGCTTCACGCTTCTTGTTCATCTCAATCTGGGCAGCAGTGGCACCACCAGCTTCCTCAAGCCTCTCACTGATCTCCTCCAGTTCCCTGGAGAGATCAGCTCTCTGCTTCTCCACTTTAGCACGAGCAGCTCGCTCAGCCTCAATTTCCTCTTCCAGCTCCTCAATACGGGCCTAAAGAAAGAAAGAAAATTGAATTACCCAGTGATTATTGGTAATGTGGGTTTTCCCAGCTGTGCAACAACTACTTGATATAATACAGAGAAAAGATTAGGGTTAGTGTTACCTGAAGTTCTTTGATCTTCTTCTGAAGCTGTGTTCCCAGAGACTGTTCATCCTCAATCTTGCTGAGAAACTGACTGATCTCAAAGTCTTTCCTGTTTTTAAAGTAGTGTTTTGTAAAATGTGCACAATACTTACATATGATAAAAACAAAAATGTGTAATTGTGTTAAACTGATGTCCACTCACTTTTTGATCTTCTCATCTGATTGCTGTTTGTCATTCTCCAGGTCCATTATGGACTCCTGGGCCAGTTTCAGATCACCCTCAAGCTTCCTCTTGGCTCTCTCAAGGTCCATACGGAGCTTCTTCTCTTGCTCCAGTGAGCCCTCAAGCTATTGTTACAGAAACCAGAGCATTTCATTCTGGCATAGAGGCACAAAATTAATTTCCCATTGATTAATGCTCTTATTGTCATGCCAAATATCTTACATCATCCACTTGCTGCTCAAGCTTTGTCTTAGATTTAGTCAGAGTGTTGACTTTGTCTTCCTCTGCCTGAAGGTCATCAAGAGTCTGCTGGTGTGCCTCTTGGAGGGCTTTCTTCTCTTTGGTCAGCTTAGCAATGCTCTCATCCTGAGAGGCCATCTCCTCCGTCAGGTTTTTAACCTAAATGGAGACATTGTTCACTGGTTTCATTCTCAAGACCCTGAACAATCAGCAGTGTGAAGAACATGTGAAAAGATTATTGACCTTATTTTCTGTGGCATGTTTCTCCTTCTCCACTTTGGCCAATGTGAGCTCCAGGTCATCGATGTCTTTTTTCAGTTCAGAGCATTCGTCCTCCAGTTTCCTCTTCTTGGCAGTCAGTTCAGCATTGCTTTCCTCCTCATCCTCCAGTCTCTCGCTTGTCTCTTTGAGTTTTGCCTCGAGCTGGATCTTGCTTTTGATGAGACCTTCACATCTCTCCTCAGCATCAGAGAGGTTTTCACCTTCCTGTTCATTGAGATGGATTTAGTTTAATGGCTTATGTTCATAGCTGTAGCATCCATATTAGCATCAATAAGAGCTGAAATACTCACAGATGCTACTTGCAGTTGAAGGTCGTTTTTCTCCTGAATAATTGACACCATTTTCTCCTCAAGCTCTTTCTTTTTAGCTAATGCCTTTGTTAGATCCTCCTTCATTTTCTCATAGTTCTCCTTCATGGCTGCCATTTCTTTCTCAGTCTCTGCACTCTTTAGAAGAGGCTTGATCTTGAAGTAGAGCTTCATCCATGGCCAATGTTTCACATTCATGAATGAGCGGATGTTGTATTGGATGGAATAAATTGCTTCTCTGTGTAAATTGCAATCAGTAAATTTGTTATTGTCAGTCTTTCATAACAAACAGTTATGTTCCAAATAGTTTTGTGGTTCATTCATACCTCCTCTCCATCATTTTGACAAACTCTTTCCTCATGAGAAATCCACGGCACAAAGCCTGAGTCATGGTAACCAGCGCTGCTAGTTTCTCATCTCTCATCTCCTCAAGAGTACCCAAGAGACCAGCTTTGAAGAAAACCTACAAGAACATATAATAATGTTACTGGTATATTATGGAACCCATTGTCCTCTATTGCAGATGTGCTGTGCAGCTCACCTTGGTGTGCCCAAACATGTATTGGGTGTGGTCAACATCAATAGAGCCCAGGAGTTTCTCTGAAGCCTTTTTGTTGTCAATGAACTGTCCCTCAGGGATGACGCTAGCATTTAATACTTTGTATCTAGAGGACATTCAGAGAAGAGTCATGTTCATGTATAATATTCATAAAATGGTGAAGATTAGGTGGTGCATCATCTCTAATTCAGTGGTTTCAAAAAGGAGTCTTTACCTCTGCTTGAAGTCACCATAGAGGATTCTGCTGGGGAAACCCTTCCTGCAGATTCTGATGCCCTCCAGCACACCATTACACCTGAGCTGGTGGATAACCAGGAAGTTCTCCATCAGACCTGCAATGAAAATGTCCTTAAGGTTCCAGAGGTATTTTATCTGTTAACTGTGATGCACTTGAGTCTTCAGGGATTAAGTTTACCTGGAGTCTTGGACTCATTAGGAATCAAGCAGCGCACAAAGTGAGGGTGAGTGCTCCTCAGGTTCGTCATCAGCTTTCCCAAGTTCTCCTGTGGAAATGTTTGTCATTAGTCTAATCTTTAATGGTGTAAAAGTTCACCTCCTTCATTAAAAGAGAGAATCTGTTTTACCCTAAAAAGTGCAGAGACAGTCTGGAAGGAACCACCCTTCTTCTTGCCTCCCTTCTTTCCGCCTCCCTCAGCTGTTTATGTCAATGAAAGAAGTTGTCTTTATTGATTTTGTGTTGCTTTTCATTAACCCCTTCAATAAATCCCTGTTAGATAATACCTAATTACATCATAACAAAGTAATTGAGGAAATGCAGATGGTCGTACCTTCAGCAGCTCCATGAGTGGCATACAGGAAGGCCAGCACTTTGAGCGATGACTTTTGGTAGAGTTGCACGACAGAGTCGTTCAGTGGATCCTTGTTCTTGTCCAACCAGCCATTAATGTTGTAGTCCACAGTGCCGGCGTAGTGCACCAGAGAGAAGTGGGCCTCTGCCTTACCTTTGGCAGGTTTGGGCTTCTGGAAAGCTGGACATTTGCCCAGATGCTGATCATGCAGCTTGTTTTTGAAGCTTGTGTCTGTAGCCTTGGGGAACATGCACTCCTCTTCAAGGATGGAGAAGATGCCCATTGGCTGGTGAAGAAATATTCACGCTCAAGTATAGGCACAATATGAATAATCATTTTAATTGGCTGAATGTCTCTTACCTTCTCAATGAGCTCAATGCAGGCAGCCAAGTCCATACCAAAGTCAATGAACTCCCATTCAATGCCTTCTTTCTTGTACTCCTCTTGCTCCAGAACAAACATGTGGTGATTGAAGAACTGTTGCAGTTTCTCATTTGTGAAGTTGATGCAAAGCTGCTCCAAGCTGTTGAACTGATAATTAAACAGAGGCAAGTTCTTACTGTTGTCTATTATCTTTTATATCCTGATTGTTACAGAGACTTTGATAGCTGATGCTCACATCAAAGATCTCAAATCCAGCGATGTCCAGCACACCAATGAAGAACTGTCTAGGCTGCTTTGTGTCCAGCATCTCATTGATACGGACGACCATCCACAAGAACATTTTCTCATAGACAGACTTGCAGAGCGCAGAGACTGCGTTGTTCACCTGAGAAATTCAAAGGTCAATGTAGATCATATCATTACACTTTTACTTCTCGAGACATTTCTAACTTCATTCGAGGAGATAAGTGATCACCTGTGGTACTGTCTGGCCTTTGGTCACCATCTCATTTCCGACCTTGACTCTGGGGTAACACAGAGCTTTCAGCATGTCAGCGGAGTTGAGGCCCATGAGGTAGGCGATTTTATCGGCCACTGAGGAAGAACAGTTTTACACATTATTGTTGCTAATGAAGTGAATGTTAGTTTACAGTTTAATAGTATGGGCTAATAGTACGTCTTACCCTCGGTGCCATCAGGCTCGGCCTGCTCCTCTCTCTGCTTCTGTTTAAACTTCATTCCCCCATGATGCATCACAGAACCTGTCAGCTTGTAGATGCTGATTTTCTCATCAGCAGTGAAGCCCAGAATGTCAATGGCAGTCTGTTCATACATTGACCAAATGAATCACATATTATTGAGTCAAAAAGTAGGGTATCTTATATTGTATGTTATTCAGTTTATGCTGGTGTTTTTCTGATGTTTGTTTGCTCCGATATATTTCAAAGAATCTGAAAATTCTACTACTAATAATAATAATGTAGTCCACATACATCTGTGGCGATGAACTCCTCCACATCATTGATACTCTTGACAGTGATTTCACCCTGGCTGATCATTGGGTAGTCGTAAGGGTTGGTGGTGATGAGCAGGGCCTCTGAAAAGAGTTGATGTGCGGTATAGTAACCGTGATCTCAAACATGGTAATAAATGAAATGCACAATACTGTCGATTTCTCACCGAGCAGCTCCGGCTTGTGTCCGGTCATGAGCTGGTAGAAGATGTGGTAGCTCCTCTCAGCAGACAGCTGGAATGTTACTCTTGACTTTTCCAGCAGATCTTACAAAAAAACAAACAAACAAAAAATCTAATTTTTGCCTCCATATTAAACATTTATATTTTGAGTTAAAACAATATTGACTCACAAGTTTCAATATCCGCTGAGGCCAGTTTTCCAGTGGTCCCAAAGTGAATCCTGATGAATTTACCCTAAGCAGATTGAAATATGTAGAACGGTTTAGAATTTCCCAGCTTTGGAATGTTAACGGAGTTTGTACAATTATTGTCAACTTACAAAACGAGAGGAGTTGTCATTCCTCACAGTCTTGGCATTTCCATAAGCCTCCAGCAGAGGGTTGGCTGCAATGATTTGATCCTCTAGCGACCCCTGGTGAGTAGTCAAGTAATTTCATCATGCAGAATTATTCTTTCACTGTTCCTTGAATGATTTTTGATAGTTTAATCACCTTCATTTTGCCAGCAGCTTGTTCTGCCTTCTTTCCGCCAGCCACAGCGATTGTCGCAAAGTACTGGATGACACGTTTGGTGTTGACAGTCTTTCCTGCACCAGATTCTCCACTGGACATGGAGTGGACATGTTAAAGATGGAAATGAACATATTTCAGAATATTATAAATGGTGTGATATGTTGGCTTCTATGTAAGTGCTTCTTTAAAGTCCATAAATATCAGACACTACATTTACATGCGCACCAGAAAGCTGCTTAAGGTGTGAAACCTGTGCATTATGCTGGCAGTGTGGTCTTAACCTCATATACATGCAGCACTGTCAGTAAGAGGCTTTTTCCCACACCTTTCTGTTACTTTAGTTATCCTGTCTTTCCCAGCACATGCCAAATAAGAACAACGCTTATGCATTTGCATGACCATGTTACCAGCGTTCTCCAGCAGAAAAGCCAGGTGTTAAACTGCCTTATCTCAAGAGCTTGAACAGTGTTAGCATTTACATGATGATTCCTCTACAAACCTTGAATTATCATAGCCTACTTACGTAATCAGGACAGACTGATTCTCCCTGTCTGAAACATATTTAGTGTTATTTTAAGTGAAACCGCTAAACAGATCGTATTTTCAGATTTTTCTGTATATCATTTATGTAACAAAATGTACACCATACATAAATTACTCATGAGAGATCCATTACATAAAAAGAGTCCATTAAATAAAGAAATTGTAGGTTTGTTAAGTAAAATATAAGCAGCCTCAAGTTTAGCACAAGTTTATTGGTTTGCAAAACAGATTGAAAATGTATATCCTCACTTACCAGTGAGCATGAACTGGTAGGCGTTGTCAGAGATGGAGAAGATGTGAGGCGGGGCTTCAATCCTCTTTTTGCCTCTGTATCCGTTCACAACGACTGTATCGTACACTGGGAGCCACTTGTAGGGATTGACAGTGACGCAGAACAAGCCAGAGTAGGTCTGAAACGGAGATAGATAGTCCAGGTTTACAATGCTGCCGCCCATCCCAGGAATAAAATATGATTTGCTGAGACTTACGTAGATCATCCATGCTGCGTAACGCTCTTTGAGGTTGTACAGCACAGTAGGCTCATTGAGGTGGGTCATCATGGCCATGTCCTCAATTTTGTCATACTTGGGAGGATTCATGGGGAAGATTTCATCTTCTTTTACCGTGACTGTCTGTAAAGTTTTCAACATGGATGAGACATGGATTGCCATTACCTGGCAAGCAGTTGTACAGTCCACAGCGTCATGTAAAATGATCTTAAAGAAGATCAACACAGTTTCTAATTCTACTTACTTTCCCACACAGAGTTTTGACAGTAGCTTTCCCACCCTCTCTACTAGCAAGAACACCCTTCAGGTACATCTCGTCCGGCACTGTCACGAAGAAAGCCGATTTGGCATCAAAGGGGGTGTTCTGAGCCTCGATTCTCTCTCTTTCCGGCTTCCGGAGGTAAACGGCCGCCGGGCCGAAGCACTCCATTTCACCATCTCCCATGATTGTGGTTTACTGTGAGAAGTGATGAGGAGAGAATGTGCAGAGGGATTAATACTTTCGTTACTTCTAAATATTAAACAAATGCAAGTGGAATAAAACATATGAATTCCTATGAATGAGGAGCGCAATGATGCTGCTCCATGTGAGTGTTTCTGAGCTTCTGTGTTCTAAAGCAGTTTGAATTATTCTGAGCAACTCTCTTTACTCAACAAGTTCAACAATTAAAACATTTTGGTACTCTGCTCCAGGGGTTTTCAAACTTTATGATGCCAAGCACCCCCAAATATGATGAACCTATATGAGGGACCCCCATCTATTTTTATGTAGATGTTTGAAAACACCTGCTCTATTCAACCAACTGTTTGCTTTAGATCTAAAATGGGATCTCCTATTTTCTTTGCTTCTAAAATGAAAAACCAATTATTATAAATATGCATATATTTTGTTTATTAATCACAATCGTAATACCTGCTGTCCTGTCCAGAGAGAATGTGTCTGAGGTAGGAGATGCTAAGAGAAAGGCAAAGAACTTGAGTTCGAATATGTGTTAAAAGCATGTTGAACAATGTATAGCCACACTCTAAACTCTTAAATATGCTAACTGATCACCATGTTTCAGAGTTAGCCATTCAATCTCTAAACCGCAGAACACAAGTATGTGATATTAGATTAATAGTAGAAGGAGAGCATGATGAACAACTCACCCACCTTTGAGTTCCAGTCAGTTCTTAAAGGAGCCTGAAGCAGCTTCTTATATAGGGAGAATACTGTTCACTCAGCAAAATGCACACACTGTATTTGGTCATGTATTTTTAGCTCCGTTTCAACTGGAATTTTTGTGACTGATTGTCACATTCATCAATATCCTGAAACCAACCAAATATGATATCACTATGATGTAATTAACTGTCCAGTGTTCATTTAGTTTTAGTTTTGTTGAATGAAATATTCTGTTAGAAGAACAGATAATGGGGTTGAGATAATGGCAGTGAACCCATCAGGAAGATGAGGTGAATTGACACTAGATTAATTAAACAAATATTTGAAAATAAGCCACCAATATAGTGATTAAAAATTACACTTGATGTATTTATAGGTGTCACTTGTGATCAAGCGCCTTAACCTTGAGAAAGGGTTCTTATGAGAAGGGTATCGTTTACTGGAGTTCAGACATTGTTTGAGTCTTATGTTGAGCATAATCTTCTTAAAATGCCTTGGCACTACAGTAGAGCCCAGTTTAGCCGTGGAGAAGCTCTCAAATGTCATTGGGATACTGTTCCCAGAATCCTGGGAAGTTTTTCATGTGACAAAGCAGCAAATTTTGTGAACAAATTTGGGCACAACAGTTGTCATTCTGTGAACTTGTGCATATGGTGACACTTATATGCTGAAAATCAGACGAGATCTGGCAGAATAATGCTGTTTAGACAAGCCTATGAAAAGGCATTAGACTAGTCAGCTTCATCATTCATAATACTTTAGACATTCTACCAACTATAAATAACTTACAACTATATGTCTGCTAACTCTAATTAGACTGCTAGTAGACTGTAAGGTTAGGGTTAGGTTTTAGGGTTGTACTTGCAAAGTTACTTCAGTAGTTCAGTTTTCTCCAGTAGATTGTCTTTTGGGGGAACATCAAGATAAAGTGTTAGCAGATACACTATATTGACAAAAGTTTTGGGACGCCTGCCTTCACATGCACATGAACTTTAATGCCATCCCATAATCTGTGGGGTTTAATATGGAGTCGCAGCTCTAACAGCTTCAGCTCTTCTGGGAAGGCTTTCCTCAAGGTTTAGGAGTGTGTTTATGGGGATTCTTCTAGAAGCGCATTTGTGATGTTGGACGAGAAGGCCTGGCTCTCAGTCTCCGCTCTAATTCATCCCAAAGGTGTTCTATCGGGTTGAGGTCAGGACTCTGTGCAGGCCAGTCCAGTTCCTCCACACCAAACTCGCTCATCCATGTCTTTATGGAGCGATGCTTTGAGCACTGGAGCGCAGTCATGCTGGGACAGGAAGGGGCCGTCCCCAAACTGATCCCACAAAGTTGGGAGCATGAAATTGTCTAAAATGTCTTGGTGAAGCAGTCAGGCAAGTCCCGTTCTCCTGGCAACCGCCAAACCCAGACTCATCCATGGGATTGTCAGACAGAGAAGCGTGATTGGTCACTCAGAGAACACGTCTCCACTGCTCTAGAGTCCAGTGGCGGCGCGCTTTACCCCACTGTATCCCACGCTCTGCATTGTACTTGGTGATGTAAGGCTTGGATGAGCTGCTCGGCCATGGAAACCCATTCCATGAAGCTCTACACACTGTTCTTGAGCTCATCTGAAGGCCACAGAAGTTTGGAGGTCTGGAGCTCTTGACTCTGTGGAAACCCCGCTCTGTGATGTTACGTGGCCTACCACTTTGTGGATGACTTGCTATTGTTCCCAATGGCTTCCACTTTGTTATAATCCCACTAACAGTTGAGCGTGGAATATTTAGTAGAGAGGAAATGTCCCGAATGGACTTATTGCACAGGTGTCCAGCGATCACGGCCCCACGCTTGAGCTCTCTGAGCTCCTGAGAGCGGCCCATTCTCTCACTGATGTGTGTAGAAGCGTCTGCAGGCCTAGAGCTTGAGTTCTCTGAGCTCCTGAGAGCGGTCCATTCTCTCACTGATGTGTGTAGAAGCGTCTGCAGGCCTAGAGCTTGAGTTCTCTGAGCTCCTGAGAGCGGTCCATTCTCTCACTGATGTGTGTAGAAGCGTCTGCAGGTCTAGAGCTTGAGTTCTCTGAGCTCCTGAGAGCGGTCCATTCTCTCACTGATGTGTGTAGAAGCGTCTGCAGGACTAGAGCTTGAGTTCTCTGAGCTCCTGAGAGCGGTCCATTCTCTCACTGATGTGTGTAGAAGCGTCTGCAGGACTAGAGCTTGAGTTCTCTGAGCTCCTGAGAGCGGCCCATTCTCTCACTGATATGTGTAGAAGCGTCTGCAGGTCTAGAGCTTGAGTTCTCTGAGCTCCTGAGAGCGGCCCATTCTCTCACTGATGTGTGTAGAAGCGTCTGCAGGTCTAGAGCTTGAGTTCTCTGAGCTCCTGAGAGCGGCCCATTCTCTCACTGATGTGTGTAGAAGCGTCTGCAGGTCTAGAGCTTGAGTTCTCTGAGCTCCTGAGAGCGGCCCATTCTCTCACTGATGTGTGTAGAAGCGTCTGCAGGTCTAGAGCTTGAGTTCTCTGAGCTCCTGAGAGCGGCCCATTCTCTCACTGATGTGTGTAGAAGCGTCTGCAGGTCTAGAGCTTGAGTTCTCTGAGCTCCTGAGAGCGGCCCATTCTCTCACTGATGTGTGTAGAAGCGTCTGCAGGTCTAGAGCTTGAGTTCTCTGAGCTCCTGAGAGCGGCCCATTCTCTCACTGATGTGTGTAGAAGCGTCTGCAGGACTAGAGCTTGAGTTCTCTGAGCTCCTGAGAGCGGCCCATTCTCTCACTGATGTGTGTAGAAGCGTCTGCAGGTCTAGAGCTTGAGTTCTCTGAGCTCCTGAGAGCGGTCCATTCTCTCACTGATGTGTGTAGAAGCGTCTGCAGGTCTAGAGCTTGAGTTCTCTGAGCTCCTGAGAGCGGTCCATTCTCTCACTGATGTGTGTAGAAGCGTCTGCAGGACTAGAGCTTGAGTTCTCTGAGCTCCTGAGAGCGGTCCATTCTCTCACTGATGTGTGTAGAAGCGTCTGCAGGTCTAGAGCTTGAGTTCTCTGAGCTCCTGAGAGCGGTCCATTCTCTCACTGATGTGTGTAGAAGCGTCTGCAGGACTAGAGCTTGAGTTCTCTGAGCTCCTGAGAGCGGCCCATTCTCTCACTGATGTGTGTAGAAGCGTCTGCAGGCCTAGAGCTTGAGTTACACACCTGTGGCCATGAAGGGGCCGAACACCTGAACTCAGGGATTTGTAGGGGTGTCCCAATACTTTTGGCAATATAGTGTATTAAGCACAGTCTACTAATACTGTAATAAGAGAAGTTGACATGTAGCAAAATTACATACAGTATAGTTAGTAGAATCTCTAAAGTGGACCATCGAAATAAAATCATAAAGTCATTCTAATCAGGTGGATAATGGAAATAGCTTATACATAAGACGAATTTATTAAACGCATTGAAGTGGATGATTTACACTCTCTGGTAGTTTCCAGCTTGTTATTTCAGTTTTACACTCTACCAATGGCTGTGCTAGTCTATTGGGCTTCATGTGTCTGTTAATTTGTGATCAAATGCTGCTGATCTCAGAGTCGTAGTGATATTACAGCGCTCTTCACACTACACATCATTTCAAATCAGCTTCCCTGCCCAGTCTATAATGCCTTTGTACTTTACCATAGAACAAGTTCTCGAGCTGGGCGGAATGACGATAAATAAAGAAGCGACATGACGACTCTCCAGACTTCGGTCTAGATGTATTGTATTTACAGCAGTTGCTGTGCCTCAGTGACTCTGATATGTCTTGGCTTTTAAGACAATTAAGAGATTTAAGAATTGGTCATTTTTTTCTAAGTGAGAGTGGGGTCAGTGTGTGGTATATTTAGTTAATGGTAAATGCCATTTTGCAAAATTGAATTGGATGACTAAATCCACGATCAGCAAGTGTCGCGTGATGGTTCAGAGCTGTAATCAAGCATGAATGCATCATGAAAGCGGCCCTGATTTGTACAGAGCTCTCCAGGATGATGTGGCGTGGGGTGTGCCGTGTGCCTAGCCTCGGATCCCGCCCATGTCCTTTTGCTTTGCCTTGCAAGGACAATGCAATGTGTCCAACAGGCTTTCCTAGTTTCTTTGAAATGATGGCAGGAGTCTGTGGAATAAATTCTAAGGCGTTGACACCTTATGAGAAGGGGACATGTGCTCAATAAAAAAGGCATCTTTCCCTAAGGGTGGTCATATTAGGACTTTCCACAAATATAGCTGCTCGGTCAGCTATGCCATCAGGGCTTTGCCATTTGTGAGCAAAGATCACAAGCATTATTGTGGTGTCAAGTTGAAAGGTTTGATATCAGATGGTCATTCGCTTTAATCAGCTCCGTCTCGGACAACCATATTTATAAGAATATTGTTGGAAGCTGTTGATTTAATTTGATCTTTAGTTATTAATCATTTAATCGTTCCTTTGTTTGGTCAGTATAAAGGAAGACTTTACATTAGTGTTTATTAGGCAGATGCTTTTATTCAGCAGCTGGTTTGCAGGCGTGCTGGTCTTGCATTGATTCATTGTTCGGCTTTCCTGATGTTGACATACAGTAGTGGGACACAGCTGAACTGGCCAGGTAATATTTCTTTTAAAAATATATTGTTATTATTTGCATTTGTAATCAATAATACAGACATTCTCTGGCCCTTTGGATGCTTTTTTGCTCGACTGCTTTCCTTAGAAGAATTCACAAGCAAGAGTTAAATCTTTAGACAGAGAATTAAAGTGGTTGAATCATGGAAAATTGGCTCTACAGTTTGTTTACACATTTTCTAATACGTGTGATGAGAATATATCTGTAGTATTTTTCAGGATTATTTGTCTTTGAGGACAGATTTGGGTATATGTTTGTCATTCTGGATTTCTAGTAGTATTTTGATAATCCTGAGTTTTATATGTAGACTAGACGTTTATCATGGGATATTTTTGGGATGCAAACTGGACTGTTAGAATACATTTGAGTGTTTTTGTCATATTATATATTTGGTAACAACTTATTTATTGTGAAATGAGTTCTCACATTTGAATGGCACATCATGATCTTATTGTTTACATTTATTTACATCTATTGTTTTAGGATCAGCTAACTACATACATTATTAACATGAACTAACATTGAACAATACTGTTACATCATGATTTAATATTAATTTCAAAATGAACACATTTTTCATATTATCTGTTAACACACACTGTAACATAAACAAGCAATCAACTGTTCTGTGCTTAAGATATTAATAAATATATGTTAACAAATATGTGTTTTTCTGATTGATGATAGCAAATGTATTAACTAATGTTGATAATGGGACTCCATGTTCTGATTTATTCTTCTTTGCTCCTCCCGCTAACAGAACATTGCTGATGTCGGCTATGCCATCCTTTCATACAACCGTACAGTAAGTGTCTCCAACTGACAGCTTCAGAGTAAATATACAGACATTCACACATTATTTTATGTTATGTTGTAACACTGACTAATACGTCAGTCATGTTGGACTTTTTTGTTTTTTAATTTCTCCTTTTCAAAATTCCTCTTGGATCTATTTTGCCTCCATTGCTGCTTAAACAAGTGGACCCTGCCACTGTGTAGCTTAATGAGAGTCTGCAAGTGAGTTCCTGATGGAAAATTAAGGAAAACACTTTTATCAGAATAATTTCTGTTAAGCTGTAGAGTGTAGACTGTAAACTGTATTTGCGAACCCTCATAATAAAAACAAAACAATGTGCTTTTGTAAAATCAATAAAACAAACAGCATGCGCTTTTTGCCATCTTAGTTTCATTTCTGTGAACTTGTTTGTGGTGGTGAGGGTTGCAAAAATTAACTGAAAATTATCTCTGCTTCCTGCTTAGCTACTGTTCGGACATTCTTGCTTACTGCTCCGCACTTTACTCTATCTCCTCATTTTAACTACAGCAAATCAGTACAGTGCTCAAACGATAAAGTTTGACATCAACGCTAAAACTAGAAACTTTTGTGACTGGAAAACTACGAAAAAGGGGAATTTTTATCCGACCACCCTCCCACCGACAGCAAAGCTTTGTCATGGCCGATGAGTCCCATGAGTCTAATGCTCCTCAACAGGCCAAAATGAGAGTAGAGAAACAAGCTGTAACTGATCAACACACTAACTGATGGCACAAACAGGGAACGAGACCTAAAGGCACTCGAGACATCAGATTGTCACGAGTATCACAGATTGCCACAGTAGCATCCTCTAACCCCCTACCACACATACATACATATTGAGAACAGATTGAGGTATTAATGAATATGGGTGAGAAATCCCCAAACGTGTTGAATGTGGACGAGAAATCCCCAAATGTGATCAGACACAGATCAAATCAGCCAGCAGCTAACACTGATGCGAACTGGCACACAAGGTCGAGCAGACAGAGGCACTCAGCTCAGAGCGCAGCCGAGCGCAGGACTCTGATTGTGGGTGACTCCATTATCAGGATGTAATGAACTGCTTCGAGACTCAAAGGTTGAGGATCCAAGTGCAGTATTTATTCAGAGGGCAATCCACAATCGTATTCAAAAACAGTCAAAAGGTTATACACAGGCAAGCAGTCCAAACAGGCAAACAAGGCAGGAGAGACAGGCAAAAGGGTAATCCACAGAACAGGCAAGTAATCCAAGACCAAGAGACAAGAAACCAGGGAGAATGCTCAGAAATGCAGTGTTACACAAAAATAAGACTTTGATGTGAATGACAGAGTGGACATGGTTTATGTAGGCTGAGGTAATGAGGTAAATGAGACACAGGTGTTAATAATGAGTGCTGATGAGTCCGGGCAAAGGATTGTGGGTAATATAGTCTTTGATGGAATGACAGTCCGGGGTGGAGTGCACTCTGGTGGTAATCAGGGGCACTCACACTGGTGAATTGTGACATAGCTTAAAGGAGCTGCTTCCAGACTTGTCCAGGAGGAAGGTGGAGCGGAGGCAGAACCGGGGGCAGGATGGAGGGTCAGGCCCGTGGAGCGGAAGAGGGCCTGGAGACTTGAGGCAGAGCAGGAGGCCAGGATGGTGCAGGCCGGACAGATGACCAGAGTGGCGCAGGCGGAGCAGGCTGAACAGACGGGCCTGCAGATGAGCTTGAAGCTCCCCATGGCGGAGCAGACGACCTCCACAACAGTGCAGACGGTCTTATTTTAATTCTCCACGGCTTACGGGACGAGGAGGTGCAATAACAACTATTTTTAAAGATAATTTAAACTGTCTGCGTTTGCCATCCAGGTGCTATTCCAGCTTTGAGCTCAGTATTTTTGACAATTCCGTAGATCCACAGAAAAAGAGGGAGGAGGGAATAGGACGCAGATTAGTAGTGTTGCCCTGCCTTCTGCGTGTAATAGTAGAGCGTGGTTGAGAGACAACAGGAATGTACTGAAAGCACATGATAAGTGAGAGAAAAGGAAGTGGGAAAGAAAGGTGGAGGAGGAAAGGGAATAGACAATACTTACCGGTGTCATTGCTCGGTGGAGTTGAGCAGGTAGAGTCGCAGGTCTTTACCTGAGTTGGTCTTCACATGAGACAGCTGAACCCGAGGGCTCAATGCTTCCGCTGACGCTTCCATGGCATTGCAAACACGCTTAATATATATAAATGCCTTTCACTGCTTGAGTGAAAACAGCTGTGCACGCTCTTATAAATCGCACAAAAAAGCTAAAAGGCCGTAAATGGCTCAAATCAAAACGAAACTATGGTTGAATAGGACAGTGCAAAAAGTCAGCAATAACAATTGGATTACTGTTCTTTTAAACAGCCACGGTTATAATTCAAATACAATTTACAATGAGAGTATAAATTAGATAAGAAGTTGAAAATCGAAATGAGTCCTTCTACTAGCAAATAATACACTAAGCAACACAACAGAACACTTCCGCACTCAAAACACTTCCGCCCCACGCTTCTTCACTGTCCAGATGCTTCTCCTGTCAATCACATGACAAGAATCAGGAAGTAGACAAGAATAAAAGAGGTAGCATGGCAAACCAACAGGGTCACTAACAAATGCACTGGTGATCACAAAAGCTGGACGGTGCCTTTCCAATTACAAGCATTTGGATTCACTATCACTTGGATTGTTTAATTACATTTACATTTAGTAATTTAGCAGACGCTTTTATCCAAAGCGACTTACAAATGAGAGCAATAGAAGCAGCTAGAACAGTCAAGGACAACAGTATGCAAGTGCTGTAACAAGTCTCAGTTAATTTAGTACAGAACACACAGGACAGAACTTTTTTTATTTTTATAAATTAGACACAGAAAATGAATATTCTTGATTGGTCAGGTGCTGCTGGAAGAGATGTGTCTCGGCTGCTCGAATTAAGATAGGCAGGTCCTTCCACCAGGTGGGGGCAGTCCAGGAAAAGGTCAATGAGAGTGATTTCATGCCTCTCTGGTAGGGCACCACAAGGCGTCGTTCACTGGCAGAACGTAAGCTCCTGGAGGGTAAGTCTGAACAAGCGAGTTTAGGTATATTGGTGCAGAGCCAGTGGTTGCTTATATATACCACAACTCCAAGATTCCTGGCTGTCCTGGACGGAGTTATGGTTGATGATCCTAGCTGAATGGAGAGATTGTGATGAAGTGCTGGGTTGGCTGAGACCACAAGCAGTTCTGTCTTTGCAAGGTTGAGTTGCAGGTGATGCTCCTTCATCCAGGCAGAAATGTCTGTTAGGCAGGCAGCGATACGAACACCAACCATGGGACCGTGAAATGAGAAGTAGAGATGAGTGTCGTCGGCATAGCAGTGATAGGAAAAGCCATGTTTCTGAATGACAGATCCCAGTGATGACATGATGGAAAAGATAATTGGTCCAAGCACTGAGCCCTGGGGAACTCCAGTGTCTAGATGATGAGATTTAGACACTTCACCTCTCCATGACACCCTGAAGGACCTACCTGAGAGATAGACTTGAACCACTGGAGAGCAGTTCCTGAGATGCCCATCTTCATGAGAGCTGACAGGAGGATCTGGTGGTTAACTGTGTCAAAAGCAGCAGACAAATCCAGTAAGATGAGTACTGTGGATTTGGAAGCCGCTCTTGCCTGTCTCAGTGCTTCAGTAACCGAGAGCAGGGCAGTCTCAGTTGAGTGGCCATGTTTGAAGCAGGAGGTTGTTCTGTTCAAGAAACGTAGAGAGCTGGTTAAACACAACTCGCTCAAGTGTCTTTGCAATGAAAGGCGGAAGGGATACCGGTCTGTAGTTTTCTAAAAGTGCTCGGTTCAGAGAGGGTTTCTTAAGCAGTGGGGTTACCCGAGCCTGCTTAAATGCTGTGGGGAAGGTCCCGGTGTGAAGAGAGGTGTTGACAATGTGAGTGAGTGCAGGAGTAACAGAAGAAGAAATGGCCTGAAGGAGGTGAGTGGGGATAGGATCAAGCAGACAGGTAGTGGGATGATTGGAAAGGATGAGTTTGGAGACATCTGCTTCGGAGAGCAGAGAGAAGGAGGGGAGCGTGTGTGTGATGGTTGTTGAGATGTGCATGTCTGTTTGTGGTGTGAAGAATTGGCTGCTGTTTATACATGGTTGGACACTTGCATAAGGAGTGTCAACACACTGGGACTCATTCGGACTGTTTTAGAGTATGGTGTTATGGACTCTATGCTTTTAACAGCCTGAGGTTTCCTGGTTTTACTGTGTCGTTTTAAGTCTCTTGTGAACATTGTAAATACACTGATGGTTTTCACTTTACAACTGTCGCCGGTCTCATCTTTTTAAACACTCCACACAGTATTATCTGACCTCATTTTAATGTATGTAAATTAGACAGATAAGGCTGAGTGTTGCAACACTATACTGTCAAAAAGTAACGTCCTTCGTATGAGACGTTAAACCGAGGTCCTGACTCTCTGGTCATTAAAAATCCCAGGATGTCCTTAGAAAAAGAGTAGGGGTGTAATCTTGGCCAATTTTGCCCATTGGCCTCTGTCCATCATCATGGCCTCCTAATCATCCCCATATATACTGATTGGCTTCATCGCTCTGTCTCCTCTCCACCAATAAGCTGGTGTGTGGTGGGCGTTCTGGTGCACTATGGTTGCCGTCGCATCATCCAGGTTTATGCTGCGCATTGGTGGTAGTTGAGAAGATTCCCACTTCCATGTAAAGTACTTTGAGTGCATTTGCACACAGTAATTGTCATTCATCAATGAAAGTGAGAATCTTGGACTGTATAGCTCTGTTGTATTATATATTAGATTTGGTTTTGAAATTAAGCTTGTTCCTGTCCTCACCATGACATTTCTTCTTCAGTTTGACATACGAGTTATAAATTTCACTATGTTGATTTGTGTATTGTGTTAAGAAGTAAAATAAGACCGGTAATCATGTTAAATATTTATTGTTTCCATACCACATACATCTTAGAAATAGTCATACTTACGTACTGGAACATTTTCCCACCACAAACAGGCAAAACACGGTCACAGTAAATGCCACCATTTTGAATATCCCATTCCTGCCAATAGAAGGCACAGTTCATTGTTCTCATGTGTGAGGGGGGAGTTTGGTGATCTGTTTGATTCTTGCTTTAGTATTCTTAAATATGAAAAATTAATTGAGATTGTTTTGTTCCCAAATGTTTATCTGTTTTGTATGATTATAACGGTCTAACTATTTGTTACTGTTAAATAATTATTTTTCTTGGCTTTCTTAAATTTGTTACCTTTTAATTTCTAAATGGTTTAACCCAAGTAGGAGGGGCTTTTCTTTTTTAAGAGGACCTCTCAGAGATGTTCGGGGGCTCGTAGAGTGAGTTGGAAATAGCTATTGCTGTATTTTGGGCCAATTCATTGGCATAGCCAAAAAGTCTGTTTATAACTTTAGAACAGTTTATTTTTGTTGTTGTTTTGTTTTGATTCTCACTGTAAAATATAATTTGCACTCCATTGGAAAACCTTTTATTTGTTCACTTTTGGAATAAACTTACATTGCATTCAAGGTATGAATTATTTTTTTATTTGAGAATTTAACCTGTGACCTTGACATTGGTGCTATGATCTACTAGTCTACAAAAACAGACAGAGAGTCAGAGAGCCTTGAGAAACTGCATTTAATGGACATGTAAGACAAAGTACAAGTCATATTATATGCTTGCTTGTGGATGTGTGGTGGTGTCTCATCTTCATTCTTCATCCTTGCTCTTCAGTAAATAAAAAGACATTTAAATTTACAAAAAATAAGTTGCAAGTTTTTTCCCAGTCAGAAACGTTTTTATATTAAGCAGTGTATATTATTATTAACCCCCTACCCCTTTTACAAATAAAAATTGTATAATACCTTCCCGACATCACGGCTCTTGGCCCTCAGCTTGTTGACCTGGGACTCGGCGATGTCAGCGCGCTCCTGAGCCTCCTCCAGCTCATGCTGCACCTTCCTGTACCTGGACAGGTGAGTGTTGGCCTGCTCCTCCTGTTACGATTACACAAGATATCCAACCCATTTCATTGCAGTGCATTCATGGCGCTGGACGTTTTTGTCAATGCTAAAACTTCATGCTCAAGACATTTGATATTGGACTTACAGCTTCTTCAGCCTGGCGCTTGTAGGCCTTCACTTTCAGCTGCAGCTTGTCTACCAGATCCTGCAGTCGGGTCACGTTCTTCTTGTCTTCCTCAGTCTTTGGGTGTAAATATTGGTTATGGTCTTAGTTAAACTGTATATTGTAAAAGGTGAAACATTTCTAATTCCTGGGTGGTTTTACCTGGTAGGTAAGCTCCTTCACTCTCCTCTCGTATTTGCGCACTCCTTTCACCGCGTCTGCGCCACGTCTCTGCTCGCCTTCAACTTCAGACTCTAACTCACGCACCTTCAGTAGAGAGTTATTGTTTCGCCTGTCAAATCTCTGCTATGACCAGTACATCTAAGAATGTGTTTTGTTAAGCTCCTGAACACTCAAATTTACCCTGGACTCCAGTTTCTGGAGCTGTTTCTTTCCACCCTTCATGGCCAGACTCTCAGCCTCATCCAGACGGTGCTGCAGGTCTTTGACAGTCACCTCCAGGTTCTTCTTCATCCTCTCCAGATGAGAACTGGTGTCCTGCTCCTTCTTCAGCTCCTCAGCCATCATGGCAGCCTGAAATATAAGTCAATTAAAATTAACCAGCCAATATAGATACAAATACCTTTGTTACCACATGCACCTAAACACAATGCAAATAACTGTTTAAGTCAGAGTAGAGAAGCAGAATGTCAACACTCACATCAGTGATGGCCTTCTTGGCCTTCTCCTCTGCGTTTCTGGCCTCCTGGACTGAATCTTCCACCTCACCTTGAACTTGGACCAGATCAGCCTCAAGCTTCTTCTTGGTGTTAATAAGACTTGTATTCTGTGGGTAAGCAGTTAGTTTAGTGTACATTTATATGAAAGTTAGTTGTGTATCCTGAATTTGTTAGAAGTATGAAGTGATTGTTTGTACTTGTGAGTGCAGCAGTCCCACACGCTCGCTGGCATCAACCAGCTCTTGCTCCGCCACTTTGCGGCCTCTCTCTGTTTGCTCCAGTGCAGCTCTCAGCTCCTCAATCTCTGCTTGCATCAGGTTATTCCTGCGCTCCACCATGGCCACCTGCTCCTTCATGTCCTCCTGTCCTCTGAGAGCGTCATCAAGGTGAAGTTGGGCATCCTGTGGCAACATTCTTTCTTTGTTAGCTCTCTTGCTTTGGTTAATTCATGTATCATATTCATTTTGTCAAACATTCAGTATTTATTGCAGTTCCACGTTCTACAGAAAGATACCTTGAGTTGGCCTTGGACGTTCCTGAGCTGTTTCTGGGCCTCGGCAGCCTGGCGGTTGGCATGACTCAGCTGGATCTCCATCTCATTCAGATCTCCCTCCATCTTCTTTTTGACTCTCAGGGCATCATTTCTGCTCCTGACCTCAGCGTCCAGAGTGCTCTGCATGGAATCGATCACTCTTTGGCTGTTCCTCTTGATCTGTTCCATCTCCTCATCCTTCTCAGAAAGCTTCCTGTCAATCTCGCTCTTCACCTGGTTCAGCTCCAGCTGCACACGGAGAATCTTGGACTCTTCATGTTCCAGGGTGCCCTACAAGGACAAAAGACAAAAATTAACTTTTTAGATTTGTCACAAGCACTTTTATGATTATATATATAGCAGAAGTCTTTCATTCAAAAGTTTAGACATTCAATGTTTTAATATTATTTAAAGGTTAAATGGTTTCATAATGTTAGCATCATAGGAATGGCACCTCAGCTTCTTCAAGTGCAGTCTGGATCTCTGTTTTCTCAGACTCCACTGTCTTCTTGGCTTTCTCTAACTCATGAATGCTCTTTCCAGTCTCTCCAAGCTGCTCAGTGAGGTCAGAAATCTCCTCTAAAAGGGTTTAAAAATCATAAGTGTGAGATGTTCTGTTATAATGCATCTCCTTTTTTAGTCCTTGGTGTACAAATAAAAGTTGCATTACGTTGCAGATTCTTGTTCTCCCTCTTCAGGGTCTCGAGGTGGTCAAGAGCTTCCTCATAGGAGTTCTTCATTTTGAAAAGCTCCGTGCTGAGAGAACGAGCTTCTTTCTGAGCACCTTCTAGTTCAGCCTGACATTCCTCATACTTCTGTTTCCACTCTGCTAGCACCTGATAATGAGAGAAATGTAGTCATTGTTAATTAGCTAAGTTCACAGGGTTAGGTTAGGGCTAGGTTTACAGGTTATCCATGTCTTTCTTACCTTGTCAAAGTTTCTCTGCTTCTTGTCAAGGTTGGCTGCCAATGCATTTGCCCTCTCCACATCAATCATGAGATCCTCTACTTCACCCTGCAGTCTCTGTTTGGTCTTTTCCAGAGAGGCACACTTTGAGTTCACCGCCTCAATGGATTCTTCAGCATCCTGCAGACGCTGGGCCAGCTTTTTCCTGAGGAAAATTTAATTAAATTATTACATTTTGCAAATATTTGTCATGTTAAATGTAGGGAAATGAAGACTTTTCCATTGATGTATTTACTTGGATTCCTCAAGCTCCTCAGTGCGCTGGATGGCATCAGTCTCATATTTGGTTCTCCACTGAGCCACTTCACAGTTGGCCTTAGACATCCCACGCTGGAGTTCAGCTTTGGCCTCTTGCTCTTCCTCATACTGCTCTCTGAGCAAATCACAGTCATGGCGGGCAGACTGAACCGCATGGGCCAGAGCGTTCTTGGCCTATCAGGCAGAACATTTTGAGTTACCATCTATACAACTGTTTATATTATAAAAAAGCTAATTAATTATGTATAACTCTACCTTGACTTCTTCCTCAATATGTCTTTTGAGTTCCTCAATTTGCTGTGTGTAAGCCTGTTTTCCTCTAGTTAATTGTGAAACAAGTGCTTCTTTCTCCTCCAGTTGCCGACTAAATTCACCTTGGAAACAGGTTATAGATATTGCCATGAAATATAAAAGCATACAAACTTTTTAACTCTTTTTTTTAGATTTTTACACATGTAGCTTACCATTTTCAGTCTGAAGTCTTGCACGTTGTCCATTCATGTCATTCAACTGACGAACATTTTCATCACTCTTGGATTTGATTTCACTCAGCTGGTCTTCCAGGGTACGGCACATCTTCTCTAAATTAGCCTAACGAGATTCAAGGTTATATCCAGATGTTTGTAAAGATGCTTTTATATTAATAATCCTGTAGTGACATTACCTTTGCTTTAGCCACAGCCTCCATGTTGCTTGTCAAGTCATCAATCTCCATCTTGTATTCACTCTTCTCCTTCTCCAGCTTCTGCTTGACTCGCTGGAGGTTGTCGATCTGTTCTCCGAGCTCAGCCACACTATCTGCCTGCTTCTTTCGCAGAGCTGCGGCCGTAGCTTCATGCTGCAAGGTGGACTCTTCCAGATCACGACGCAACTTCTGGAATTCGGCTTCACGCTTCTTGTTCATCTCAATCTGGGCAGCAGTGGCACCACCAGCTTCCTCAAGCCTCTCACTGATCTCCTCCAGTTCCCTGGAGAGATCAGCTCTCTGCTTCTCCACTTTAGCACGAGCAGCTCGCTCAGCCTCAATTTCCTCTTCCAGCTCCTCAATACGGGCCTAAAGAAAGAAAGAAAATTGAATTACCCAGTGATTATTGGTAATGTGGGTTTTCCCAGCTGTGCAACAACTACTTGATATAATACAGAGAAAAGATTAGGGTTAGTGTTACCTGAAGTTCTTTGATCTTCTTCTGAAGCTGTGTTCCCAGAGACTGTTCATCCTCAATCTTGCTGAGAAACTGACTGATCTCAAAGTCTTTCCTGTTTTTAAAGTAGTGTTTTGTAAAATGTGCACAATACTTACATATGATAAAAACAAAAATGTGTAATTGTGTTAAACTGATGTCCACTCACTTTTTGATCTTCTCATCTGATTGCTGTTTGTCATTCTCCAGGTCCATTATGGACTCCTGGGCCAGTTTCAGATCACCCTCAAGCTTCCTCTTGGCTCTCTCAAGGTCCATACGGAGCTTCTTCTCTTGCTCCAGTGAGCCCTCAAGCTATTGTTACAGAAACCAGAGCATTTCATTCTGGCATAGAGGCACAAAATTAATTTCCCATTGATTAATGCTCTTATTGTCATGCCAAATATCTTACATCATCCACTTGCTGCTCAAGCTTTGTCTTAGATTTAGTCAGAGTGTTGACTTTGTCTTCCTCTGCCTGAAGGTCATCAAGAGTCTGCTGGTGTGCCTCTTGGAGGGCTTTCTTCTCTTTGGTCAGCTTAGCAATGCTCTCATCCTGAGAGGCCATCTCCTCCGTCAGGTTTTTAACCTAAATGGAGACATTGTTCACTGGTTTCATTCTCAAGACCCTGAACAATCAGCAGTGTGAAGAACATGTGAAAAGATTATTGACCTTATTTTCTGTGGCATGTTTCTCCTTCTCCACTTTGGCCAATGTGAGCTCCAGGTCATCGATGTCTTTTTTCAGTTCAGAGCATTCGTCCTCCAGTTTCCTCTTCTTGGCAGTCAGTTCAGCATTGCTTTCCTCCTCATCCTCCAGTCTCTCGCTTGTCTCTTTGAGTTTTGCCTCGAGCTGGATCTTGCTTTTGATGAGACCTTCACATCTCTCCTCAGCATCAGAGAGGTTTTCACCTTCCTGTTCATTGAGATGGATTTAGTTTAATGGCTTATGTTCATAGCTGTAGCATCCATATTAGCATCAATAAGAGCTGAAATACTCACAGATGCTACTTGCAGTTGAAGGTCGTTTTTCTCCTGAATAATTGACACCATTTTCTCCTCAAGCTCTTTCTTTTTAGCTAATGCCTTTGTTAGATCCTCCTTCATTTTCTCATAGTTCTCCTTCATGGCTGCCATTTCTTTCTCAGTCTCTGCACTCTTTAGAAGAGGCTTGATCTTGAAGTAGAGCTTCATCCATGGCCAATGTTTCACATTCATGAATGAGCGGATGTTGTATTGGATGGAATAAATTGCTTCTCTGTGTAAATTGCAATCAGTAAATTTGTTATTGTCAGTCTTTCATAACAAACAGTTATGTTCCAAATAGTTTTGTGGTTCATTCATACCTCCTCTCCATCATTTTGACAAACTCTTTCCTCATGAGAAATCCACGGCACAAAGCCTGAGTCATGGTAACCAGCGCTGCTAGTTTCTCATCTCTCATCTCCTCAAGAGTACCCAAGAGACCAGCTTTGAAGAAAACCTACAAGAACATATAATAATGTTACTGGTATATTATGGAACCCATTGTCCTCTATTGCAGATGTGCTGTGCAGCTCACCTTGGTGTGCCCAAACATGTATTGGGTGTGGTCAACATCAATAGAGCCCAGGAGTTTCTCTGAAGCCTTTTTGTTGTCAATGAACTGTCCCTCAGGGATGACGCTAGCATTTAATACTTTGTATCTAGAGGACATTCAGAGAAGAGTCATGTTCATGTATAATATTCATAAAATGGTGAAGATTAGGTGGTGCATCATCTCTAATTCAGTGGTTTCAAAAAGGAGTCTTTACCTCTGCTTGAAGTCACCATAGAGGATTCTGCTGGGGAAACCCTTCCTGCAGATTCTGATGCCCTCCAGCACACCATTACACCTGAGCTGGTGGATAACCAGGAAGTTCTCCATCAGACCTGCAATGAAAATGTCCTTAAGGTTCCAGAGGTATTTTATCTGTTAACTGTGATGCACTTGAGTCTTCAGGGATTAAGTTTACCTGGAGTCTTGGACTCATTAGGAATCAAGCAGCGCACAAAGTGAGGGTGAGTGCTCCTCAGGTTCGTCATCAGCTTTCCCAAGTTCTCCTGTGGAAATGTTTGTCATTAGTCTAATCTTTAATGGTGTAAAAGTTCACCTCCTTCATTAAAAGAGAGAATCTGTTTTACCCTAAAAAGTGCAGAGACAGTCTGGAAGGAACCACCCTTCTTCTTGCCTCCCTTCTTTCCGCCTCCCTCAGCTGTTTATGTCAATGAAAGAAGTTGTCTTTATTGATTTTGTGTTGCTTTTCATTAACCCCTTCAATAAATCCCTGTTAGATAATACCTAATTACATCATAACAAAGTAATTGAGGAAATGCAGATGGTCGTACCTTCAGCAGCTCCATGAGTGGCATACAGGAAGGCCAGCACTTTGAGCGATGACTTTTGGTAGAGTTGCACGACAGAGTCGTTCAGTGGATCCTTGTTCTTGTCCAACCAGCCATTAATGTTGTAGTCCACAGTGCCGGCGTAGTGCACCAGAGAGAAGTGGGCCTCTGCCTTACCTTTGGCAGGTTTGGGCTTCTGGAAAGCTGGACATTTGCCCAGATGCTGATCATGCAGCTTGTTTTTGAAGCTTGTGTCTGTAGCCTTGGGGAACATGCACTCCTCTTCAAGGATGGAGAAGATGCCCATTGGCTGGTGAAGAAATATTCACGCTCAAGTATAGGCACAATATGAATAATCATTTTAATTGGCTGAATGTCTCTTACCTTCTCAATGAGCTCAATGCAGGCAGCCAAGTCCATACCAAAGTCAATGAACTCCCATTCAATGCCTTCTTTCTTGTACTCCTCTTGCTCCAGAACAAACATGTGGTGATTGAAGAACTGTTGCAGTTTCTCATTTGTGAAGTTGATGCAAAGCTGCTCCAAGCTGTTGAACTGATAATTAAACAGAGGCAAGTTCTTACTGTTGTCTATTATCTTTTATATCCTGATTGTTACAGAGACTTTGATAGCTGATGCTCACATCAAAGATCTCAAATCCAGCGATGTCCAGCACACCAATGAAGAACTGTCTAGGCTGCTTTGTGTCCAGCATCTCATTGATACGGACGACCATCCACAAGAACATTTTCTCATAGACAGACTTGCAGAGCGCAGAGACTGCGTTGTTCACCTGAGAAATTCAAAGGTCAATGTAGATCATATCATTACACTTTTACTTCTCGAGACATTTCTAACTTCATTCGAGGAGATAAGTGATCACCTGTGGTACTGTCTGGCCTTTGGTCACCATCTCATTTCCGACCTTGACTCTGGGGTAACACAGAGCTTTCAGCATGTCAGCGGAGTTGAGGCCCATGAGGTAGGCGATTTTATCGGCCACTGAGGAAGAACAGTTTTACACATTATTGTTGCTAATGAAGTGAATGTTAGTTTACAGTTTAATAGTATGGGCTAATAGTACGTCTTACCCTCGGTGCCATCAGGCTCGGCCTGCTCCTCTCTCTGCTTCTGTTTAAACTTCATTCCCCCATGATGCATCACAGAACCTGTCAGCTTGTAGATGCTGATTTTCTCATCAGCAGTGAAGCCCAGAATGTCAATGGCAGTCTGTTCATACATTGACCAAATGAATCACATATTATTGAGTCAAAAAGTAGGGTATCTTATATTGTATGTTATTCAGTTTATGCTGGTGTTTTTCTGATGTTTGTTTGCTCCGATATATTTCAAAGAATCTGAAAATTCTACTACTAATAATAATAATGTAGTCCACATACATCTGTGGCGATGAACTCCTCCACATCATTGATACTCTTGACAGTGATTTCACCCTGGCTGATCATTGGGTAGTCGTAAGGGTTGGTGGTGATGAGCAGGGCCTCTGAAAAGAGTTGATGTGCGGTATAGTAACCGTGATCTCAAACATGGTAATAAATGAAATGCACAATACTGTCGATTTCTCACCGAGCAGCTCCGGCTTGTGTCCGGTCATGAGCTGGTAGAAGATGTGGTAGCTCCTCTCAGCAGACAGCTGGAATGTTACTCTTGACTTTTCCAGCAGATCTTACAAAAAAACAAACAAACAAAAAATCTAATTTTTGCCTCCATATTAAACATTTATATTTTGAGTTAAAACAATATTGACTCACAAGTTTCAATATCCGCTGAGGCCAGTTTTCCAGTGGTCCCAAAGTGAATCCTGATGAATTTACCCTAAGCAGATTGAAATATGTAGAACGGTTTAGAATTTCCCAGCTTTGGAATGTTAACGGAGTTTGTACAATTATTGTCAACTTACAAAACGAGAGGAGTTGTCATTCCTCACAGTCTTGGCATTTCCATAAGCCTCCAGCAGAGGGTTGGCTGCAATGATTTGATCCTCTAGCGACCCCTGGTGAGTAGTCAAGTAATTTCATCATGCAGAATTATTCTTTCACTGTTCCTTGAATGATTTTTGATAGTTTAATCACCTTCATTTTGCCAGCAGCTTGTTCTGCCTTCTTTCCGCCAGCCACAGCGATTGTCGCAAAGTACTGGATGACACGTTTGGTGTTGACAGTCTTTCCTGCACCAGATTCTCCACTGGACATGGAGTGGACATGTTAAAGATGGAAATGAACATATTTCAGAATATTATAAATGGTGTGATATGTTGGCTTCTATGTAAGTGCTTCTTTAAAGTCCATAAATATCAGACACTACATTTACATGCGCACCAGAAAGCTGCTTAAGGTGTGAAACCTGTGCATTATGCTGGCAGTGTGGTCTTAACCTCATATACATGCAGCACTGTCAGTAAGAGGCTTTTTCCCACACCTTTCTGTTACTTTAGTTATCCTGTCTTTCCCAGCACATGCCAAATAAGAACAACGCTTATGCATTTGCATGACCATGTTACCAGCGTTCTCCAGCAGAAAAGCCAGGTGTTAAACTGCCTTATCTCAAGAGCTTGAACAGTGTTAGCATTTACATGATGATTCCTCTACAAACCTTGAATTATCATAGCCTACTTACGTAATCAGGACAGACTGATTCTCCCTGTCTGAAACATATTTAGTGTTATTTTAAGTGAAACCGCTAAACAGATCGTATTTTCAGATTTTTCTGTATATCATTTATGTAACAAAATGTACACCATACATAAATTACTCATGAGAGATCCATTACATAAAAAGAGTCCATTAAATAAAGAAATTGTAGGTTTGTTAAGTAAAATATAAGCAGCCTCAAGTTTAGCACAAGTTTATTGGTTTGCAAAACAGATTGAAAATGTATATCCTCACTTACCAGTGAGCATGAACTGGTAGGCGTTGTCAGAGATGGAGAAGATGTGAGGCGGGGCTTCAATCCTCTTTTTGCCTCTGTATCCGTTCACAACGACTGTATCGTACACTGGGAGCCACTTGTAGGGATTGACAGTGACGCAGAACAAGCCAGAGTAGGTCTGAAACGGAGATAGATAGTCCAGGTTTACAATGCTGCCGCCCATCCCAGGAATAAAATATGATTTGCTGAGACTTACGTAGATCATCCATGCTGCGTAACGCTCTTTGAGGTTGTACAGCACAGTAGGCTCATTGAGGTGGGTCATCATGGCCATGTCCTCAATTTTGTCATACTTGGGAGGATTCATGGGGAAGATTTCATCTTCTTTTACCGTGACTGTCTGTAAAGTTTTCAACATGGATGAGACATGGATTGCCATTACCTGGCAAGCAGTTGTACAGTCCACAGCGTCATGTAAAATGATCTTAAAGAAGATCAACACAGTTTCTAATTCTACTTACTTTCCCACACAGAGTTTTGACAGTAGCTTTCCCACCCTCTCTACTAGCAAGAACACCCTTCAGGTACATCTCGTCCGGCACTGTCACGAAGAAAGCCGATTTGGCATCAAAGGGGGTGTTCTGAGCCTCGATTCTCTCTCTTTCCGGCTTCCGGAGGTAAACGGCCGCCGGGCCGAAGCACTCCATTTCACCATCTCCCATGATTGTGGTTTACTGTGAGAAGTGATGAGGAGAGAATGTGCAGAGGGATTAATACTTTCGTTACTTCTAAATATTAAACAAATGCAAGTGGAATAAAACATATGAATTCCTATGAATGAGGAGCGCAATGATGCTGCTCCATGTGAGTGTTTCTGAGCTTCTGTGTTCTAAAGCAGTTTGAATTATTCTGAGCAACTCTCTTTACTCAACAAGTTCAACAATTAAAACATTTTGGTACTCTGCTCCAGGGGTTTTCAAACTTTATGATGCCAAGCACCCCCAAATATGATGAACCTATATGAGGGACCCCCATCTATTTTTATGTAGATGTTTGAAAACACCTGCTCTATTCAACCAACTGTTTGCTTTAGATCTAAAATGGGATCTCCTATTTTCTTTGCTTCTAAAATGAAAAACCAATTATTATAAATATGCATATATTTTGTTTATTAATCACAATCGTAATACCTGCTGTCCTGTCCAGAGAGAATGTGTCTGAGGTAGGAGATGCTAAGAGAAAGGCAAAGAACTTGAGTTCGAATATGTGTTAAAAGCATGTTGAACAATGTATAGCCACACTCTAAACTCTTAAATATGCTAACTGATCACCATGTTTCAGAGTTAGCCATTCAATCTCTAAACCGCAGAACACAAGTATGTGATATTAGATTAATAGTAGAAGGAGAGCATGATGAACAACTCACCCACCTTTGAGTTCCAGTCAGTTCTTAAAGGAGCCTGAAGCAGCTTCTTATATAGGGAGAATACTGTTCACTCAGCAAAATGCACACACTGTATTTGGTCATGTATTTTTAGCTCCGTTTCAACTGGAATTTTTGTGACTGATTGTCACATTCATCAATATCCTGAAACCAACCAAATATGATATCACTATGATGTAATTAACTGTCCAGTGTTCATTTAGTTTTAGTTTTGTTGAATGAAATATTCTGTTAGAAGAACAGATAATGGGGTTGAGATAATGGCAGTGAACCCATCAGGAAGATGAGGTGAATTGACACTAGATTAATTAAACAAATATTTGAAAATAAGCCACCAATATAGTGATTAAAAATTACACTTGATGTATTTATAGGTGTCACTTGTGATCAAGCGCCTTAACCTTGAGAAAGGGTTCTTATGAGAAGGGTATCGTTTACTGGAGTTCAGACATTGTTTGAGTCTTATGTTGAGCATAATCTTCTTAAAATGCCTTGGCACTACAGTAGAGCCCAGTTTAGCCGTGGAGAAGCTCTCAAATGTCATTGGGATACTGTTCCCAGAATCCTGGGAAGTTTTTCATGTGACAAAGCAGCAAATTTTGTGAACAAATTTGGGCACAACAGTTGTCATTCTGTGAACTTGTGCATATGGTGACACTTATATGCTGAAAATCAGACGAGATCTGGCAGAATAATGCTGTTTAGACAAGCCTATGAAAAGGCATTAGACTAGTCAGCTTCATCATTCATAATACTTTAGACATTCTACCAACTATAAATAACTTACAACTATATGTCTGCTAACTCTAATTAGACTGCTAGTAGACTGTAAGGTTAGGGTTAGGTTTTAGGGTTGTACTTGCAAAGTTACTTCAGTAGTTCAGTTTTCTCCAGTAGATTGTCTTTTGGGGGAACATCAAGATAAAGTGTTAGCAGATACACTATATTGACAAAAGTTTTGGGACGCCTGCCTTCACATGCACATGAACTTTAATGCCATCCCATAATCTGTGGGGTTTAATATGGAGTCGCAGCTCTAACAGCTTCAGCTCTTCTGGGAAGGCTTTCCTCAAGGTTTAGGAGTGTGTTTATGGGGATTCTTCTAGAAGCGCATTTGTGATGTTGGACGAGAAGGCCTGGCTCTCAGTCTCCGCTCTAATTCATCCCAAAGGTGTTCTATCGGGTTGAGGTCAGGACTCTGTGCAGGCCAGTCCAGTTCCTCCACACCAAACTCGCTCATCCATGTCTTTATGGAGCGATGCTTTGAGCACTGGAGCGCAGTCATGCTGGGACAGGAAGGGGCCGTCCCCAAACTGATCCCACAAAGTTGGGAGCATGAAATTGTCTAAAATGTCTTGGTGAAGCAGTCAGGCAAGTCCCGTTCTCCTGGCAACCGCCAAACCCAGACTCATCCATGGGATTGTCAGACAGAGAAGCGTGATTGGTCACTCAGAGAACACGTCTCCACTGCTCTAGAGTCCAGTGGCGGCGCGCTTTACCCCACTGTATCCCACGCTCTGCATTGTACTTGGTGATGTAAGGCTTGGATGAGCTGCTCGGCCATGGAAACCCATTCCATGAAGCTCTACACACTGTTCTTGAGCTCATCTGAAGGCCACAGAAGTTTGGAGGTCTGGAGCTCTTGACTCTGTGGAAACCCCGCTCTGTGATGTTACGTGGCCTACCACTTTGTGGATGACTTGCTATTGTTCCCAATGGCTTCCACTTTGTTATAATCCCACTAACAGTTGAGCGTGGAATATTTAGTAGAGAGGAAATGTCCCGAATGGACTTATTGCACAGGTGTCCAGCGATCACGGCCCCACGCTTGAGCTCTCTGAGCTCCTGAGAGCGGCCCATTCTCTCACTGATGTGTGTAGAAGCGTCTGCAGGCCTAGAGCTTGAGTTCTCTGAGCTCCTGAGAGCGGTCCATTCTCTCACTGATGTGTGTAGAAGCGTCTGCAGGCCTAGAGCTTGAGTTCTCTGAGCTCCTGAGAGCGGTCCATTCTCTCACTGATGTGTGTAGAAGCGTCTGCAGGTCTAGAGCTTGAGTTCTCTGAGCTCCTGAGAGCGGTCCATTCTCTCACTGATGTGTGTAGAAGCGTCTGCAGGACTAGAGCTTGAGTTCTCTGAGCTCCTGAGAGCGGTCCATTCTCTCACTGATGTGTGTAGAAGCGTCTGCAGGACTAGAGCTTGAGTTCTCTGAGCTCCTGAGAGCGGCCCATTCTCTCACTGATATGTGTAGAAGCGTCTGCAGGTCTAGAGCTTGAGTTCTCTGAGCTCCTGAGAGCGGCCCATTCTCTCACTGATGTGTGTAGAAGCGTCTGCAGGTCTAGAGCTTGAGTTCTCTGAGCTCCTGAGAGCGGCCCATTCTCTCACTGATGTGTGTAGAAGCGTCTGCAGGTCTAGAGCTTGAGTTCTCTGAGCTCCTGAGAGCGGCCCATTCTCTCACTGATGTGTGTAGAAGCGTCTGCAGGTCTAGAGCTTGAGTTCTCTGAGCTCCTGAGAGCGGCCCATTCTCTCACTGATGTGTGTAGAAGCGTCTGCAGGTCTAGAGCTTGAGTTCTCTGAGCTCCTGAGAGCGGCCCATTCTCTCTCTGATGTGTGTAGAAGCGTCTGCAGGTCTAGAGCTTGAGTTCTCTGAGCTCCTGAGAGCGGCCCATTCTCTCACTGATGTGTGTAGAAGCGTCTGCAGGTCTAGAGCTTGAGTTCTCTGAGCTCCTGAGAGCGGCCCATTCTCTCACTGATGTGTGTAGAAGCGTCTGCAGGTCTAGAGCTTGAGTTCTCTGAGCTCCTGAGAGCGGCCCATTCTCTCACTGATGTGTGTAGAAGCGTCTGCAGGACTAGAGCTTGAGTTCTCTGAGCTCCTGAGAGCGGCCCATTCTCTCACTGATGTGTGTAGAAGCGTCTGCAGGTCTAGAGCTTGAGTTCTCTGAGCTCCTGAGAGCGGTCCATTCTCTCACTGATGTGTGTAGAAGCGTCTGCAGGTCTAGAGCTTGAGTTCTCTGAGCTCCTGAGAGCGGTCCATTCTCTCACTGATGTGTGTAGAAGCGTCTGCAGGACTAGAGCTTGAGTTCTCTGAGCTCCTGAGAGCGGTCCATTCTCTCACTGATGTGTGTAGAAGCGTCTGCAGGTCTAGAGCTTGAGTTCTCTGAGCTCCTGAGAGCGGTCCATTCTCTCACTGATGTGTGTAGAAGCGTCTGCAGGACTAGAGCTTGAGTTCTCTGAGCTCCTGAGAGCGGCCCATTCTCTCACTGATGTGTGTAGAAGCGTCTGCAGGCCTAGAGCTTGAGTTACACACCTGTGGCCATGAAGGGGCCGAACACCTGAACTCAGGGATTTGTAGGGGTGTCCCAATACTTTTGGCAATATAGTGTATTAAGCACAGTCTACTAATACTGTAATAAGAGAAGTTGACATGTAGCAAAATTACATACAGTATAGTTAGTAGAATCTCTAAAGTGGACCATCGAAATAAAATCATAAAGTCATTCTAATCAGGTGGATAATGGAAATAGCTTATACATAAGACGAATTTATTAAACGCATTGAAGTGGATGATTTACACTCTCTGGTAGTTTCCAGCTTGTTATTTCAGTTTTACACTCTACCAATGGCTGTGCTAGTCTATTGGGCTTCATGTGTCTGTTAATTTGTGATCAAATGCTGCTGATCTCAGAGTCGTAGTGATATTACAGCGCTCTTCACACTACACATCATTTCAAATCAGCTTCCCTGCCCAGTCTATAATGCCTTTGTACTTTACCATAGAACAAGTTCTCGAGCTGGGCGGAATGACGATAAATAAAGAAGCGACATGACGACTCTCCAGACTTCGGTCTAGATGTATTGTATTTACAGCAGTTGCTGTGCCTCAGTGACTCTGATATGTCTTGGCTTTTAAGACAATTAAGAGATTTAAGAATTGGTCATTTTTTTCTAAGTGAGAGTGGGGTCAGTGTGTGGTATATTTAGTTAATGGTAAATGCCATTTTGCAAAATTGAATTGGATGACTAAATCCACGATCAGCAAGTGTCGCGTGATGGTTCAGAGCTGTAATCAAGCATGAATGCATCATGAAAGCGGCCCTGATTTGTACAGAGCTCTCCAGGATGATGTGGCGTGGGGTGTGCCGTGTGCCTAGCCTCGGATCCCGCCCATGTCCTTTTGCTTTGCCTTGCAAGGACAATGCAATGTGTCCAACAGGCTTTCCTAGTTTCTTTGAAATGATGGCAGGAGTCTGTGGAATAAATTCTAAGGCGTTGACACCTTATGAGAAGGGGACATGTGCTCAATAAAAAAGGCATCTTTCCCTAAGGGTGGTCATATTAGGACTTTCCACAAATATAGCTGCTCGGTCAGCTATGCCATCAGGGCTTTGCCATTTGTGAGCAAAGATCACAAGCATTATTGTGGTGTCAAGTTGAAAGGTTTGATATCAGATGGTCATTCGCTTTAATCAGCTCCGTCTCGGACAACCATATTTATAAGAATATTGTTGGAAGCTGTTGATTTAATTTGATCTTTAGTTATTAATCATTTAATCGTTCCTTTGTTTGGTCAGTATAAAGGAAGACTTTACATTAGTGTTTATTAGGCAGATGCTTTTATTCAGCAGCTGGTTTGCAGGCGTGCTGGTCTTGCATTGATTCATTGTTCGGCTTTCCTGATGTTGACATACAGTAGTGGGACACAGCTGAACTGGCCAGGTAATATTTCTTTTAAAAATATATTGTTATTATTTGCATTTGTAATCAATAATACAGACATTCTCTGGCCCTTTGGATGCTTTTTTGCTCGACTGCTTTCCTTAGAAGAATTCACAAGCAAGAGTTAAATCTTTAGACAGAGAATTAAAGTGGTTGAATCATGGAAAATTGGCTCTACAGTTTGTTTACACATTTTCTAATACGTGTGATGAGAATATATCTGTAGTATTTTTCAGGATTATTTGTCTTTGAGGACAGATTTGGGTATATGTTTGTCATTCTGGATTTCTAGTAGTATTTTGATAATCCTGAGTTTTATATGTAGACTAGACGTTTATCATGGGATATTTTTGGGATGCAAACTGGACTGTTAGAATACATTTGAGTGTTTTTGTCATATTATATATTTGGTAACAACTTATTTATTGTGAAATGAGTTCTCACATTTGAATGGCACATCATGATCTTATTGTTTACATTTATTTACATCTATTGTTTTAGGATCAGCTAACTACATACATTATTAACATGAACTAACATTGAACAATACTGTTACATCATGATTTAATATTAATTTCAAAATGAACACATTTTTCATATTATCTGTTAACACACACTGTAACATAAACAAGCAATCAACTGTTCTGTGCTTAAGATATTAATAAATATATGTTAACAAATATGTGTTTTTCTGATTGATGATAGCAAATGTATTAACTAATGTTGATAATGGGACTCCATGTTCTGATTTATTCTTCTTTGCTCCTCCCGCTAACAGAACATTGCTGATGTCGGCTATGCCATCCTTTCATACAACCGTACAGTAAGTGTCTCCAACTGACAGCTTCAGAGTAAATATACAGACATTCACACATTATTTTATGTTATGTTGTAACACTGACTAATACGTCAGTCATGTTGGACTTTTTTGTTTTTTAATTTCTCCTTTTCAAAATTCCTCTTGGATCTATTTTGCCTCCATTGCTGCTTAAACAAGTGGACCCTGCCACTGTGTAGCTTAATGAGAGTCTGCAAGTGAGTTCCTGATGGAAAATTAAGGAAAACACTTTTATCAGAATAATTTCTGTTAAGCTGTAGAGTGTAGACTGTAAACTGTATTTGCGAACCCTCATAATAAAAACAAAACAATGTGCTTTTGTAAAATCAATAAAACAAACAGCATGCGCTTTTTGCCATCTTAGTTTCATTTCTGTGAACTTGTTTGTGGTGGTGAGGGTTGCAAAAATTAACTGAAAAT
Organism: Romanogobio albipinnatus; assembly: GCA_023566225.1. NCBI lineage: Eukaryota > Metazoa > Chordata > Actinopteri > Cypriniformes > Gobionidae > Romanogobio > Romanogobio albipinnatus. Next base: position 39,211,600 of record CM042263.1, read on the forward strand.
TATCTCTGCTTCCTGCTTAGCTACTGTTCGGACATTCTTGCTTACTGCTCCGCACTTTACTCTATCTCCTCATTTTAACTACAGCAAATCAGTACAGTGCTCAAACGATAAAGTTTGACATCAACGCTAAAACTAGAAACTTTTGTGACTGGAAAACTACGAAAAAGGGGAATTTTTATCCGACCACCCTCCCACCGACAGCAAAGCTTTGTCATGGCCGATGAGTCCCATGAGTCTAATGCTCCTCAACAGGCCAAAATGAGAGTAGAGAAACAAGCTGTAACTGATCAACACACTAACTGATGGCACAAACAGGGAACGAGACCTAAAGGCACTCGAGACATCAGATTGTCACGAGTATCACAGATTGCCACAGTAGCATCCTCTAACCCCCTACCACACATACATACATATTGAGAACAGATTGAGGTATTAATGAATATGGGTGAGAAATCCCCAAACGTGTTGAATGTGGACGAGAAATCCCCAAATGTGATCAGACACAGATCAAATCAGCCAGCAGCTAACACTGATGCGAACTGGCACACAAGGTCGAGCAGACAGAGGCACTCAGCTCAGAGCGCAGCCGAGCGCAGGACTCTGATTGTGGGTGACTCCATTATCAGGATGTAATGAACTGCTTCGAGACTCAAAGGTTGAGGATCCAAGTGCAGTATTTATTCAGAGGGCAATCCACAATCGTATTCAAAAACAGTCAAAAGGTTATACACAGGCAAGCAGTCCAAACAGGCAAACAAGGCAGGAGAGACAGGCAAAAGGGTAATCCACAGAACAGGCAAGTAATCCAAGACCAAGAGACAAGAAACCAGGGAGAATGCTCAGAAATGCAGTGTTACACAAAAATAAGACTTTGATGTGAATGACAGAGTGGACATGGTTTATGTAGGCTGAGGTAATGAGGTAAATGAGACACAGGTGTTAATAATGAGTGCTGATGAGTCCGGGCAAAGGATTGTGGGTAATATAGTCTTTGATGGAATGACAGTCCGGGGTGGAGTGCACTCTGGTGGTAATCAGGGGCACTCACACTGGTGAATTGTGACATAGCTTAAAGGAGCTGCTTCCAGACTTGTCCAGGAGGAAGGTGGAGCGGAGGCAGAACCGGGGGCAGGATGGAGGGTCAGGCCCGTGGAGCGGAAGAGGGCCTGGAGACTTGAGGCAGAGCAGGAGGCCAGGATGGTGCAGGCCGGACAGATGACCAGAGTGGCGCAGGCGGAGCAGGCTGAACAGACGGGCCTGCAGATGAGCTTGAAGCTCCCCATGGCGGAGCAGACGACCTCCACAACAGTGCAGACGGTCTTATTTTAATTCTCCACGGCTTACGGGACGAGGAGGTGCAATAACAACTATTTTTAAAGATAATTTAAACTGTCTGCGTTTGCCATCCAGGTGCTATTCCAGCTTTGAGCTCAGTATTTTTGACAATTCCGTAGATCCACAGAAAAAGAGGGAGGAGGGAATAGGACGCAGATTAGTAGTGTTGCCCTGCCTTCTGCGTGTAATAGTAGAGCGTGGTTGAGAGACAACAGGAATGTACTGAAAGCACATGATAAGTGAGAGAAAAGGAAGTGGGAAAGAAAGGTGGAGGAGGAAAGGGAATAGACAATACTTACCGGTGTCATTGCTCGGTGGAGTTGAGCAGGTAGAGTCGCAGGTCTTTACCTGAGTTGGTCTTCACATGAGACAGCTGAACCCGAGGGCTCAATGCTTCCGCTGACGCTTCCATGGCATTGCAAACACGCTTAATATATATAAATGCCTTTCACTGCTTGAGTGAAAACAGCTGTGCACGCTCTTATAAATCGCACAAAAAAGCTAAAAGGCCGTAAATGGCTCAAATCAAAACGAAACTATGGTTGAATAGGACAGTGCAAAAAGTCAGCAATAACAATTGGATTACTGTTCTTTTAAACAGCCACGGTTATAATTCAAATACAATTTACAATGAGAGTATAAATTAGATAAGAAGTTGAAAATCGAAATGAGTCCTTCTACTAGCAAATAATACACTAAGCAACACAACAGAACACTTCCGCACTCAAAACACTTCCGCCCCACGCTTCTTCACTGTCCAGATGCTTCTCCTGTCAATCACATGACAAGAATCAGGAAGTAGACAAGAATAAAAGAGGTAGCATGGCAAACCAACAGGGTCACTAACAAATGCACTGGTGATCACAAAAGCTGGACGGTGCCTTTCCAATTACAAGCATTTGGATTCACTATCACTTGGATTGTTTAATTACATTTACATTTAGTAATTTAGCAGACGCTTTTATCCAAAGCGACTTACAAATGAGAGCAATAGAAGCAGCTAGAACAGTCAAGGACAACAGTATGCAAGTGCTGTAACAAGTCTCAGTTAATTTAGTACAGAACACACAGGACAGAACTTTTTTTATTTTTATAAATTAGACACAGAAAATGAATATTCTTGATTGGTCAGGTGCTGCTGGAAGAGATGTGTCTCGGCTGCTCGAATTAAGATAGGCAGGTCCTTCCACCAGGTGGGGGCAGTCCAGGAAAAGGTCAATGAGAGTGATTTCATGCCTCTCTGGTAGGGCACCACAAGGCGTCGTTCACTGGCAGAACGTAAGCTCCTGGAGGGTAAGTCTGAACAAGCGAGTTTAGGTATATTGGTGCAGAGCCAGTGGTTGCTTATATATACCACAACTCCAAGATTCCTGGCTGTCCTGGACGGAGTTATGGTTGATGATCCTAGCTGAATGGAGAGATTGTGATGAAGTGCTGGGTTGGCTGAGACCACAAGCAGTTCTGTCTTTGCAAGGTTGAGTTGCAGGTGATGCTCCTTCATCCAGGCAGAAATGTCTGTTAGGCAGGCAGCGATACGAACACCAACCATGGGACCGTGAAATGAGAAGTAGAGATGAGTGTCGTCGGCATAGCAGTGATAGGAAAAGCCATGTTTCTGAATGACAGATCCCAGTGATGACATGATGGAAAAGATAATTGGTCCAAGCACTGAGCCCTGGGGAACTCCAGTGTCTAGATGATGAGATTTAGACACTTCACCTCTCCATGACACCCTGAAGGACCTACCTGAGAGATAGACTTGAACCACTGGAGAGCAGTTCCTGAGATGCCCATCTTCATGAGAGCTGACAGGAGGATCTGGTGGTTAACTGTGTCAAAAGCAGCAGACAAATCCAGTAAGATGAGTACTGTGGATTTGGAAGCCGCTCTTGCCTGTCTCAGTGCTTCAGTAACCGAGAGCAGGGCAGTCTCAGTTGAGTGGCCATGTTTGAAGCAGGAGGTTGTTCTGTTCAAGAAACGTAGAGAGCTGGTTAAACACAACTCGCTCAAGTGTCTTTGCAATGAAAGGCGGAAGGGATACCGGTCTGTAGTTTTCTAAAAGTGCTCGGTTCAGAGAGGGTTTCTTAAGCAGTGGGGTTACCCGAGCCTGCTTAAATGCTGTGGGGAAGGTCCCGGTGTGAAGAGAGGTGTTGACAATGTGAGTGAGTGCAGGAGTAACAGAAGAAGAAATGGCCTGAAGGAGGTGAGTGGGGATAGGATCAAGCAGACAGGTAGTGGGATGATTGGAAAGGATGAGTTTGGAGACATCTGCTTCGGAGAGCAGAGAGAAGGAGGGGAGCGTGTGTGTGATGGTTGTTGAGATGTGCATGTCTGTTTGTGGTGTGAAGAATTGGCTGCTGTTTATACATGGTTGGACACTTGCATAAGGAGTGTCAACACACTGGGACTCATTCGGACTGTTTTAGAGTATGGTGTTATGGACTCTATGCTTTTAACAGCCTGAGGTTTCCTGGTTTTACTGTGTCGTTTTAAGTCTCTTGTGAACATTGTAAATACACTGATGGTTTTCACTTTACAACTGTCGCCGGTCTCATCTTTTTAAACACTCCACACAGTATTATCTGACCTCATTTTAATGTATGTAAATTAGACAGATAAGGCTGAGTGTTGCAACACTATACTGTCAAAAAGTAACGTCCTTCGTATGAGACGTTAAACCGAGGTCCTGACTCTCTGGTCATTAAAAATCCCAGGATGTCCTTAGAAAAAGAGTAGGGGTGTAATCTTGGCCAATTTTGCCCATTGGCCTCTGTCCATCATCATGGCCTCCTAATCATCCCCATATATACTGATTGGCTTCATCGCTCTGTCTCCTCTCCACCAATAAGCTGGTGTGTGGTGGGCGTTCTGGTGCACTATGGTTGCCGTCGCATCATCCAGGTTTATGCTGCGCATTGGTGGTAGTTGAGAAGATTCCCACTTCCATGTAAAGTACTTTGAGTGCATTTGCACACAGTAATTGTCATTCATCAATGAAAGTGAGAATCTTGGACTGTATAGCTCTGTTGTATTATATATTAGATTTGGTTTTGAAATTAAGCTTGTTCCTGTCCTCACCATGACATTTCTTCTTCAGTTTGACATACGAGTTATAAATTTCACTATGTTGATTTGTGTATTGTGTTAAGAAGTAAAATAAGACCGGTAATCATGTTAAATATTTATTGTTTCCATACCACATACATCTTAGAAATAGTCATACTTACGTACTGGAACATTTTCCCACCACAAACAGGCAAAACACGGTCACAGTAAATGCCACCATTTTGAATATCCCATTCCTGCCAATAGAAGGCACAGTTCATTGTTCTCATGTGTGAGGGGGGAGTTTGGTGATCTGTTTGATTCTTGCTTTAGTATTCTTAAATATGAAAAATTAATTGAGATTGTTTTGTTCCCAAATGTTTATCTGTTTTGTATGATTATAACGGTCTAACTATTTGTTACTGTTAAATAATTATTTTTCTTGGCTTTCTTAAATTTGTTACCTTTTAATTTCTAAATGGTTTAACCCAAGTAGGAGGGGCTTTTCTTTTTTAAGAGGACCTCTCAGAGATGTTCGGGGGCTCGTAGAGTGAGTTGGAAATAGCTATTGCTGTATTTTGGGCCAATTCATTGGCATAGCCAAAAAGTCTGTTTATAACTTTAGAACAGTTTATTTTTGTTGTTGTTTTGTTTTGATTCTCACTGTAAAATATAATTTGCACTCCATTGGAAAACCTTTTATTTGTTCACTTTTGGAATAAACTTACATTGCATTCAAGGTATGAATTATTTTTTTATTTGAGAATTTAACCTGTGACCTTGACATTGGTGCTATGATCTACTAGTCTACAAAAACAGACAGAGAGTCAGAGAGCCTTGAGAAACTGCATTTAATGGACATGTAAGACAAAGTACAAGTCATATTATATGCTTGCTTGTGGATGTGTGGTGGTGTCTCATCTTCATTCTTCATCCTTGCTCTTCAGTAAATAAAAAGACATTTAAATTTACAAAAAATAAGTTGCAAGTTTTTTCCCAGTCAGAAACGTTTTTATATTAAGCAGTGTATATTATTATTAACCCCCTACCCCTTTTACAAATAAAAATTGTATAATACCTTCCCGACATCACGGCTCTTGGCCCTCAGCTTGTTGACCTGGGACTCGGCGATGTCAGCGCGCTCCTGAGCCTCCTCCAGCTCATGCTGCACCTTCCTGTACCTGGACAGGTGAGTGTTGGCCTGCTCCTCCTGTTACGATTACACAAGATATCCAACCCATTTCATTGCAGTGCATTCATGGCGCTGGACGTTTTTGTCAATGCTAAAACTTCATGCTCAAGACATTTGATATTGGACTTACAGCTTCTTCAGCCTGGCGCTTGTAGGCCTTCACTTTCAGCTGCAGCTTGTCTACCAGATCCTGCAGTCGGGTCACGTTCTTCTTGTCTTCCTCAGTCTTTGGGTGTAAATATTGGTTATGGTCTTAGTTAAACTGTATATTGTAAAAGGTGAAACATTTCTAATTCCTGGGTGGTTTTACCTGGTAGGTAAGCTCCTTCACTCTCCTCTCGTATTTGCGCACTCCTTTCACCGCGTCTGCGCCACGTCTCTGCTCGCCTTCAACTTCAGACTCTAACTCACGCACCTTCAGTAGAGAGTTATTGTTTCGCCTGTCAAATCTCTGCTATGACCAGTACATCTAAGAATGTGTTTTGTTAAGCTCCTGAACACTCAAATTTACCCTGGACTCCAGTTTCTGGAGCTGTTTCTTTCCACCCTTCATGGCCAGACTCTCAGCCTCATCCAGACGGTGCTGCAGGTCTTTGACAGTCACCTCCAGGTTCTTCTTCATCCTCTCCAGATGAGAACTGGTGTCCTGCTCCTTCTTCAGCTCCTCAGCCATCATGGCAGCCTGAAATATAAGTCAATTAAAATTAACCAGCCAATATAGATACAAATACCTTTGTTACCACATGCACCTAAACACAATGCAAATAACTGTTTAAGTCAGAGTAGAGAAGCAGAATGTCAACACTCACATCAGTGATGGCCTTCTTGGCCTTCTCCTCTGCGTTTCTGGCCTCCTGGACTGAATCTTCCACCTCACCTTGAACTTGGACCAGATCAGCCTCAAGCTTCTTCTTGGTGTTAATAAGACTTGTATTCTGTGGGTAAGCAGTTAGTTTAGTGTACATTTATATGAAAGTTAGTTGTGTATCCTGAATTTGTTAGAAGTATGAAGTGATTGTTTGTACTTGTGAGTGCAGCAGTCCCACACGCTCGCTGGCATCAACCAGCTCTTGCTCCGCCACTTTGCGGCCTCTCTCTGTTTGCTCCAGTGCAGCTCTCAGCTCCTCAATCTCTGCTTGCATCAGGTTATTCCTGCGCTCCACCATGGCCACCTGCTCCTTCATGTCCTCCTGTCCTCTGAGAGCGTCATCAAGGTGAAGTTGGGCATCCTGTGGCAACATTCTTTCTTTGTTAGCTCTCTTGCTTTGGTTAATTCATGTATCATATTCATTTTGTCAAACATTCAGTATTTATTGCAGTTCCACGTTCTACAGAAAGATACCTTGAGTTGGCCTTGGACGTTCCTGAGCTGTTTCTGGGCCTCGGCAGCCTGGCGGTTGGCATGACTCAGCTGGATCTCCATCTCATTCAGATCTCCCTCCATCTTCTTTTTGACTCTCAGGGCATCATTTCTGCTCCTGACCTCAGCGTCCAGAGTGCTCTGCATGGAATCGATCACTCTTTGGCTGTTCCTCTTGATCTGTTCCATCTCCTCATCCTTCTCAGAAAGCTTCCTGTCAATCTCGCTCTTCACCTGGTTCAGCTCCAGCTGCACACGGAGAATCTTGGACTCTTCATGTTCCAGGGTGCCCTACAAGGACAAAAGACAAAAATTAACTTTTTAGATTTGTCACAAGCACTTTTATGATTATATATATAGCAGAAGTCTTTCATTCAAAAGTTTAGACATTCAATGTTTTAATATTATTTAAAGGTTAAATGGTTTCATAATGTTAGCATCATAGGAATGGCACCTCAGCTTCTTCAAGTGCAGTCTGGATCTCTGTTTTCTCAGACTCCACTGTCTTCTTGGCTTTCTCTAACTCATGAATGCTCTTTCCAGTCTCTCCAAGCTGCTCAGTGAGGTCAGAAATCTCCTCTAAAAGGGTTTAAAAATCATAAGTGTGAGATGTTCTGTTATAATGCATCTCCCTTTTAGTCCTTGGTGTACAAATAAAAGTTGCATTACGTTGCAGATTCTTGTTCTCCCTCTTCAGGGTCTCGAGGTGGTCAAGAGCTTCCTCATAGGAGTTCTTCATTTTGAAAAGCTCCGTGCTGAGAGAACGAGCTTCTTTCTGAGCACCTTCTAGTTCAGCCTGACATTCCTCATACTTCTGTTTCCACTCTGCTAGCACCTGATAATGAGAGAAATGTAGTCATTGTTAATTAGCTAAGTTCACAGGGTTAGGTTAGGGCTAGGTTTACAGGTTATCCATGTCTTTCTTACCTTGTCAAAGTTTCTCTGCTTCTTGTCAAGGTTGGCTGCCAATGCATTTGCCCTCTCCACATCAATCATGAGATCCTCTACTTCACCCTGCAGTCTCTGTTTGGTCTTTTCCAGAGAGGCACACTTTGAGTTCACCGCCTCAATGGATTCTTCAGCATCCTGCAGACGCTGGGCCAGCTTTTTCCTGAGGAAAATTTAATTAAATTATTACATTTTGCAAATATTTGTCATGTTAAATGTAGGGAAATGAAGACTTTTCCATTGATGTATTTACTTGGATTCCTCAAGCTCCTCAGTGCGCTGGATGGCATCAGTCTCATATTTGGTTCTCCACTGAGCCACTTCACAGTTGGCCTTAGACATCCCACGCTGGAGTTCAGCTTTGGCCTCTTGCTCTTCCTCATACTGCTCTCTGAGCAAATCACAGTCATGGCGGGCAGACTGAACCGCATGGGCCAGAGCGTTCTTGGCCTATCAGGCAGAACATTTTGAGTTACCATCTATACAACTGTTTATATTATAAAAAGCTAATTAATTATGTATAACTCTACCTTGACTTCTTCCTCAATATGTCTTTTGAGTTCCTCAATTTGCTGTGTGTAAGCCTGTTTTCCTCTAGTTAATTGTGAAACAAGTGCTTCTTTCTCCTCCAGTTGCCGACTAAATTCACCTTGGAAACAGGTTATAGATATTGTCATGAAATATAATAGCATACAAACTTTTTAACTCTTTTTTTTTAGGTTTTTACACATGTAGCTTACCATTTTCAGTCTGAAGTCTTGCACGTTGTCCATTCATGTCATTCAACTGACGAACATTTTCATCACTCTTGGATTTGATTTCACTCAGCTGGTCTTCCAGGGTACGGCACATCTTCTCTAAATTAGCCTAACGAGATTCAAGGTTATATCCAGATGTTTGTAAAGATGCTTTTATATTAATAATCCTGTAGTGACATTACCTTTGCTTTAGCCACAGCCTCCATGTTGCTTGTCAAGTCATCAATCTCCATCTTGTATTCACTCTTCTCCTTCTCCAGCTTCTGCTTGACTCGCTGGAGGTTGTCGATCTGTTCTCCGAGCTCAGCCACACTATCTGCCTGCTTCTTTCGCAGAGCTGCGGCCGTAGCTTCATGCTGCAAGGTGGACTCTTCCAGATCACGACGCAACTTCTGGAATTCGGCTTCACGCTTCTTGTTCATCTCAATCTGGGCAGCAGTGGCACCACCAGCTTCCTCAAGCCTCTCACTGATCTCCTCCAGTTCCCTGGAGAGATCAGCTCTCTGCTTCTCCACTTTAGCACGAGCAGCTCGCTCAGCCTCAATTTCCTCTTCCAGCTCCTCAATACGGGCCTAAAGAAAGAAAGAAAATTGAATTACCCAGTGATTATTGGTAATGTGGGTTTTCCCAGCTGTGCAACAACTACTTGATATAATACAGAGAAAAGATTAGGGTTAGTGTTACCTGAAGTTCTTTGATCTTCTTCTGAAGCTGTGTTCCCAGAGACTGTTCATCCTCAATCTTGCTGAGAAACTGACTGATCTCAAAGTCTTTCCTGTTTTTAAAGTAGTGTTTTGTAAAATGTGCACAATACTTACATATGATAAAAACAAAAATGTGTAATTGTGTTAAACTGATGTCCACTCACTTTTTGATCTTCTCATCTGATTGCTGTTTGTCATTCTCCAGGTCCATTATGGACTCCTGGGCCAGTTTCAGATCACCCTCAAGCTTCCTCTTGGCTCTCTCAAGGTCCATACGGAGCTTCTTCTCTTGCTCCAGTGAGCCCTCAAGCTATTGTTACAGAAACCAGAGCATTTCATTCTGGCATAGAGGCACAAAATTAATTTCCCATTGATTAATGCTCTTATTGTCATGCCAAATATCTTACATCATCCACTTGCTGCTCAAGCTTTGTCTTAGATTTAGTCAGAGTGTTGACTTTGTCTTCCTCTGCCTGAAGGTCATCAAGAGTCTGCTGGTGTGCCTCTTGGAGGGCTTTCTTCTCTTTGGTCAGCTTAGCAATGCTCTCATCCTGAGAGGCCATCTCCTCCGTCAGGTTTTTAACCTAAATGGAGACATTGTTCACTGGTTTCATTCTCAAGACCCTGAACAATCAGCAGTGTGAAGAACATGTGAAAAGATTATTGACCTTATTTTCTGTGGCATGTTTCTCCTTCTCCACTTTGGCCAATGTGAGCTCCAGGTCATCGATGTCTTTTTTCAGTTCAGAGCATTCGTCCTCCAGTTTCCTCTTCTTGGCAGTCAGTTCAGCATTGATTTCCTCCTCATCCTCCAGTCTCTCGCTTGTCTCTTTGAGTTTTGCCTCGAGCTGGATCTTGCTTTTGATGAGACCTTCACATCTCTCCTCAGCATCAGAGAGGTTTTCACCTTCCTGTTCATTGAGATGGATTTAGTTTAATGGCTTATGTTCATAGCTGTAGCATCCATATTAGCATCAATAAGAGCTGAAATACTCACAGATGCTACTTGCAGTTGAAGGTCGTTTTTCTCCTGAATAATTGACACCATTTTCTCCTCAAGCTCTTTCTTTTTAGCTAATGCCTTTGTTAGATCCTCCTTCATTTTCTCATAGTTCTCCTTCATGGCTGCCATTTCTTTCTCAGTCTCTGCACTCTTTAGAAGAGGCTTGATCTTGAAGTAGAGCTTCATCCATGGCCAATGTTTCACATTCATGAATGAGCGGATGTTGTATTGGATGGAATAAATTGATTCTCTGTGTAAATTGCAATCCGTAAATTAATCATTATCCATCTTTTATAACAAATGTTTATGTTCCAAATAGTTTTGTGGTTCATTCATACCTCCTCTCCATCATTTTGACAAACTCTTTCCTCATGAGAAATCCACGGCACAAAGCCTGAGTCATGGTAACCAGCGCTGCTAGTTTCTCATCTCTCATCTCCTCAAGAGTACCCAAGAGACCAGCTTTGAAGAAAACCTACAAGAACATATAATAATGTTACTGGTATATTATGGAACCCATTGTCCTCTATTGCAGATGTGCTGTGCAGCTCACCTTGGTGTGCCCAAACATGTATTGGGTGTGGTCAACATCAATAGAGCCCAGGAGTTTCTCTGAAGCCTTTTTGTTGTCAATGAACTGTCCCTCAGGGATGACGCTAGCATTTAATACTTTGTATCTAGAGGACATTCAGAGAAGAGTCATGTTCTTAAGTATAAAAATATTCATAAGATGGTGAAGATTAGGTGGTGCATCATCTCCAATTCAGTGGTTTCAAAAAGGAGTCTTTACCTCTGCTTGAAGTCACCATAGAGGATTCTGCTGGGGAAACCCTTCCTGCAGATTCTGATGCCCTCCAGCACACCATTACACCTGAGCTGGTGGATAACCAGGAAGTTCTCCATCAGACCTGCAATGAAAATGTCCTTAAGGTTCCAGAGGTATTTTATCTGTTAACTGTGATGCACTTGAGTCTTCAGGGATTAAGTTTACCTGGAGTCTTGGACTCATTAGGAATCAAGCAGCGCACAAAGTGAGGGTGAGTGCTCCTCAGGTTCGTCATCAGCTTTCCCAAGTTCTCCTGTGGAAATGTTTGTCATTAGTCTAATCTTTAATGGTGTAAAAGTTCACCTCCTTCATTAAAAGAGAGAATCTGTTTTACCCTAAAAAGTGCAGAGACAGTCTGGAAGGAACCACCCTTCTTCTTGCCTGCCTTCTTTCCGCCTCCCTCAGCTGTTTATGTCAATGAAAGAAGTTGTCTTTATCGATTTTGTGTTGTTTTTCATTAACCCCTTCAATAAATCCCTGTTAGATAATACCTAATTACATCATAACAAAGGAATTGAGGAAATGCAGATGGTGGTACCTTCAGCAGCTCCATGAGTGGCATACAGGAAGGCCAGCACTTTGAGCGATGACTTTTGGTAGAGTTGCACGACAGAGTCGTTCAGTGGATCCTTGTTCTTGTCCAACCAGCCATTAATGTTGTAGTCCACAGTGCCGGCGTAGTGCACCAGAGAGAAGTGGGCCTCTGCCTTACCTTTGGCAGGTTTGGGCTTCTGGAAAGCTGGACATTTGCCCAGATGCTGATCATGCAGCTTGTTTTTGAAGCTTGTGTCTGTAGCCTTGGGGAACATGCACTCCTCTTCAAGGATGGAGAAGATGCCCATTGGCTGGTGAAGAAATATTCACGCTCAAGTATAGGCACAATATGAATAATCATTTTAATTGGCTGAATGTCTCTTACCTTCTCAATGAGCTCAATGCAGGCAGCCAAGTCCATACCAAAGTCAATGAACTCCCATTCAATGCCTTCTTTCTTGTACTCCTCTTGCTCCAGAACAAACATGTGGTGATTGAAGAACTGTTGCAGTTTCTCATTTGTGAAGTTGATGCAAAGCTGCTCCAAGCTGTTGAACTGATAATTAAACAGAGGCAAGTTCTTACTGTTGTCTATTATCTTTTATATCCTGATTGTTACAGAGACTTTGATAGCTGATGCTCACATCAAAGATCTCAAATCCAGCGATGTCCAGCACACCAATGAAGAACTGTCTAGGCTGCTTTGTGTCCAGCATCTCATTGATACGGACGACCATCCACAAGAACATTTTCTCATAGACAGACTTGCAGAGCGCAGAGACTGCGTTGTTCACCTGAGAAATTCAAAGGTCAATGTAGATCATATCATTACACTTTTACTTCTCGAGATGACAATGAATGTCTGCGAGACATTTTTAACTTCATTCGAGGAGATAAGTGATCACCTGTGGTACTGTCTGGCCTTTGGTCACCATCTCATTTCCGACCTTGACTCTGGGGTAACACAGAGCTTTCAGCATGTCAGCGGAGTTGAGGCCCATGAGGTAGGCGATTTTATCGGCCACTGAGGAAGAACAGTTTTACACATTATTGTTGCTAATGAAGTGAATGTTTACATGTTAATAGTATGGGCTAATAGTACGTCTTACCCTCGGTGCCATCAGGCTCGGCCTGCTCCTCTCTCTGCTTCTGTTTGAACTTCATGCCCCCATGATGCATCACAGAACCTGTCAGCTTGAAGATGCTAATTTTCTCATCAGCAGTGAAGCCCAGAATGTCAATGGCAGTCTGTTCATACAATGACCAAATGAATCACATATTATTGAGTCATAGAGAAGGGTACCATATTGCCTCAAATAAAAGCCTGTAATCAATTAAACGCCGGGCCTCTGATAGTGGCCTGGGGCGCGGCCAGCACGAACAAATAAAGACCGGTCTTAAATTAAGGCCGGGGAAAAATTAGTGTGGATAATCTCCTAAATGTTTTTAATTTAATGTGCATGTAAGTTAATCGTAATGTACAGTAGGGTTGTGCCGAAGGAGTCAAACCATAGTGACCATTGCCCCCCGTTGTGAGTCTTGCCAGTGCGACGCACACTATTTCTGGTCTCTTCTATAGTTAACCTAAAAACTTTGCACGGATTGCTCTGTAAATTTAAATTGAGAATATAACTGATGCATAAATGCTATTTTAAATACTATGAGAGACGTGACGTGTGTTAGTCTGAGAAAATACCGTGTTAGGCAGGATACACAAATGATCCTGACAATCTCTTAGCCTCTTTACTTTTTTACATGTCTTACCGTACATTTAACTTAAAATATTTTATTTTGTACAAGAAAACAGCATAGGCTTCAAAATAAATTGTTATTGAAATATTGTAATGTGGTCATATGAACTACACGAACGAACGTTTAAAATACAATATGCAAAATCAAAATTGAATAGCTCCATAACGGATTGATAAAAGTGCGCACAATGAGTAATTAGTTGGGTTAGAAAAATAACGAAATTATAGTTAAGTATAAAAAAATATGTAAAGAGATATATTAAAATAAATAGTGCTTAAAAGTTCACAACTCTTCTTAAGTGGAAGGAAGCTTTTTTCCCTCATGTGCAACCAATATAGAAAGCGCGGATGCATTAGTTGGGTTAGTAAAATAACGGGTTTATTTTGAGTCTATAAAACACGAAAGAACAACAAATATATTGGTGAGAACACTCGTTTAAACAGCATACACACCGGGACATTTGACTGTACATCACAGTTTTCACAATGTTAATTCTTCTTGCAGTCGTAATGCAATGGACTGTGGCCTACATTAAACCTTTAAATAAAAGTTTTACACAGTCATATACAATAAACAAGCTTGTACAGCGACAGGAAATACAAATTAACGCAAAAATTACGTTAACCCTAACCCTAACCCTACCTTACCAGAGCATGTGAGTGAAGCAAAGCAGAGCTTCACTCATGAACCGCTCACCGGTAAAATGGCGTGTGCTCAAATCCCGCTCCGACATGACATTTCTCTGTAGCCTACTGTACTAGTAGCCATTAAAACACGTAATTAGTTTCAGTTTAAATACAGTATGATGATGTTATTTTTTAATTTCATTTACGTTGAAAAGTGAACAGGACACATAAGATGCATAATGTCAGAAGACAAGTTCAATAACACTTCAATAAGTTTTGTTTTGTTGAAAGCCTTTCTTTAAAGTGAATTACAATTTATACAAAACGAATCTTCATTTTAATATATGCTTTATCAACCAAATTGCCCGGATTCAATAAATAAGCAAATAGCCTATAACAGACAATGACATGGAGGCGGAGACAGAGGCGGAGGCGCTGCGTGATCAACGGCTTAAATTAACAACTACTAGAAAAAAACAAGAAAAAAAAAACTTTAGTGAGGGGCAGTCCTTACTATTTATTTCAGATAGACCTATATTTGATCCAGCATGTCACAAAGGGAGTTCTGGGTTGAGCGTGTAGTGCTGAGCGGAATGAGCTTCAGAAATGAACGGAATCTTCAGTAAGGCGCTCTCCACTGGAGGAAATTACCTCTCTTTCTACGCATGCACCGCAACAGTCACAATATGACCTCATGTATGTTTTAAAATCATAATTCGGACCCACTTTATATTAGGTGGCCTTAACTAATATGTACTTATTTTTTTATGTAAGTACAATGTACTTACTGTGTTCAAATTGTATTGCAAAACACTTTTGCTAATATTAAGGTGGGATACGGGTAGGGTTAGGGATAGGTGTGGTGGTATGGGTCAGTTTAAGGGTAGGGTTAGGGACAGGTGTGGGGGTATGGGTCAGTTTAAGGGTAGGGTTAGGGACAGGTGTGGTGGTATGGGTCAGTTTAAGGGTAGGGTTAGGGACAGGTGTGGTGGTGTGGGTCAGTTTAAGGGTAGGGTTAGGGACAGGTGTGGTGGTATGGGTCAGTTTAAGGGTAGGGTTAGGGACAGGTGTGGTGGTATGGGTCAGTTTAAGGGTAGGGTTAGGGACAGGTGTGGTGGTGTGGGTCAGTTTAAGGGTAGGGTTAGGGATAGGTGTGGGGGTGTGGGTCAGTTTAAGGGTAGAGTTAGGGACAGGTGTGGTGGTGTGGGTCAGTTTAAGGGTAGAGTTAGGGACAGGTGTGGGGGTGTGGGTCAGTTTAAGGGTAGGGTTAGGGACAGGTGTGGGAGTATGGGTCAGTTTAAGGGTAGGGTTAGGGACAGGTGTGGTGGTATGGGTCAGTTTAAGGGTAGGGTTAGGGACAGGTGTGGGGGTATGGGTCAGTTTAAGGGTAGGGTTAGGGACAGGTGTGGTGGTGTGGGTCAGTTTAAGGGTAGGGTTAGGGACAGGTGTGGTGGTGTGGGTCAGTTTAAGGGTAGGGTTAGGGATAGGTGTGGGGGTGTGGGTCAGTTTAAGGGTAGAGTTAGGGACAGGTGTGGTGGTGTGGGTCAGTTTAAGGGTAGAGTTAGGGACAGGTGTGGGGGTGTGGGTCAGTTTAAGGGTAGGGTTAGGGATAGGTGTGGGGGTGTGGGTCAGTTTAAGGGTAGAGTTAGGGACAGGTGTGGTGGTGTGGGTCAGTTTAAGGGTAGGGTTAGGGACAGGTGTGGGGGTGTGGGTCAGTTTAAGGGTAGGGTTAGGGACAGGTGTGGGGGTATGGGTCAGTTTAAGGGTAGGGTTAGGGACAGGTGTGGGGGTATGGGTCAGTTTAAGGGTAGAGTTAGGGACAGGTGTGGTGGTGTGGGTCAGTTTAAGGGTAGGGTTAGGGACAGGTGTGGGGGTATGGGTCAGTTTAAGGGTAGGGTTAGGGACAGGTGTGGGGGTGTGGGTCAGTTTAAGGGTAGAGTTAGGGACAGGTGTGGTGGTGTGGGTCAGTTTAAGGGTAGGGTTAGGGACAGGTGTGGTGGTGTGGGTCAGTTTAAGGGTAGAGTTAGGGACAGGTGTGGTGGTGTGGGTCAGTTTAAGGGTAGGGTTAGGGATAGGTGTGGGGGTGTGGGTCAGTTTAAGGGTAGAGTTAGGGACAGGTGTGGGGGTGTGGGTCAGTTTAAGGGTAGGGTTAGGGACAGGTGTGGGGGTGTGGGTCAGTTTAAGGGTAGGGTTAGGGACAGGTGTGGTGGTATGGGTCAGTTTAAGGGTAGAGTTAGGGACAGGTGTGGGGGTGTGGGTCAGTTTAAGGGTAGGGTTAGGGACAGGTGTGGTGGTGTGGGTCAGTTTAAGGGTAGGGTTAGGGACAGGTGTGGGGGTGTGGGTCAGTTTAAGGGTAGGGTTAGGGACAGGTGTGGTGGTATGGGTCAGTTTAAGGGTAGAGTTAGGGACAGGTGTGGTGGTGTGGGTCAGTTTAAGGGTAGGGTTAGGGACAGGTGTGGTGGTGTGGGTCAGTTTAAGGGTAGGGTTAGGGACAGGTGTGGTGGTGTGGGTCAGTTTAAGGGTAGGGTTAGGTGTAAGGGAAGTGTCAACTGTGTAATTACAAATGTAATTACATGCAGGTATTTTTTTAAATGTAAGTACAATATAAAAACATGTATGTACACAATAAGTGCATTGTATCAAAATATTAATTAAAATGTTAGTACATATTAGTAAAGGCCACCTAATAAAAAGTGCAATTTGCATTGCATTTGCAATCCTTTGAAACCAGGGGGTTGCCTGCCCCTAACAAAAGCCTGCTTCAAATAAAAGCCTGTGACCTTCTGCAGTTCAGGTAAATAAAGGCCCCGGTTTTTATTTGAGTAAATACGGTATCTTATATTGTATGTTATTCAGTTTATGCTGGTGTTTTTCTGATGTTTGTTTGCTCAGATATTAGAAAATTCTACTACTAATAATAATAATGTAGTCCACATACATCTGTGGCGATGAACTCCTCCACATCATTGATACTCTTGACAGTGATTTCACCCTGGCTGATCATTGGGTAGTCGTAAGGGTTGGTGGTGATGAGCAGGGCCTCTGTAAAGAGTTGATGTGCGGTATAGTAACCGTGATCTCAAACATGGTAATAAATGAAATGCACAATACTGTCGATTTCTCACCGAGCAGCTCCGGCTTGTGTCCGGTCATGAGCTGGTAGAAGATGTGGTAGCTCCTCTCAGCAGACAGCTGGAATGTTACTCTTGACTTTTCCAGCAGATCTTACAAAAAAAAAAAAAAAAAAACAGTTCAAAATTTTTGCCTCCATATTAAACATTTATATTTTGAGTTAAAACAATATTGACTCACAAGTTTCAATATCAGCTGAAGCCAGTTTTCCAGTGGTCCCAAAGTGAATCCTGATGAATTTACCCTAAGCAGATTGAAATATTTAGAACGGTTTAGAATTTCCCAGCTTTGGAATGTTAACGGAGTTTGTACAATTATTGTCAACTTACAAAACGAGAGGAGTTGTCATTCCTCACAGTCTTGGCATTTCCATAAGCCTCCAGCAGAGGGTTGGCTGCAATGATTTGATCCTCTAGCGACCCCTGGTGAGTAGTCAAGTAATTTTATCATGCAGAATTATTCTTTCACTGTTCCTTGAATGATTTTTGATAGTTTAATCACCTGCATTTTGCCAGCAACTTGTTCTGTCTTCTTTCCGCCAGCCACAGCGATTGTCGCAAAGTACTGGATGACACGTTTGGTGTTGACAGTCTTTCCTGCACCAGATTCTCCACTGGACATGGAGTGGACATGTTAAAGATGGAAATGAACATATTTCAGAATATTATAAATGGTGTGATATGTTGGCTTCTATGTAAGTGCTTCTTTAAAGTCCATAAATATCAGACACTACATTTACATGCGCACCAGAAAGCTGCTTAAGGTGTGAAACCTGTGCATTATGCTGGCAGTGTGGTCTTAACCTCATATACATGCAGCACTGTCAGTAAGAGGCTTTTTCCCACACCTTTCTGTTACTTTAGTTATCCTGTCTTTCCCAGCACATGCCAAATAAGAACAACGCTTATGCATTTGCATGACCATGTTACCAGCGTTCTCCAGCAGAAAAGCCAGGTGTTAAACTGCCTTATCTCAAGAGCTTGAACAGTGTTAGCATTTACATGATGATTCCTCTACAAACCTTGAATTATCATAGCCTACTTACGTAATCAGGACAGACTGATTCTCCCTGTCTGAAACATATTTAGTGTTATTTTAAGTGAAACCGCTAAACAGATCGTATTTTCAGATTTTTCTGTATATCATTTATGTAACAAAATGTACACCATACATAAATTACTCATGAGAGATCCATTACATAAAAAGAGTCCATTAAATAAAGAAATTGTAGGTTTGTTAAGTAAAATATAAGCAGCCTCAAGTTTAGCACAAGTTTATTGGTTTGCAAAACAGATTGAAAATGTATATCCTCACTTACCAGTGAGCATGAACTGGTAGGCGTTGTCAGAGATGGAGAAGATGTGAGGCGGGGCTTCAATCCTCTTTTTGCCTCTGTATCCGTTCACAACGACTGTATCGTACACTGGGAGCCACTTGTAGGGATTGACAGTGACGCAGAACAAGCCAGAGTAGGTCTGAAACGGAGATAGATAGTCCAGGTTTACAATGCTGCCGCCCATCCCAGGAATAAAATATGATTTGCTGAGACTTACGTAGATCATCCATGCTGCGTAACGCTCTTTGAGGTTGTACAGCACAGTAGGCTCATTGAGGTGGGTCATCATGGCCATGTCCTCAATTTTGTCATACTTGGGAGGATTCATGGGGAAGATTTCATCTTCTTTTACCGTGACTGTCTGTAAAGTTTTCAACATGGATGAGACATGGATTGCCATTACCTGGCAAGCAGTTGTACAGTCCACAGCGTCATGTAAAATGATCTTAAAGAAGATCAACACAGTTTCTAATTCTACTTACTTTCCCACACAGAGTTTTGACAGTAGCTTTCCCACCCTCTCTACTAGCAAGAACACCCTTCAGGTACATCTCGTCCGGCACTGTCACGAAGAAAGCCGATTTGGCATCAAAGGGGGTGTTCTGAGCCTCGATTCTCTCTCTTTCCGGCTTCCGGAGGTAAACGGCCGCCGGGCCGAAGCACTCCATTTCACCATCTCCCATGATTGTGGTTTACTGTGAGAAGTGATGAGGAGAGAATGTGCAGAGGGATTAATACTTTCGTTACTTCTAAATATTAAACAAATGCAAGTGGAATAAAACATATGAATTCCTATGAATGAGGAGCGCAATGATGCTGCTCCATGTGAGTGTTTCTGAGCTTCTGTGTTCTAAAGCAGTTTGAATTATTCTGAGCAACTCTCTTTACTCAACAAGTTCAACAATTAAAACATTTTGGTACTCTGCTCCAGGGGTTTTCAAACTTTATGATGCCAAGCACCCCCAAATATGATGAACCTATATGAGGGACCCCCATCTATTTTTATGTACATTTATGTATAAATACAACATATTGTTTCCCAACTTAAATTGGCTATTAATATTGGGTGTATAAACCTGAAAAAAAAATTATATTAAAAATTATTTGTATAAGCAACTAACAAATGTATGTAAGCAGCTTATGTACTGCGTTAAAATATTAACTATATAAGCTTCTGGAGGACCCCTGGGGCTCCCCGGACCCCAGTTTGAAAACACCTGCTCTATTCAACCAACTGTTTGCTTTAGATCTAAAATGGGATCTCTTATTTTCTTTGCTTCTAAAATGAAAACCAATTATTATAAATATGCATATATTTTGTTTATTAATCACAATCGTAATACCTGCTGTCCTGTCCAGAGAGAATGTGTCTGAGGTAGGAGATGCTAAGAGAAAGGCAAAGAACTTGAGTTCGAATATGTGTTAAAAGCATGTTGAACAATGTATAGCCACACTCTAAACTCTTAAATATGCTAACTGATCACCATGTTTCAGAGTTAGCCATTCAATCTCTAAACCGCAGAACACAAGTATGTGATATTAGATTAATAGTAGAAGGAGAGCATGATGAACAACTCACCCACCTTTGAGTTCCAGTCAGTTCTTAAAGGAGCCTGAAGCAGCTTCTTATATAGGGAGAATACTGTTCACTCAGCAAAATGCACACACTGTATTTGGTCATGTATTTTTAGCTCCGTTTCAACTGGAATTTTTGTGACTGATTGTCACATTCATCAATATCCTGAAACCAACCAAATATGATATCACTATGATGTAATTAACTGTCCAGTGTTCATTTAGTTTTAGTTTTGTTGAATGAAATATTCTGTTAGAAGAACAGATAATGGGGTTGAGATAATGGCAGTGAACCCATCAGGAAGATGAGGTGAATTGACACTAGATTAATTAAACAAATATTTGAAAATAAGCCACCAATATAGTGATTAAAAATTACACTTGATGTATTTATAGGTGTCACTTGTGATCAAGCGCCTTAACCTTGAGAAAGGGTTCTTATGAGAAGGGTATCGTTTACTGGAGTTCAGACATTGTTTGAGTCTTATGTTGAGCATAATCTTCTTAAAATGCCTTGGCACTACATTAGAGCCCAGTTTAGCCGTGGAGAAGCTCTCAAATGTCACTGGGATACTGTTCCCAGAATCCTGGGAAGCTTTTCATGTGACAAAGCAGCAAATTTGGGCACAACAGTTGTCATTCTGTGAACTTGTGCATATGGTGACACTTATATGCTGTAAATCAGACGAGATCTGGCAGAATAATGCTGTTTAGACAAGCCTATGAAAAGGCATTAGACTAGTCAGTTTCATCATTCATAATACTTTAGACATTCTACCAACTATAAATAACTTACAACTATATGTCTGCTAACTCTAATTAGACTGCTAGTAGACTGTAAGGTTAGGGTTAGGTTTTAGGGTTGTACTTGCAAAGTTACTTCAGTAGTTCAGTTTTCTCCAGTAGATTGTCTTTTGGGG
Organism: Romanogobio albipinnatus; assembly: GCA_023566225.1. Lineage (NCBI taxonomy): Eukaryota > Metazoa > Chordata > Actinopteri > Cypriniformes > Gobionidae > Romanogobio > Romanogobio albipinnatus. Next base: position 39,232,646 of record CM042263.1, read on the forward strand.
GAACATCAAGATAAAGTGTTAGCAGATACACTATATTGACAAAAGTTTTGGGACGCCTGCCTTCACATGCACATGAACTTTAATGTCATCCCATTCTTAATCCGTAGGGTTTAATATGGAGTCGCAGCTCTAACAGCTTCAGCTCTTCTGGGAAGGCTTTCCTCAAGGGTTAGGAGTGTGTTTATGGGGATTCTTCTAGAAGCGCATTTGTGATGTTGGACGAGAAGGCCTGGCTCTCAGTCTCCGCTCTAATTCATCCCAAAGGTGTTCTATCGGGTTGAGGTCAGGACTCTGTGCAGGCCAGTCCAGTTCCTCCACACCAAACTCGCTCATCCATGTCTTTATGGAGCGATGCTTTGAGCACTGGAGCGCAGTCATGCTGGGACAGGAAGGGGCCGTCCCCAAACTGCTCCCACAAAGTTGGGAGCATGAAATTGTCCAAAATGTCTTGGTGAAGCAGTCAGGCAAGTCCCGTTCTCCTGGCAACCGCCAAACCCAGACTCATCCATGGGATTGTCAGACAGAGAAGCGTGATTGGTCACTCAGAGAACACGCCTCCACTGCTCTAGAGTCCAGTGGCGGTGCACTTTACCCCACTGTATCCCACGCTCTGCATTGCACTTGGTGATGTAAGGCTTGGATGAGCTGCTCGGCCATGGAAACCCATTCCATGAAGCTCTACACACTGTTCTTGAGCTCATCTGAAGGCCACAGAAGTTTGGAGGTCTGGAGCTCTTGACTCTGTGGAAACCCCGCTCTGTGATGTTACGTGGCCTACCACTTTGTGGCTGACTTGCTATTGTTCCCAATGGCTTCCACTTTGTTATAATCCCACTAACAGTTGAGAGGAAATTTCCCGAATGGACTTATTGCACAGGTGTCCAGCGATCACGGCCCCACGCTTGAGTTCTCTGAGCTCCTGAGAGCGGCCCATTCTCTCACTGATGTGTGTAGAAGCGTCTGCAGGTCTAGAGCTTGAGTTCTCTGAGCTCCTGAGAGCGGCCCATTCTCTCACTGATGTGTGTAGAAGCGTCTGCAGGTCTAGAGCTTGAGTTCTCTGAGCTCCTGAGAGCGGCCCATTCTCTCACTGATGTGTGTAGAAGCGTCTGCAGGACTAGAGCTTGAGTTCTCTGAGCTCCTGAGAGCGGCCCATTCTCTCACTGATGTGTGTAGAAGCGTCTGCAGGTCTAGAGCTTGAGTTCTCTGAGCTCCTGAGAGCGGTCCATTCTCTCACTGATGTGTGTAGAAGCGTCTGCAGGTCTAGAGCTTGAGTTCTCTGAGCTCCTGAGAGCGGTCCATTCTCTCACTGATGTGTGTAGAAGCGTCTGCAGGTCTAGAGCTTGAGTTCTCTGAGCTCCTGAGAGCGGTCCATTCTCTCACTGATGTGTGTAGAAGCGTCTGCAGGTCTAGAGCTTGAGTTCTCTGAGCTCCTGAGAGCGGTCCATTCTCTCACTGATGTGTGTAGAAGCGTCTGCAGGACTAGAGCTTGAGTTCTCTGAGCTCCTGAGAGCAGCCCATTCTCTCACTGATGTGTGTAGAAGCGTCTGCAGGTCTAGAGCTTGAGTTCTCTGAGCTCCTGAGAGCGGTCCATTCTCTCACTGATGTGTGTAGAAGCGTCTGCAGGACTAGAGCTTGAGTTCTCTGAGCTCCTGAGAGCGGCCCATTCTCTCACTGATGTGTGTAGAAGCGTCTGCAGGTCTAGAGCTTGAGTTCTCTGAGCTCCTGAGAGCGGTCCATTCTCTCACTGATGTGTGTAGAAGCGTCTGCAGGACTAGAGCTTGAGTTCTCTGAGCTCCTGAGAGCGGTCCATTCTCTCACTGATGTGTGTAGAAGCGTCTGCAGGACTAGAGCTTGAGTTCTCTGAGCTCCTGAGAGCGGCCCATTCTCTCACTGATGTGTGTAGAAGCGTCTGCAGGACTAGAGCTTGAGTTCTCTGAGCTCCTGAGAGCGGCCCATTCTCTCACTGATGTGTGTAGAAGCGTCTGCAGGACTAGAGCTTGAGTTCTCTGAGCTCCTGAGAGCGGCTCATTCTCTCACTGATGTGTGTAGAAGCGTCTGCAGGACTAGAGCTTGAGTTCTCTGAGCTCCTGAGAGCGGCCCATTCTCTCACTGATGTGTGTAGAAGCGTCTGCAGGTCTAGAGCTTGAGTTCTCTGAGCTCCTGAGAGCGGCCCATTCTCTCACTGATGTGTGTAGAAGCGTCTGCAGGTCTAGAGCTTGAGTTCTCTGAGCTCCTGAGAGCGGCCCATTCTCTCACTGATGTGTGTAGAAGCGTCTGCAGGACTAGAGCTTGAGTTCTCTGAGCTCCTGAGAGCGGCCCATTCTCTCACTGATGTGTGTAGAAGCGTCTGCAGGCCTAGAGCTTGAGTTCTCTGAGCTCCTGAGAGCGGCCCATTCTCTCACTGATGTGTGTAGAAGCGTCTGCAGGACTAGAGCTTGAGTTCTCTGAGCTCCTGAGAGCGGCCCATTCTCTCACTGATGTGTGTAGAAGCGTCTGCAGGCCTAGAGCTTGAGTTCTCTGAGCTCCTGAGAGCGGTCCATTCTCTCACTGATGTGTGTAGAAGCGTCTGCAGGTCTAGAGCTTGAGTTCTCTGAGCTCCTGAGAGCGGCCCATTCTCTCACTGATGTGTGTAGAAGCGTCTGCAGGACTAGAGCTTGAGTTCTCTGAGCTCCTGAGAGCGGTCCATTCTCTCACTGATGTGTGTAGAAGCGTCTGCAGGTCTAGAGCTTGAGTTCTCTGAGCTCCTGAGAGCGGCCCATTCTCTCACTGATGTGTGTAGAAGCGTCTGCAGGTCTAGAGCTTGAGTTCTCTGAGCTCCTGAGAGCGGCCCATTCTCTCACTGATGTGTGTAGAAGCGTCTGCAGGTCTAGAGCTTGAGTTCTCTGAGCTCCTGAGAGCGGCCCATTCTCTCACTGATGTGTGTAGAAGCGTCTGCAGGACTAGAGCTTGAGTTCTCTGAGCTCCTGAGAGCGGCCCATTCTCTCACTGATGTGTGTAGAAGCGTCTGCAGGTCTAGAGCTTGAGTTCTCTGAGCTCCTGAGAGCGGCCCATTCTCTCACTGATGTGTGTAGAAGCGTCTGCAGGTCTAGAGCTTGAGTTCTCTGAGCTCCTGAGAGCGGCCCATTCTCTCACTGATGTGTGTAGAAGCGTCTGCAGGTCTAGAGCTGGAGTTCTCTGAGCTCCTGAGAGCGGCCCATTCTCTCACTGATGTGTGTAGAAGCGTCTGCAGGTCTAGAGCTTGAGTTCTCTGAGCTCCTGAGAGCGGCCCATTCTCTCACTGATGTGTGTAGAAGCGTCTGCAGGTCTAGAGCTGGAGTTCTCTGAGCTCCTGAGAGCGGCCCATTCTCTCACTGATGTGTGTAGAAGCGTCTGCAGGACTAGAGCTTGAGTTACACACCTGTGGCCATGAAGGGGCCGAACACCTGAACTCAGGGATTTGTAGGGGTGTCCCAATACTTTTGGCAATATAGGGTATTAAGCACAGTCTACTAATACTGTAATAAGAGTTAGTTGACATGTAGCAAAATTACATACAGTATAGTTAGTAGAATCTCTAAAGTGGACCATCGAAATAAAATCATAAAGTCATTCTAATCAGGTGGATAATGGAAATAGCTTATACATAAGACGAATTTATTAAACGCATTGAAGTGGATGATTTACACTCTCTGGTAGTTTCCAGCTTGTTATTTCAGTTTTACACTCTACCAATGGCTGTGCTAGTCTATTGGGCTTCATGTGTCTGTTAATTTGTGATCAAATGCTGCTGATCTCAGAGTCGTAGTGATATTACAGCGCTCTTCACACTACACATCATTTCAAATCAGCTTCCCTGCCCAGTCTATAATGCCTTTGTACTTTACCATAGAACAAGTTCTCGAGCTGGGCGGAATGACGACTCTCCAGACTTCGGTCTAGATGTATTGTATTTACAGCAGTTGCTGTGCCTCAGTGACTCTGATATGTCTTGGCTTTTAAGACAATTAAGAGATTTAAGAATTGGTCATTTTTTTCTAAGTGAGAGTGGGGTCAGTGTGTGGTATATTTAGTTAATGGTAAATGCCATTTTTGCAAAATTGAATTGGATGACTAAATCCACGATCAGCAAGTGTCGCGTGATGGTTCAGAGCTGTAACCAAGCATGAATGCATCATGAAAGCGGCCCTGATTTGTACAGAGCTCTCCAGGATGATGTGGCGTGGGGTGTGCCGTGTGCCTAGCCTCGGATCCCGCCCATGTCCTTTTGCTTTGCCTTGCAAGGACAATGCAATGTGTCCAACAGGCTTTCCTAGTTTCTTTGAAATGATGGCAGGAGTCTGTGGAATAAATTCTAAGGCGTTGACACCTTATGAGAAGGGGACATGTGCTCAATAAAAAAGGCATCTTTCCCTAAGGGTGGTCATATTAGGACTTTCCACAAATATAGCTGCTCGGTCAGCTATGCCATCAGGGCTTTGCCATTTGTGAGCAAAGATCACAAGCATTATTGTGGTGTCAAGTTGAAAGGTTTGATATCAGATGGTCATCCGCTTTAATCAGCTCCGTCTCGGACAACCATATTTATAAGAATATTGTTGGAAGCTGTTGATTTAATTTGATCTTTAGTTATTAATCATTTAATCGTTCCTTTGTTTGGTCAGTATAAAGGAAGACTTTACATTAGTGTTTATTAGGCAGATGCTTTTATTCAGCAGCTGGTTTGCAGGCGTGCTGGTCTTGCATTGATTCATTGTTCGGCTTTCCTGATGTTGACATACAGTAGTGGGACACAGCTGAACTGGCCAGGTAATATTTCTTTTAAAAATATATTGTTATTATTTGCATTTGTAATCAATAATACAGACATTCTCTGGCCCTTTGGATGCTTTTTTGCTCGACTGCTTTCCTTAGAAGAATTCACAAGCAAGAGTTAAATCTTTAGACAGAGAATTAAAGTGGTTGAATCATGGAAAATTGGCTCTACAGTTTGTTTACACATTTTCTAATACGTGTGATGAGAATATATCTGTAGTATTTTTCAGGATTATTTGTCTTTGAGGACAGATTTGGGTATATGTTTGTCATTCTGGATTTCTAGTAGTATTTTGATAATCCTGAGTTCTATATGTAGACTAGACGTTTATCATGGGATATTTTTGGGATGCAAACTGGACTGTTAGAATACATTTGAGTATTTTTGTCATATTATATATTTGGTAACAACTTATTTATTGTGAAATGAGTTCTCACATTTGAATGGCACATCATGATCTTATTGTTTACATTTATTTACATCTATTGTTTTAGGATCAGCTAACTACATACATTATTAACATGAACTAACATTGAACAATACTGTTACATCATGATTTAATCTTAATATTAATTTCAAAATGAACACATTTTTCATATTATCTGTTAACACACACTGTAACATAAACAAGCAATCAACTGTTCTGTGCTTAAGATATTAATAAATATATGTTAACAAATATGTGTTTTTCTGATTGATGATAGCAAATGTATTAACTAATGTTGATAATGGGACTCCATGTTCTGATTTATTCTTCTTTGCTCCTCCCGCTAACAGAACATTGCTGATGTCGGCTATGCCATCCTTTCATACAACCGTACAGTAAGCAGTGATGGGAATAACGGCGTTACTAACGGAATTATTTTTTTCAGTAACGAGTAGAAAGGTCAGAGTGTTTCTGTAACGTGCAGCTTATGCCCAGGAAGAAAGAGTCTCTCCACGTCTGTGGCCAGTCATTCTCATCTAATGAAGCCTCACATCAGAATCAGAAAGAGCTTTATTGCCAAGTGTGCTTGCACACACAAGGAACTTTTCTTGGTGCTGAAGCTTCCAGTGCACATATACAATACAAACACAACAAGAACATAGTAATACAAATTCTAAGAATAAAAATATGAAAAATAGTATAAAAAATATAAGGTCACAGTTACATTTAGTCAGAATAAACATTTACAGATTATGAACATATTTACAGTATTTGAGTTGTATGAATATATAAACATACTACCCCCCCCCCCCCCCAACCAACATTGGGGGTTGGGGGGGGGGGGTATTTTAACTGTTCTAGAGGGAAATGGCCTGTGGGAAGAAACTGTTCCTGTGCCCAGATGTTCTAGTGGCAGTTCAAACAGGAAGTGTCTGGGGTGATTCCCTGCTCTCTTCCTCACTCTGGAAGAGTACAGGTCCTGGAGGGTTGGCCACCAATAATCCTCTCCGCAGTCCGAATTGTGCGTTGTAGTCTCTTGATGTCAGATTTGGTAGCTGAACCAAACCAGACAGTGCTGGAAGTGCATAAGACAGACTCAATGACAGCCGAGTAGAACTGAATCAGCAGCTCCTGTGGGAGGTCGAGCTTCCTCAGCTGATGAAGGAAGTGCAGTCTCTGCTGGGCCTTTTTCACAATGGAGTCAATGTGATTGTTCCACTTCAGGTCCTGAGAGATGGCAGTGCCCAGGAACCTGAATGACTCCACTGCTTTGTTTAGCTGAGAGAAGATCAGGCATGATGGTATTGAAGGCCGAACTGAAGTCCACGAATAAGATCCTTGCATAAGTCCCAGGTCTGTGGAGATGTTGCAGGATATAATGCAGTCCCATGTTGACTGCATCATCCACAGATCTGTTTGCTCTGTAGGCAAATTGAAAAGGATCCAGCAAGGGTCCAGTGATGTCCTTCAGGTGGGCCAGAACCAGTCTTTCAAACGACTTCATGACCACAGACGTGAGAGCAACAGGTCTGTAGTCATTAAGTCCAGTGATTTTGGGTTTTTGGGGATGGGAATGATAGTGGAGCGTTTGAAGCAGCAGGGAACTTCACACTGCTCCAATGATCTGTTGAAGATCTGCGTGAAGACTGGGGCCGGTTGGTCAGCGCAGGCTTTCAAACAGGCAGATGAGATGCCGTCTGGGCCTGAAGCTTTCCTAGTCTTCTGTTTTTTGAAGACTCGGCTCACGTCCTCCACACAGACCTTAAGCTCGGGTTGGATGACAGGAGGGGGGAGGAGAGGGGTGCAGGAGGTGATGGGGGACGTGTGAAGTGCAGATCAGAGCGGGTGTGTGATGTGAGACTGGGCTTTTCAAATCTGCAGTAAAAAGCATTCAGCTCATCGGCCAGTTGTTGATTCTCAGAAGATCGGGGGGATGGTGACTTGTAATTGGTGATATTCTTCAAGCCTGTCCAAACTGAAGCTGGGTCGTTGGAAGAAAACTAGTTTCTCAACTTTTCAGAGTAGCTTCTTTTAGCAACTCTGATCTCCTTTGTCAGTCTGTTTCTGGCCTGGTTAACAGCTTTTCTTCTTTGGTAAATTATTCCAGGATTATTCCTCACTGATTATTCCTCAAAACGATGTAAAGTAGGCCTATATGCACTAATCTTGATGTGGCCATTGACTCTGTTCACATGAATCGCATCAGTATTTGAATCTCAAAAGAACATGCGTTCCGTGGGCGTGGCCACATTAGCGAATAATGAAGAAACTGGTGCACAACTTACATCTCTCTCTTTTCAAACAGATTACAAAAAAAGATAATGTTTGTTTTCGATTTGATTTACATTATTAAAAGGAACACGTCAACTTTTGGGACTTTGTCTTATTAACTGTATTCCCCAGAGCTAGATAAGTCCATACATACCATTCTCATCTCCATGCGTGCCATAACTCTGTCTGCTCTGAGGTCCTGAAGCTTTGCGTTCTGTCCACGTAAGTCCGGAGAGCCCGGATGGGACAGAGAAAAGCTAGGGCTGGGTCTGCCTCCTCCGAAGGCAGCGCTTGCAGGCTCACCACTTGGTCCCGGAAGGGAGTAGTGGGAACCTTGGGCACATATCCAGGCCGGGGTCTCATGATCACATGAGAGTCACCAGGCCCGAATTCCAGGCATGATTCGTCGACCGAAAATGCCTGCAGGACGCGGGTGCCATAGGGTGCCCCGTTTCTGAGTCAGGAGGTCCTTCCTCAGAGGAATGGGCCAAGGAGGTGCTGTCACAAGGAGCACTAGTTCCGGGAACCAAGTCTGGTTGGGCCAATACGGAGCGACCAACAGGACTTGCTCCTCGTCGTCCCTGACCTTGCACAGTGTCTGTGCAAGAAGGCTCACTGGGGGAAACGCATATTTGCGCAGGTCCCGGGGCCAGCTGTGTGCCAGGGCATCCGAGCCGAGGGTCCCCTCGGTCAGGGAATAGAACCACTGGCAATGGGTCGTGTCCGGTGCGGCAAACAGGTCTACCTGTGCGGATCCGAAGCGACTCCATATCAGCTGGACCACCTGGGGATGGAGTCTCCACTCTCCCGGGAGCAGTGGCTGTCGTGAGAGCTCGTCGGCTGCACGATTGAGCAGGCCCGGAATGTGAATGGCACGAAGTGACCTCAGATGCTTCTGACTCCATAAGAGGAGATGGCAGGCGAGTTGTGACATGCGACGGGAGCGTAGACCACCCTGTTTGTTGATGTATGCAACGGCCGCAGTGTTGTCCGTACGGACCAGAACGTGCTTGCCTCTGAGCGGCACTTTGAAGCGGCTGAGTGCAAGACGAACTGCTAACTGCAATTGATATGCCATTGCAGTTGAGGCCCCGTCCACAGACCCGAAACTGCAAGCACGTTGTACGTGGCACCCCAGCCGGTGGATGAGGCATGCGTGAAGACAACAGCATGCCTGGACACTTGTTCTAGGGGAATTCCCGCCTGTAGAAACGAAGGGTCCGACCACGGGCTGAAGGTTTGGCGGCACCTCTGAGTCACTTGGACGTGGAGGGTTCCGCTGTGCCACGGCCATCTCGGGACTTGGTCGTGTAGCCAGCGTTGAAGCGGGCTCATATGAAGCAATCCGAGCGGCGTTACTGCGGCTGCGGATGCCATATGCCCCAGGAGTCTCTGAAAGTGTTTCAGTGGTACCGCTGTCCTGCCTTTGAATGAATTCAAGCAGTTCAACACTGACTGGACGCGCTCCTCGTGAGGCGCGTTGTCATGGTGACCGAGTCTATCTCCATACCGAGAAAAGAGATCCTCCGTGTGGGACAGAGTTTGCTCTTCTCCCAGTTGACCTGAAGCCCCAACTGGCTGAGGTGACTGAGCACCATGTCCCTGTGTTCGCACAACTGCTCCCGCGACTGGGCAAGGATCAGTCAGTCATCGAGATATGAGAGAGCGTGGTGTTCGCATTCTCAACTGGGAGCAATGGCCGCCTCCGCGACCTTCGTGAAGACACAGGGCGACAGGGACAGGCCGTAGGGTAAGACACGGTACTGATATGCCCGTCCCTCGAACGCAAGGCGCAGAAAGGGCCTGTGTCGAGGGAGAATCGAGACATGAAAGTACGCGTCCTTCAGGTCGATTGCTGCAAACCAATCTTGGGGACGGATGCAACTGAAGATGCGTTTCTGCGTTAGCATTCTGAACGGCAGCTTTCATGCAGGGAGCCGTCTCGGACGGCATGGGAGTGGCCCGCAGTGGGATCTGAGTGTGCTGTGCAACACTTACCTGCTTCCGCTGAGGGGGCGTGCGAGTGTGGGAAGGCCCCTTGAGTGCGTTCCCACAGCCGGTGCCCCCTGCTGGTGATGGGAGAGGTGCCTGAGGGTGGCAAGGCACGGAAGCGCCGACCACCGCTAAACACGCTCTCTTGGCACCCAGAGATTTTGGAAACTGCTCTTTTATTGAAGTTTTGGGTGGAACAGAAATTAAATTGAAACATAAAATGGCCTCCGTCTGCTTCTGGGCGGCCGAGAACTGCTGGGCAAAGCTCTCGACCGCGTCGCCGCACAACCCAGCTGACGAAATGAGTCCAGGAACCGATACTTGTCGGTCTCGCTTATATCGGCCAGGTTGAGCCAGAGATGGCTGGACCACAAGCGTGGACATCTCCTGACCGATGGAACAGGCGGTGACTTTCGTCGCCTGGAGGGCGAGGTCCGTCACCGTCCGGATCTCCCGGAGGAGCTCTGGGTCAGGCCTACCCACGTGCATGTCCATGAGTGCCTGGGCCTGGTGGACCTGAAGAAACGCCATGGCATGCAAGGCGGACGCAGCCTGTCCACAGGCCTTGTAAGCCTTCACAGTCAGACTGGAGGAGAACTTACAGGCCCGGGACGGGAGACGCGGGTCACCACGCCAGTTGGAGGCGGTCGCCGGACACAGTTGCATCGCGATGGCCCGCTCCACTGGTGGGATTCCAACGTACCCCTTGGCTGGCCCACTGTCAAGGGTAGTGAGGGGGGAGGAGTCACTCGGTCGGTTTCTGGCAGAAAAAGGTGCCGTCCACGACCTTGTGAGCTCCTCATACACCTCCGGGAAGAAAGGCACCGGAGCGGGACGCTGAGAACCAGCGCGACCCTCCCCGAGAAACCAATCATCCAACCTAGAGGGTTCGGGACATGGTGGAGGGTTCCACACAAGCCCGACCCTTTCGGCTGCCCGGGAAAGCATAGACGTTCTCTCGGAGTCCGGTGCGGCCGTTGCCACTCTCCCAGAGGGAGGCAGTACAGCGACCGCATCCAGAAACGCACGGGTGGAATGACATCTTGAAAAAGACGCAGCGTCACCTGTGCACTCTTTTAGAGGAAACACTCTCATGCTGAAGCACCCAGGGGGAAACTCAACAGCGCACAGGGTGAGGTGCAGCCTGTACCTGTACACAGGAAAAAATGCCCTCAACCAACAGGTTGCTGTGAAAACAGCAGTTTTTTTCTTTTCTAGCAGCAGTGAGCACCGCGATCCCGCTGATGTGTGCCGTATCTCCAACACCACGTCCTTCCTCATTCTCCGGTTCTCTGGAAACTCGTACGTCGAACGTGACCGACTGAAAGGGAACTTAGAAACCATGCATAATCAATATTTTCAACAAAAAAAATGCAAACATGTACATCCATTTTGCTCACATATTACGGTAGGATAGTTTGTGCTGAATATAGCAAATAACATGTTGGTCAATAGTATGTTATAAGTAGCTGAAATAAGCACAAATGTCAGGCCATGTCAAAACATATCAAGGGCCCCAAAAACTGCAGTCCTCTAGGGCAGTGGTTCCCAACCACGTTCCTGGAGGACCCCCAACAGTGCACATTTTGGATGTGTCCTTTGTCTGACACACCCACATCAGGTCTTGGAGTAGCTACTAATGAGCTGATAACCTGAATCAGGTGTGTTTGATTGAGGAGACATGCAAAATGTGCACTGTTGGGGGTTAATAAGTGCCTTCCTCAGTGGCACACAAGCATAGAGGAGTACATTTTGTAAACAAACTTTGAAGATGGCTTGAGAAAGCTAGACCAGAAAGTTTGAAAAAGTTAATTAAAAGCTTAAAGGTGCCCTAGAATGATTTGAAACAACATTTTAAATTGTTCTCTGGTATCTACATAGAGGGTATATGCCTTATTTAAGGTCAATAATTGTCCAGATACGGTTTTACAGGTCCATTTACAACTCTAGAAATCTTCCCCAGGATGAAATGGTCTATTTTTGCCTTATTTGGAAGGGTCATGAATATTAATGCGGAGTTCTGCTCTGATTGGCTGTTTCACTGCGGCTCAATGATAGCAGGCACGTCTATACTGACCGTCATGACAATGGAGAGATTAGGCATTCAACCTTATATGTTTGAGCCTGTTTCTGACGAAAATGCAGATTTTGAGGAACGTGTTTTGAGATTGGAAATGAACGCTTCTGAATGGTAAGTTAAGTCTTTATTTTAATTAGGAACCTGCAAAATCATTACGTCCATACCAGAACTTCAGCCTAAACGATAACTAGCATATAGCATTAAATATACACATCAGCAGTCACAACTTTAGCATTGATAGATAGATAGATAGATAGATAGATAGATAGATAGATAGATAGATAGATAGATAGATAGATAGATAGATAGATAGATAGATAGATAGATAGATAGATAGATAGATAGATAGATAGATAGATAGATAGATAGATAGTGACCTTGACATTAGTGCTATGATCTACTAGTCTACAAAAACAGACAGAGAGTCAGAGAGCCTTGAGAAACTGCATTTAATGGACATGTAAGACAAAATACAAGTCATATTATATGCTTGCTTGTGGATGTGTGGTGGTGTCTCATCTTCATTCTTCATCCTTGCTCTTCAGTAAATAAAAAGACATTTAAATTTACAAAAAATAAGTTTTTTTCCAGTCAGAAACGTTTGTATATTAAGCAGTGTATATTAATATTAACCCCCTACCCCTTTTACAAATAAAAATTGTATAATACCTTCCCGACATCACGGCTCTTGGCCCTCAGCTTGTTGACCTGGGACTCGGCGATGTCAGCGCGCTCCTGAGCCTCCTCCAGCTCATGCTGCACCTTCCTGTACCTGGACAGGTGAGTGTTGGCCTGCTCCTCCTGTTACGATTACACAAGATATCCAACCCATTTCATTGCAGTGCATTCATGGCGCTGGACGTTTTTGTCAATGCTAAAACTTCATGCTCAAGACATTTGATATTGGACTTACAGCTTCTTCAGCCTGGCGCTTGTAGGCCTTCACTTTCAGCTGCAGCTTGTCTACCAGATCCTGCAGTCGGGTCACGTTCTTCTTGTCTTCCTCAGTCTTTGGGTGTAAATATTGGTTATGGTCTTAGTTAAACTGTATATTGTAAAAGGTGAAACATTTCTAATTCCTGGGTGGTTTTACCTGGTAGGTAAGCTCCTTCACTCTCCTCTCGTATTTGCGCACTCCTTTCACCGCGTCTGCGCCACGTCTCTGCTCGCCTTCAACTTCAGACTCTAACTCACGCACCTTCAGTAGAGAGTTATTGTTTCGCCTGTCAAATCTCTGCTATGACCAGTACATCTAAGAATGTGTTTTGTTAAGCTCCTGAACACTCAAATTTACCCTGGACTCCAGTTTCTGGAGCTGTTTCTTTCCACCCTTCATGGCCAGACTCTCAGCCTCATCCAGACGGTGCTGCAGGTCTTTGACAGTCACCTCCAGGTTCTTCTTCATCCTCTCCAGATGAGAACTGGTGTCCTGCTCCTTCTTCAGCTCCTCAGCCATCATGGCAGCCTGAAATATAAGTCAATTAAAATTAACCAGCCAATATAGATACAAATACCTTTGTTACCACATGCACCTAAACACAATGCAAATAACTGTTTAAGTCAGAGTAGAGAAGCAGAATGTCAACACTCACATCAGTGATGGCCTTCTTGGCCTTCTCCTCTGCGTTTCTGGCCTCCTGGACTGAATCTTCCACCTCACCTTGAACTTGGACCAGATCAGCCTCAAGCTTCTTCTTGGTGTTAATAAGACTTGTATTCTGTGGGATGTAAGCAGTTAGTTTAGTGTACATTTATATGAAAGTTAGTTGTGTATCCTGAATTTGTTAGAAGTATGAAGTGATTGTTTGTACTTGTGAGTGCAGCAGTCCCACACGCTCGCTGGCATCAACCAGCTCTTGCTCCGCCACTTTGCGGCCTCTCTCTGTTTGCTCCAGTGCAGCTCTCAGCTCCTCAATCTCTGCTTGCATCAGGTTATTCCTGCGCTCCACCATGGCCACCTGCTCCTTCATGTCCTCCTGTCCTCTGAGAGCGTCATCAAGGTGAAGTTGGGCATCCTGTGGCAACATTCTTTCTTTGTTAGCTCTCTTGCTTTGGTTAATTCATGTATCATATTCATTTTGTCAAACATTCAGTATTTATTGCAGTTCCACGTTCTACAGAAAGATACCTTGAGTTGGCCTTGGACGTTCCTGAGCTGTTTCTGGGCCTCGGCAGCCTGGCGGTTGGCATGACTCAGCTGGATCTCCATCTCATTCAGATCTCCCTCCATCTTCTTTTTGACTCTCAGGGCATCATTTCTGCTCCTGACCTCAGCGTCCAGAGTGCTCTGCATGGAATCGATCACTCTTTGGCTGTTCCTCTTGATCTGTTCCATCTCCTCATCCTTCTCAGAAAGCTTCCTGTCAATCTCGCTCTTCACCTGGTTCAGCTCCAGCTGCACACGGAGAATCTTGGACTCTTCATGTTCCAGGGTGCCCTACAAGGACAAAAGACAAAAATGTACTTTTTAGATTTGTCACAAGCACTTTTATGATTATATATATAGCAGAAGTCTTTCATTCAAAAGTTTAGACATTCAATGTTTTAATATTATTTAAAGAAATGGTTTCATAATGTTAGCATCATAGGAATGGCACCTCAGCTTCTTCAAGTGCAGTCTGGATCTCTGTTTTCTCAGACTCCACTGTCTTCTTGGCTTTCTCTAACTCATGAATGCTCTTTCCAGTCTCTCCAAGCTGCTCAGTGAGGTCAGAAATCTCCTCTAAAAGGGTTTAAAAATCATAAGTGTGAGATGTTCTGTTATAATGCATCTCTTTTTTTTTAGTCCTTGGTGTACAAATAAAAGTTGCATTACGTTGCAGATTCTTGTTCTCCCTCTTCAGGGTCTCGAGGTGGTCAAGAGCTTCCTCATAGGAGTTCTTCATTTTGAAAAGCTCCGTGCTGAGAGAACGAGCTTCTTTCTGAGCACCTTCTAGTTCAGCCTGACATTCCTCATACTTCTGTTTCCACTCTGCTAGCACCTGATAATGAGAGAAATGTAGTCATTGTTAATTAGCTAAGTTCACAGGGTTAGGTTAGGGCTAGGTTTACAGGTTATCCATGTCTTTCTTACCTTGTCAAAGTTTCTCTGCTTCTTGTCAAGGTTGGCTGCCAATGCATTTGCCCTCTCCACATCAATCATGAGATCCTCTACTTCACCCTGCAGTCTCTGTTTGGTCTTTTCCAGAGAGGCACACTTTGAGTTCACCGCCTCAATGGATTCTTCAGCATCCTGCAGACGCTGGGCCAGCTTTTTCCTGAGGAAAATTTAATTAAATTATTACATTTTGCAAATATTTGTCATGTTAAATGTAGGGAAATGAAGACTTTTCCATTGATGTATTTACTTGGATTCCTCAAGCTCCTCAGTGCGCTGGATGGCATCAGTCTCATATTTGGTTCTCCACTGAGCCACTTCACAGTTGGCCTTAGACATCCCACGCTGGAGTTCAGCTTTGGCCTCTTGCTCTTCCTCATACTGCTCTCTGAGCAAATCACAGTCATGGCGGGCAGACTGAACCGCATGGGCCAGAGCGTTCTTGGCCTATCAGGCAGAACATTTTGAGTTACCATCTATACAACTGTTTATATTATAAAAAGCTAATTAATTATGTATAACTCTACCTTGACTTCTTCCTCAATATGTCTTTTGAGTTCCTCAATTTGCTGTGTGTAAGCCTGTTTTCCTCTAGTTAATTGTGAAACAAGTGCTTCTTTCTCCTCCAGTTGCCGACTAAATTCACCTGGGAAACAGGTTATAGATATTGTCATGAAATATAAAAGCATACAAACTTTTTACTCTTTTTTTATTTATTTTTTTAGGTTTTTACACATGTAGCTTACCATTTTCAGTCTGAAGTCTTGCGCGTTGTGCATTCATGTCATTCAACTGACGAACATTTTCATCACTCTTGGATTTGATTTCACTCAGCTGGTCTTCCAGGGTTCGGCACATCTTCTCTAAATTAGCCTAACGAGATTTAAGGTTATATCCTTTTTTCATCTCAGAAATATAGCATATGTATGTCCTATGTTGTCCCTCTCAGTTGCTGAGAGGTTGATAAACTTTTTGTCTTTTCACGTGTTGACTAATGTAATGGTCTTCTAGCTGGAGTATCTAAATCCTCAATTGACAAACTTCAATATTTACCAAATTCGGCTGCTAGAATTTTGTCTGGGATCAGGACTAATGATCATATTACCTCTGTCTTGGAGTCTTTGCTCTGGCTCCCTGTCAGGTACCTTATTGATTTTAAAATCCTTATGACAGCATATAAGGCTGTGCAAAATCTGGCTCCTCAGTACTTGACTGATCTATTAATGCCTTACACACCATGTCATAATCTGTGTTCCTCTCAGAGTGGTCGCTTGGTTGTTCCCAGGACACAGCTTTGTTCTAGGGGTGATAGAGCTTTTTCTTCTTATGCTCCTAAGCTTTAGAATTCTCTCCCGGCTGGCATCAGGGAAGCAAATACATTAGTGACTTCTAAATCCCTTCTCAAAACATTCTCTTTTAGGATTGCTTTTACTTGATTATTTATTTAACTTGTTTATTTTTGTATTTAAAATGTGTTGTTTTCTCTGTTATGTTTCCTTATTTGTGCTTTGAGAAAGCAACTTTTAAAGGTGCTATATTAAATAAATGTATTTATTATTATTATTATTATTATTATTATTATTATTATTATTATTATTATTATTATTATTATCCAGATGTTTGTAAAGATGCTTTTTTAATATATTTTTTTAAATATTAATAATCCTGTAGTGACATTACCTTTGCTTTAGCCACAGCCTCCATGTTGCTTGTCAAGTCATCAATCTCCATCTTGTATTCACTCTTCTCCTTCTCCAGCTTCTGCTTGACTCGCTGGAGGTTGTCGATCTGTTCTCCGAGCTCAGCCACACTATCTGCCTGCTTCTTTCGCAGAGCTGCGGCCGTAGCTTCATGCTGCAAGGTGGACTCTTCCAGATCACGACGCAACTTCTGGAATTCGGCTTCACGCTTCTTGTTCATCTCAATCTGGGCAGCAGTGGCACCACCAGCTTCCTCAAGCCTCTCACTGATCTCCTCCAGTTCCCTGGAGAGATCAGCTCTCTGCTTCTCCACTTTAGCACGAGCAGCTCGCTCAGCCTCGATTTCCTCTTCCAGCTCCTCAATACGGGCCTAAAGAAAGAAAGAAAATTGAATTACCCAGTGATTATTGGTAATGTGGGTTTTCCCAGCTGTGCAACAACTACTTGATATAATACAGAGAAAAGATTAGGGTTAGTGTTACCTGAAGTTCTTTGATCTTCTTCTGAAGCTGTGTTCCCAGAGACTGTTCATCCTCAATCTTGCTGAGAAACTGACTGATCTCAAAGTCTTTCCTGTTTTTAAAGTAGTGTTTTGTAAAATGTGCACAATACTTACATATGATAAAAACAAAAATGTGTAATTGTGTTAAACTGATGTCCACTCACTTTTTGATCTTCTCATCTGATTGCTGTTTGTCATTCTCCAGGTCCATTATGGACTCCTGGGCCAGTTTCAGATCACCCTCAAGCTTCCTCTTGGCTCTCTCAAGGTCCATACGGAGCTTCTTCTCTTGCTCCAGTGAGCCCTCAAGCTATTGTTACAGAAACCAGAGCATTTCATTCTGGCATAGAGGCACAAAATTAATTTCCCATTGATTAATGCTCTTATTGTCATGCCAAATATCTTACATCATCCACTTGCTGCTCAAGCTTTGTCTTAGATTTAGTCAGAGTGTTGACTTTGTCTTCCTCTGCCTGAAGGTCATCAAGAGTCTGCTGGTGTGCCTCTTGGAGGGCTTTCTTCTCTTTGGTCAGCTTAGCAATGCTCTCATCCTGAGAGGCCATCTCCTCCGTCAGGTTTTTAACCTAAATGGAGACATTGTTCACTGGTTTCATTCTCAAGACCCTGAACAATCAGCAGTGTGAAGAACATGTGAAAAGATTATTGACCTTATTTTCTGTGGCATGTTTCTCCTTCTCCACTTTGGCCAATGTGAGCTCCAGGTCATCGATGTCTTTCTTCAGTTCAGAGCATTCGTCCTCCAGTTTCCTCTTCTTGGCAGTCAGTTCAGCATTGATTTCCTCCTCATCCTCCAGTCTCTCGCTTGTCTCTTTGAGTTTTGCCTCGAGCTGGATCTTGCTTTTGATGAGACCTTCACATCTCTCCTCAGCATCAGAGAGGTTTTCACCTTCCTGTTCATTGAGATGGATTTAGTTTAATGGCTTATGTTCATAGCTGTAGCATCCATATTAGCATCAATAAGAGCTGAAATACTCACAGATGCTACTTGCAGTTGAAGGTCGTTTTTCTCCTGAATAATTGACACCATTTTCTCCTCAAGCTCTTTCTTTTTAGCTAATGCCTTTGTTAGATCCTCCTTCATTTTCTCATAGTTCTCCTTCATGGCTGCCATTTCTTTCTCAGTCTCTGCACTCTTTAGAAGAGGCTTGATCTTGAAGTAGAGCTTCATCCATGGCCAATGTTTCACATTCATGAATGAGCGGATGTTGTATTGGATGGAATAAATTGATTCTCTGTGTAAATTGCAATCCGTAAATTAGTCATTATCAATCTTTCATAACAAACAGTTATGTTCCAAACAGTTTTGTAAGTTCATTCATACCTCCTCTCCATCATTTTGACAAACTCTTTCCTCATGACATATCCACGGCACAAAGCCTGAGTCATGGTAACCAGCGTTGCTAGTTTCTCATCTCTCATCTCCTCAAGAGTACCCAAGAGACCAGCTTTGAAGAACACCTACAAGAACATTTGGAAGGTAATAAAAAGAAGCCAAGTTATCCTCATAATCTTAGATGTGAAAATAAATTATATTCTATACTATAACATACAATAACATTCTAGATAATTCTGTGCTGTTAACTTTGACTCAAGTGTTCGGGGAGGCATAACAATGTCTCCGTCCATTAAGAAATACCTTAGTCTGGTGTAGAAGAACTTGACTGGCACAAAGCCCAAAGCCCAAACCCAAACACAAATTGAACATATTTTAGATGAATTGCAACGCAGACTGAAAGGCAAAAATAATCAGCGCCTGACCTTTTTGATGCTCTTTTGTTTGAATGGCAGCAAATTCATCTTCACCATCCAGTGCAAGGCCTTCCCTTCTCAAACTTTTGCGTCAAAGTTGTAAGTACAGAATTATTTAGAATGCAATTGTGTAATTTAGCTTTTTGTTTTCCATGGAATTACTGTAAAGATTGAATGTGTTAAAGAGATGCTTCACCCAAAAATGCATGTACAAATCTATTCAGGCCGTTAATTTTGGAACACAGTAACTTTCAATGTATGGGGAAAAAAACAGCTGAAACATTCTTCAAATATCTTCTCTTGTGTTCCACAGAAGAAAATAAATGTTACAAGTTACGGCATGAAGGCGAGTAAATAATGACAGAATTTACATTTTTGGGTGTTCATATACTTTCAGTTTGGGGTTAGTAGGGTTTGATCACCTTGGTGTGCCCAAACATGTATTGGGTGTGGTCAACATCAATAGAGCCCAAAAGTTTCTCTGAAGCCTTTTTGTTGTCAATGAACTGTCCCTCAGGGATGACGCTAGCATTTAATACTTTGTATCTAGAGGACATTCAGAGAAGAGTCATGTTCTTAAGTATAAAAATATTCATAAGATGGTGAAGATTAGGTGGTGCATCATCTCCAATTCAGTGGTTTCAAAAAGGAGTCTTTACCTCTGCTTGAAGTCACCATAGAGGATTCTGCTGGGGAAACCCTTCCTGCAGATTCTGATGCCCTCCAGCACACCATTACACCTGAGCTGGTGGATAACCAGGAAGTTCTCCATCAGACCTGCAATGAAAATGTCCTTAAGGTTCCAGAGGTATTTTATCTGTTAACTGTGATGCACTTGAGTCTTCAGGGATTAAGTTTACCTGGAGTCTTGGACTCATTAGGAATCAAGCAGCGCACAAAGTGAGGGTGAGTGCTCCTCAGGTTCGTCATCAGCTTTCCCAAGTTCTCCTGTGGAAATGTGTCATTAGTCTAATCTTTAATGGTGTAAAAGTTCACCTCGTTCATTAAAAGAGAGAATCTGTTTTACCCTAAAAAGTGCAGAGACAGTCTGGAAGGAACCACCCTTCTTCTTGCCTTTCTTTCCGCCTCCCTCAGCTGTTTATGTCAATGAAAGAAGTCGTCTTTATTGATCTTGTGTTGTTTTCCATCAACCCCTTCAATAAATCACTGTTTTGAATCTTGTTGAAACTATTCATTATCTTGCATAGCTAGATGTCAAATTTTCATGAAACTTTAGAATCTGTGATCACAGTGTGTTACACTCAGATTTTTTTTTATAAACGTGTGTCTTGTAAATAATTAAAACACAAAGTAATTGAGGAAATGCACATGGTCGTACCTTCAGCACCTGCATGAGCGGCATACAGGAAGGCCAGCACTTTGAGGGATGACTTTTGGTAGAGTTGCACGACAGAGTCGTTCAGTGGATCCTTGTTCTTGTCCAACCAGCCATTAATGTTGTAGTCCACAGTGCCGGCGTAGTGCACCAGAGAGAAGTGGGCCTCTGCCTTACCTTTGGCAGGTTTGGGCTTCTGGAAAGCTGCAGTTTTGCCCAGATGCTGATCATGCAGCTTGTTTTTGAAGCTTGTGTCTGTAGCCTTGGGGAACATGCACTCCTCTTCAAGGATGGAGAAGATGCCCATTGGCTGGTGAAGAAATATTCACGCTCAAGTATAGGCACAATATGAATAATCATTTTAATTGGCTGAATGTCTCTTACCTTCTCAATGAGCTCAATGCAGGCAGCCAAGTCCATACCAAAGTCAATGAACTCCCATTCAATGCCTTCTTTCTTGTACTCCTCTTGCTCCAGAACAAACATGTGGTGATTGAAGAACTGTTGCAGTTTCTCATTTGTGAAGTTGATGCAAAGCTGCTCCAAGCTGTTGAACTGATAATTAAACAGAGGCAAGTTCTTACTGTTGTCTATTATCTTTTATATCCTGATTGTTACAGAGACTTTGATAGCTGATGCTCACATCAAAGATCTCAAATCCAGCGATGTCCAGCACACCAATGAAGAACTGTCTAGGCTGCTTTGTGTCCAGCATCTCATTGATACGGATAACCATCCACAAGAACATTTTCTCATAGACAGACTTGCAGAGCGCAGAGACTGCGTTGTTCACCTGAGAAATTCAAAGGTCAATGTAGATCATATCATTACACTTTTACTTCTCGAGACGTCTATGAATGTGTCCGAGACATTTCTAACTTTATTCAAGGAGATAATCAAAATCAAATCAAATCAAATCACTTTATTGTCACACAACCATATACACAAGTGCAACAGTAGGTGAAATTCTTAGGTGCAGTTCCAAGCAACATGGCAGTCATGACATGAGACGTACGACATTTAAAGCAACATCAGATTACACATCTAATGCGCACACAATTACTCACAGCACAGTATACACTACAATAAACAATAAATAATTTACACAATGTGAGTGCAGTTCTCACAGCACAATATACTTTTAAACAATACACACTAAACATACATTAAAACAATATACATTAAGCTATAATAATAATATACAATGTACAGTATACAATATTCACAAATAGACATCCAAATGTACAATATATATATATATATATATAAGTGATAAGTGATCACCTGTGGTACTGTCTGGCCTTTGGTCACCATCTCATTTCCGACCTTGACTCTGGGGTAACACAGAGCTTTCAGCATGTCAGCGGAGTTGAGGCCCATGAGGTAGGCGATTTTATCGGCCACTGAGGAAGAACAGTTTTACACATTATTGTTGCTAATGAAGAACTACGGAGTCCCCAGTCAGAGCACTTTCCAGCACCCCTCCCAGGGACACCAAGAAGGTTGGGCACTCTGCAATGCTGTTCAGCCCGTAGACACACACAACAGTGAGAGACCTATCCCCGAGCCAAAGGCGCAGGGAAACGACCCTCTCGTTCACCGGGGTAAACTCCAACACATGGCGGCAGAGCTGGGGGGCTATAAGCAAACCCACACCAGCCCACCGCCTCTCACCATGGCCAACTCCAGAGTGGTGAAGAGTCCATCCTCTCTCGAGGAGTGTGGTTCCAGAGCCCAAGCCGTGCGTGGAGGTGATTCTGACTATCTCTAGTCGGAACCTCTCAACCTCATGCACAATCTCAGGCTCTTTCCCCGCCAGCGAGGTGACATTCCATGTCCCAAGAGCCAGTTTCCGTGTCCAGGGATCGGGTCGTCTAGGCCCCCGCCTTCGACTGCTGCCCGATTCACTTTGCACCGGCCCCTTACGGTCCCTCCCGTGAGTGGTGGGCCCACGGGAAGGTGTCCCCACGTCGCTCCTTTGGGCTGAGCCCGGCCGGACCCCGTGGGGGAAGGACCGGCCACCAGGCGCTCGCATACGAGCCCCAACCCCAGGCCTGGCTCCAGGGTGGGGCCCCGGCTGCGCCGTACCGGGCGTAGTTCTACTGGGGGACTTCAACGCCCGTGGGCAATGACAGTGAAACCTGGAGGGGCGTGATTGGGAGGAACGGCCCCCCTGATCTGAACCCGAGTGGTGTTCAGTTATTGGACTTCTGTGCTAGTTACAGTTTGTCCATAACGAACACCATGTTCAAGCACAAGGGTGTCCATCAGTGCACATGGCGGCAGGACATCCTAGGTCGTAGGTCAATGATCGACTTTGTGGTCGTTTCATCTGACCTGCGGCCGTATGTCTTGGACACTCGGGTGAAGAGAGGGGCGGTGCTGTCAACTGATCACCACCTGGTGGTGAGTTGGATCCGATGGCGGGGGAGGAAGCTGGATAGACTCGGTAGACCCAAACGTACTGTGAGGGTCTGCTGGGAACGTTTGGCCGAGTCTCCTGTCAGAGAGATCTTCAACTCCTGCCTCCGGCAGAGCTTCGACCAGATCCCGAGGGAGGCTGGAGATATTGAGTCCGAGTGGACCATGTTCTCCACCTCCATTGTCAAAGTGGCCGCATCGGAGCTGTGGACGCAAGGTCTCCGGTGCATGTCGAGGCGGCAATCCACGAACCCGGTGGTGGACACCGGAAGTAAGGGATGCCGTCAAGCTGAAGAAGGAGTCCTATCGGGCCTGGCTGGCTTTTGGGACTCCTGAGGCAGCTGACAGGTACCGGCAGGCTAAGCGGACTGCAGCCCGGGTGGTTGTGGAGGCAAAAACTCGGGCCTGGGAGGAGTTCGGTGAGCCCATGGAAAAGGACTATCGGCTGGCCTCGAAGAGATTCTGGCGTCCGGCGCCTCAGGAGGGGGAAGCAGTGCCCTACCAACGCTGTTTACAGTGGCGATGGGCGGCTGTTGACCTCAACTGGGGATGTTGTCGGACAGTGGAAGGAATACTTCGAGGATCTCCTCAATCCCGCTGTCACGTCTTCCATTGAGGAAGCAGAGGCTGGGGGCCCAGAGGAGGACTCGTCCATCACCCAAGCTGAAGTCACCGAGGTGGTCAAGAAACTCCTCGGTGGCAAGGCACCAGGGGTGGATGAGATCCGCCCTGAGTACCTCAAGTCTCTGGATGTTGTGGGGCTGTCTTGGCTGACACGCCTCTGCAGCATCGCATGGCGGTCGGGGACAGTGCCTCTGGGATGGCAGACCGGGGTGGTGGTCCCTCTTTTTAAGAAGGGGGACCGGAGGGTGTGTTCCAACTATAGGGGGATCACACTTCTCAGCCTCCCCGGGAAAGTCTATGCCAGGGTACTGGAGAGCAGAATTCGGCCGATAGTGGAACCTCGGATTCAGGAGGAACAGTGTGGTTTTCGTCCCGGTAGTGGAACACTAGACCAGCTCTATACCCTCTACAGGGTGCTGGAGGGTTCATGGGAGTTTGCCCAACCAGTCCACATTTGTTTTGTGGATTTGAAGAAGGCATTCGACTGTGTCCCTCGCGGCGTCCTGTGGAGGGTCCTCGGGGATTATGGGGTCCGGGGTCCTTTTCTGAGGGCTGTCCTGTCCCTGTATGACCGAAGCAGGAGTTTGGTCCGCATTGCCGGCAGTAAGTCAGACTTATTCCCGGTGCATGTTGGACTCCGGCAGGGCTGCCCTTTGTCGCCGGTTATGTTCATAATTTTTATGGACAGAATTTCTAGGCACAGCCAAGGGCCGGAGGGTGTCAGGTTTGGGGACCACACGGTTTCGTCTCTGATCTTTGTGGATGACGTTGTCGTGTTGGCCCCTTCTTACCGGGACCTTCAGCATGCACTGGGACGGTTTGCAGCCGAGTGTGAAGCGGCTGGGATGGGGATCAGCACCTCCAAATCCGAGGCCATGGTCCTCAGTCGGAAAAGGGTGGCTTGCCCACTTCAGGTTGGTGGAAAGTTCCTGCCTCAAGTGGAGGAGTTCAAGTATCTAGGGGTCTTGTTCACGAGTAAGGGGAGGATGGAACGGGAGATTGACAGACGGATCGGTGCAGCTTCTGCAGTAATGCGGTCGATGTACTGGTCTGTCGTGGTGAAGAAAGAGCTAAGCCGTAAGGCGAAGCTCTCGATTTACCGGTCAATCTACGTTCCTACTCTCACCTATGGTCATGAGCTTTGGGTCATGACCGAAAGGACAAGATCCCGGATACAGGCGGCCGAAATGAGCTTTCTCCGCAGGGTGGCTGGGCGCTCCCTTAGAGATAGGGTGAGAAGCTCAGTCACTCGGGAGGAACTCGGAGTAGAGCCGCTGCCCCTCCACATCGAGAGGTGACAGCTGAGGTGGCTCGGGCATCTGTTCCGGATGCCTCCTGAACGCCTTCCTGGGAAGGTGTTTCAGGCATGTCCAACCGGGAGGAGGCCCCGGGGAAGACCAAGGGCACGCTGGAGGGACTATGTCTCCCGGCTGGCCTTAGAACGCCTCGGTGTCCCCCCGGAAGAGCTAGAGTAAGTGTCTAGGGAGAGGGAAGTCTGGGCATCTCTGCTTAGACTGCTGCCCCCGCGACCCGGCCCCGGATAAAGCGGAAGAAGATGGATGGATGGATGGTGGTTGCTAAATAAGTGAATGTTTACATGTTAATAGTATGGGCTAATAGTACGTCTTACCCTCGGTGCCATCAGGCTCGGCCTGCTCCTCTCTCTGCTTCTGTTTAAACTTCATGCCCCCATGATGCATCACAGAACCTGTCAGCTTGTAGATGCTGATTTTCTCATCAGCAGTGAAGCCCAGAATGTCAATGGCAGTCTGTTCATACAATGACCAAATGAATCACATATTATTGAGTCAAAAAGTAGGGTATCTTATATTGTATGTCATTCAGTTTATGCTGGTGTTTTTCTGATGTTTGTTTGCTCAGATATATTTCAAAGAATCTGAAAATTCTACTACTAATAATAATAATGTAGTCCACATACATCTGTGGCGATGAACTCCTCCACATCATTGATACTCTTGACAGTGATTTCACCCTGGCTGATCATTGGGTAGTCGTAAGGGTTGGTGGTGATGAGCAGGGCCTCTGTAAAGAGTTGATGTGCGGTATAGTAACCGTGATCTCAAACATGGTAATAAATGAAATGCACAATACTGTCGATTTCTCACCGAGCAGCTCCGGCTTGTGTCCGGTCATGAGCTGGTAGAAGATGTGGTAGCTCCTCTCAGCAGACAGCTGGAATGTTACTCTTGACTTTTCCAGCAGATCTTACAAAACCAAAAAAAATCCACATTTTGTCCTCATATTAAACATTTTAAATTGTAGTTTAAAACAATGTTACTCACAAGTTTCAATATCGGCTGAGGACAGTTTTCCAGTGGTCCCAAAGTGAATCCTGATGAATTTACCCTAAGCAGATTGAAATAATTTCCCAAAGGTCAACTCTTTGGCAGCTTTGAATGTATGACTGAAATTGTATAATGTTATAATAATTAATTAGTTTAACTTACAAAACGAGAGGAGTTGTCATTCCTCACAGTCTTGGCATTACCATAAGCCTCCAGCAGAGGGTTGGCTGCAATGATTTGATCCTCTAGCGACCCCTATATGTAATTATAGGACAATGGATAGTCATTAGGTAAAATACAAATACTGTAATCAACAACAAATTCTTGAAGAGATATTCACTAACCTGCATTTTTCCAGCGACAGGTTCTGCCTTCTTTGCTCCAGACATTGCACCAACGGTTGCAAAGTACTGAATGACACGTTTTGTGTTCACAGTCTTTCCTGCACCAGATTCTCCACTGGAAGTTCACAATAGATCATTATTTAGTCATAAGTCATCAATGGATTTACATTATAATCGAAAAGCTTCAGGTTATTTCAGAAGAAGAATATTTACTCACGTAATCAGGACAGACTGGTTCTCACGATCTGAAATTAAACCATGAAATGTTAACAGGGTTTCCAAATATAGGTAGTTTTTTATTTATAGTATATTAACTTGAAGGCATAAAGTGTTATAAAGTATGTTTAGTTAATGTATCTTTTTTTGTTTTTTTGTTCTTGTATTAACCTCTTAAGCTCTGGGACCATTTTTTGGGATTTCCACCTGGATTTGGCCTACCCAAATTGAAAAGCATCCCATACCTACATACAGTGGTCTCTAAATACACAATTTTGGTGTCATTTTAAAGGAAACCCTTTGAAGTTTCATAACCCCCTGCTAAAAGTGATAAACATGTAGGTTGTAACACTTCAGCCCAGGAACAGTTCATCCCTCCACCAGAGGGATTCATCAGCTGAGTTCTAGTGACACTTCCTGCTTTTAGTCTCACTTCCTGTTTGTAGCTTTATAAGCCATGTGCCTCTATGAACACATTGCGAAGTATTGCCAGTTTATTCTGCCTTACCAAGCGTTTTCTATTGCTATTGCTATTGTCTTTGTTAATGTTTTGACCCTCTTGCCTGTTTACCGGATCTTCTCTCTGCCTATCGTTTGGATTTCGTTTGCTGTCTGCCTGCCCAGTATTGTTGCTTAACCTTGCCTGGACTTTGATTATGCCTTTTGCCTGACGTCTTGAACTGTTTGATCATTTGTTCATTCCTTCCCAATAAATGACCTCTGCAACATGGATTCTGATCCGACTCCAGCTATGGCTTCGTTACATAAGTATATGTTATCTAGGCTGTAATACCTTCTTCTGAATGCCTTCTTCAAACTTACAACCCATTTGCATCAGCTGAAAAACCTCAGCCAGGTATGGTTTACTGTCTATAAAAGTGTTAACTAAAGACAACAAACATTATGAGTCTTCTAGATGACATCACCGTTTTCTCCGGAGCGGTCGTACAGCCGAATCAAATTCTGTTGCATTATTTTCCTGTTTAACACTGAAGCTTTGAAACAATCTGCATTGTAAAAAGCGCTATATAAATAAAGTTGACTTGACTTCTTTATTGATGAACATATTAGTCAAGTCACCTTCATTTATAAAGTGCATATTACATTTTTATAATGGAAGAGAGATTGTTTTGGCTTTACAGCGGCTCTATAAAAAAAGTAATTGTCCAGTTTAAGTTAGTTCACTGTTGATTAATTTCTGTTGTACATATCATTAGTTATTCATTTAATTCATTTTTTTGTTTGTTGAGGCAATTCTGGAATCCACTTACCAGTGAGCATGAACTGGTAGGCGTTGTCAGAGATGGAGAAGATGTGAGGCGGGGCTTCAATCCTCTTTTTGCCTCTGTATCCGTTCACAACGACTGTATCGTACACTGGGAGCCACTTGTAGGGATTGACAGTGACGCAGAACAAGCCAGAGTAGGTCTGAAACGGAGATAGATAGTCCAGTACTTACAATGCTGCCGCCCATCCCAGGAATAAAATATGATTTGCTGAGACTTACGTAGATCATCCATGCTGCGTAACGCTCTTTGAGGTTGTACAGCACAGTAGGCTCATTGAGGTGGGTCATCATGGCCATGTCCTCAATTTTGTCATACTTGGGAGGATTCATGGGGAAGATTTCATCTTCTTTTACCGTGACTGTCTGTAATGAACAGTGGTCAGTGATCAAGAAAGACTTTCATACACACATATGTATGATATTCAACCGAAGATCTTTAACCTCTGCAGACTTAAGCACAGTAACATATGAAATAGTGTTA
The DNA here is from genome assembly GCA_023566225.1 of Romanogobio albipinnatus. Taxonomy (NCBI): domain Eukaryota; kingdom Metazoa; phylum Chordata; class Actinopteri; order Cypriniformes; family Gobionidae; genus Romanogobio; species Romanogobio albipinnatus. The sequence goes on from CM042263.1 coordinate 39,260,293, forward strand.
ATCCATTCTTACTTTCCCACACAGAGTTTTGACAGTAGCTTTTCCACCCTCTTTACTAACAAGAGTACCCTTCAGGTACATCTCGTCTGGCACTGTCACAAAGAAAGCCGATTTGGCATCAAAGGGGGTGTTCTGAGCCTCAATTCTCTCTCTTTCCGGCTTCCGGAGGTAAACGGCTGCCGGGCCGAAGCACTCCATTTCACCATCTCCCATGATTGTGGTTTACTGTGGAGTAAAATATTCACCTTAACGCTGATTAGTATTACCTTTCTACTTTTCTAGAGGTATTCACATTATAAACCGGTCATCTTGTCATTACAATGTTGTAATCAGTTACTTATCAGTAAATGTAACTTAGTTTACCTTTTATGATGCTCCGAGAGGAAAATAGCAGCTGTCAAGTTCTGGATTCTGAAAAAGACCAAGCAATAGTGAAGTGTATTAGCATCTACAATTATGGGTTAGTATACATTATTGGATTAAGAGCACTCAGGCATTCTAAATTCATTCTTAAATTAAAATGTGGAGTTCCCCACCTTAGTTTGCTTGTTCACTGTAGTTGTTCGGGTTAGGGGCTCCCGTTTATATAGTGTCATTACTAAGCACTCAGCAGAACTGCCCAGCCAGATTTGGTCATGTCACTTTACTATGGTGTGATGTTTCTCTGTTCCGGAGAGGAAATATGAAGATGTTGTCATTCAACTAATGTGAGTAACACAATTACATTGATACACACAGATAATGGACGTTGGGTTAATAGACATGGCATAATAGTTTGTCACAGTCCATGCTTTTTTTCTAGATTGTAACTTTCTTGTAGATTATGATTTTTTTTCATACAAATGCATTGCCTTTTTAAAACCTTTAATTTGATGTTGCCGAGGTCCTATTTCAGTGCAGCATCTTTAAAACTAATGGAACTTGGCACAGCAGAGAAAATCTCAGATGCAAAGAAGCAGTCAAATGTCACTGAGATTCTGTTTCAGGTGAATTTATATGTCGGTTAAAACGGCTTTGTCTGTTCCTTTTGTTCGTTTACATTGCAATTAAGGTTTTGATATAAATGTTATTGGTGATCACATGAGAGGACAGCGTGACTGGTTTTCCAAGAATTCTCCCAACTTTTGCAAGCAGGAGATACAATTAAAATCTTAAAAACCTCAAAGATTTATTACCAGAGAGGGATGATAACAAGTCATCCTTCCAAATGAAAAATAATATCTCTGACAGATTTTTTTATTGGGCCATTAAATCTCAGCAGACATGGCATGAAGTAAACTGGACTCATAGTGATATTATGACTCTCAAAGTTATAAACAGCATGTGCTTATATGGAAAAATAATAAATATAGTTCAGCTGCTGTTTGTATTTTGAGGATTAGGTAACTTACCCATACAAGCAGCAGTGAAGGCTTGACGGGAACTGTCAGTAAGTCTTCTGCTTAATTTTTCAAAAAATGTAACTTAAAGCAATACGAAATATTAAAGTGTACATTTCTATTTGTTGAATACGTCCAGTTGGTACTTCCAGTATATTATTTTACTCTGTGGTTTACGTTTTAGGTAGTATTAATTGCATTCAGAAGAGTTGAGGCTCTAGCTTGTATGAGCATACAGTAAATGTCTTGTCTAATAGCACCTGTGTAATATTGTTCTTGCTATGCTAACTTAAATATGTGTCTGCAGCTCAAATGCAAAACTGTTGTGGCATGAGCAGAAGTTTCATATGATGTGCAAGAAAACTATGCAATGCCATAATCCTTACAGGTTTGGCTTTTTGCTGCTGTAAAGATCGGTTTCTTTCTGCCGAGTTGTGTTTATATTCAATCCAACAGCAATATACCCAGCAAAGTGAAAAGACTAGTCTTTGTAAAAAAGAAAAAGATTGTCATTGTACTGATATTTTTGTTGACCAGGGTAGAACAACACTTCATTTTCTAGAATGCATTACTTGTGTTTTTGATTTCTGTGAACTGCTTTTCAGTAAATTCCACTTCCTTTCATTCCAATTCAAATTCCAGTTTAAGCTCCTGTGGAGTTTGGTTAAATCAAATCAAATTCCAACTTCTAAACTTTAAGGGAGATGATTCTCCAATGCCAGATTTTACGCAGCCCTAGCACATACTGTAACATATGATCCACTGGAAGACAAGTTGAAGAACCCAGGTGCAGTCTCTTTATTTTACAAATTATAAAACATAAATCAAAGGCGTTGCGAAACAAACTTGGCTTGACAAAACACTCACCAACTCAGCGGGTTTACATATTCAATAACAGACGAAGACACATGGCAAACATGAGGGCTTAAATACACATGGACTAATGACAAGACAAGGGACACCTGTGAACGATGATCAGACAATGAACCAATGACACAACACGACACAAGATCACATGAGGGCATGGGAGTCACATGACAAGACCAGGAAGTGCATGACAAACTGAGAAACATAACAGTGAACATGACAAACTGAAAACATGAACATGAACCAACACCAAAACACCCTGTGACACATACACCCAAATAGTGAATTATAATAATTATAATTTGTTACATTTATATAGTGCTTTTCTAGGCACTCAAAGTGCTTTTACATAGAAGGGGGGAATCTCCTCATCCACCACCAATGTGCAGCACCACCTGATGATGCGACGGCAGCCATATTGCACCAGAGCGCCCACCACACACACCAGCTGATTGGTGGAGAGGAGACAGGAGGAGTGATGAAGCCAATCAGTATTTATGGGGATGATTAGGAGGCCATGATGGACAGAGGCCAATGGGCAAATTTGGGCAGGATGCCAGGGTTACACCCCTACTCTTTATCGAAGGACATCCTGGGATTTCTAAGGACCACAGAGAGTCAGGACCTCGGTTTAATGTCTCATCCGAAGGATGGTGCTTGTTACAGTTATAGTGTCCCCATCACTACACTGGGGCGTTAGGACCCACAAAGAGCACAGGGTGAGCACCCCCTGCTGACCTCACTAACACCTCCTCCAGCAGAAGCCTAGTGTTCCCAGTTGGTCTTCCATCCAGGTACTAACCAGGCTCAGCCCTGCTTAGCTTCAGTGGGAAACCAGTCTTGGGCTACAGGGTGATATGGCTGCTGGCTAAAGAAAAGCATAAAGTTATAAAGTTATTTGTTTCAATTATTTGAAACTAAATCTTTCAACGTGAGCTCTAGGAAGTGGGAAGCAATGTCTTAAATGTCCTATCATGTCTGGGTGGTTTCTCCAACATAAAATTACTTTGAAATCTCATCTTAATATAAGTAATAAAGTTCAAGATCAGAGTACAAATATATAAAACAGGAGCTCTTGAGAAATGGCCTGTTCCAAATGATCTGTTGTGTTGGGTCTTGTTTTCTTTGAATTTTTTTATATATTGTTTTTGAAAGGTTTTCTCTAGACTGAACTATTGTAATGCTTTCTTGGCAGGCCTTCCAGCATGTATTGCCAAACCTCTGCAACTGATCCAGAATGCTGCAGCAAGAGTGATCTGTAACAAGCCGAAGAGAGCGCACGTCACACCTCTACTCATCAGTTTGCACTGGGACTAGTTACAGCACTTGCATATTGTTGCCCTATTGCTGGTTTGATTGCTTCTATTGCTCTCCTCATTTGTAAGTCGCTTTTGATAAAAGTGTCTGCTAAATGATTAAATGTAAAGCCTTGTGCACACCCAGACGATCATCACATGCGCTTATTGTCAGCGTTTTTTGACGCGTCTATGTGTTCATACCCAATCGATTTTCACTGGCAATGCGCCGAGTGAAAGTGCAAATTCACTTCCTGACAGTAGATGGCACTTTTGATTTGATTGCAGATCAAATAGGATTCGATGGAAACTCACCAAGTCTTTGTGTTTTACTGTAACTGCAGTAGCTCCAGGCACGGAAAGAAGAGCGCCAATCTCATTGGTCTGCCAGTTTAAATGACGCTTTTACACCTGCCGTTTTGCTCGCCAGTGTGCACATTCACATTGGTGCCCTTTCTTTAGTCACAAGGTGTTAAACATTGGCGATAAACGCTCACGATAATCGTCCCAGTGTGAACAAGCCTTAAATGTAATGAATACTGCAATCAGGCTCAGATCATAATTCATTAAAAAAAAAAAGTGTCTGATTCTGTGGATGAGCACATAAGTTGTTGAAGTTGAACCTCCCCTCTAATATATGTTGGGTGTGTAATGGTTTATTTGGGCAGAAAACTTTTGGCAAGGGTCTTTCGTTTCAGTTTACGTGTGTATAGAATTAATACAGGCTGTCCCCAAAATCACATACTCTTAAGTAGGTGCTTATTTTGAATGAGTACTTACTTTGTGAATGTTAAAAACAGTATGTTCTTTATAGTATGAGTGTGTGCAGTATGAACGTAATCCGGATGAACTACATTCAGATGGTGGACCTGCACCCAGACATGACCAACGCATGACCCTGAAGTGTCTGTAGAGACCGTGTCAATTAGACGCCCCCTGGAATTGCCTCATCGACACGGCATCCTCAATAAACCCGTCTCCGGCGTGTTGCCTCCGATCTTTCGAATATTCTGATCTATTATGACCTCTGATCTGTAAAGTTGTCAGAATAATAATCATACACTGTTTGTTGATTGGCCAGAGGAGAACTGCCCCCCCGACTGAGCCTGGTTTCTCCCAAGGGTTATTTTCCTCCATTCTGCTCCTGATGGGGTTTGGGTTTCCTTGCCACTGTTGCCTCTGGCTTGGCTTGCTCAGTTGGGGACACTAGATTTTTCAACTAAATATCTAAACAAATCTAATTATTAAACTAAATTAACCATATAAACTAAATTACTGATCTAATTACTGATCTAAAGCCCACACTGCCACTGTATGATAATTGAAATGAACTGATGACATCACCGTTTTCTCCAGAACGGCTGAATAAAATTATGCTGCATTATTTTCCTGTTTAACACCGTAAAGCTGCTTTGAAACAACCTGCATTGTTAAAAGTGCTATATAAATAAAGTTGACTTGACTTGACATTCATCATGTTATTATTGTCATGTGATTTGGTAAATCCGCACCCGCCCGTACCCGCAGTGCTTAAAACCGCATTCGACCCATTTTCCGACAACAGCACTAATTAATCCGCACCAACCCGACCCGCTTAAAATAGAACTGACACCCGACCCGCACCCGAAATAAAATCCGTTTAGCATATCACATTATAGACACAGTTACAAAAATGTTTATTGCCAGCATACAGACGTCATTACACGACCATTAACACAAGGACAACTTCAGCCGAAGCTGTCAAACATGGTTATGTGTCCTTATCATCTCTGCGAGGCACATTCAGTTCTGTCCCCTTTTGAAAAATATTGTTCGATAGAACTGCTTGTGCTTGGTTTGTTACCACAGTTATCTGTGTGCTTTCTCAGCGATTAAGTTCCACGTTTGTGTCTATCTTTTCTTCAACTCCTCATTTCTACGACTGCAGTGCGGGCCGATCGCGCACGGGGTTGTGATTCTCCTGGGCGGTTGCGCATGCAAATAAACTGATATGGATTTGAAATTATTTTATCAACTTGAAATACAGGCAAGGCATATTTTTGTAGACGTGTTTCTAAAAATATGCAAAACATATCTATAATATACATGCATATATTTTCATTTGCACGTGGCTGTTTTAAACAGCGGGTCTCTGCAGGACTCTGATGTGACCTACAGATTCAGTTGCGTCGCTTCACTGCCTTTCACAAATCCTCTCCTGTAGCCTCAATGAGTAAAATATCCATCGTATGCACACTTCAGAATCTCTCCGGAAGAAGTAGGTCATCCGGGTACTTTTTGCCTAATCTTTTATGAGTACTGCGAATTCGGACATACTTCTTATGTCACATAATTTAATATTGTTAACCCGTTTAATTCCAATTTTTTTTCTTTCAAATTGAGTACATGCATTTTACTCCCTTGCACACAAACTTTATTCCCTCTTTGATTTTATGTTGGTTAAGTTAGTGAAATATTAGGTTTTATATTCGGTCACAATAGTGACCGGTGGGAAACAGCATAATCAGAATTCATACAAATTCTTCAATTGAACACACAGGTTTTCACAGGTGTGCGGCATCTCTGGCAGCTGGGGGTGACTGTGTTGGTGATGGCTGAGATGGGAAGTGCCGGGATGGCCATTTGTCAGACTGTTGGGTGGCGATGCAGAGGTGAACTGTCTGGAGGATGGGGTGGATGTTCATGAGAGCCCGTTTGTGTGCCCCACCGGTGGGGGGTGGGTCACACTGGTTGGTTCTTGTGGACATCTGCCTCGTTCTCTGGATGGTTCATCTCTGCATCACCATTTCGTGGTCTGCCTGGCAGGTGGGCCATTTCGCGCAGATGCTCCCTATCTGGGCCATCCCTGTTACGGCCACTTTCGGTTGCCTCTTTTTCAAGTGTGGGAAGGGTGGTGATGCTACACATCTGGTAGTTTTGAACTGTGTGGAAGTGGACGGATGATGGCTGGGATTGGCAGCCGGGACCTGTGTTTTCAATTGAAATACTGTGTTATACTACTGGTCACAATTGTGACCGTTAACAAATGTACGCTTCTTAAGAGCAAAATATATATATGTAGGAGTATAATTCTCAAAATATATCAGTAGTAGACCCTTTAAAGAATATATGAACAAATAATGATAGTTCTATCTGTTAATTAAGGTGTTTTACTTGCTTCTTTTTGTAGTAGTCTAGGAAAGGCATCTTCGTTTAGATGTGCAAGCAGGAAGCGAACTGATCTGGCCATGTGACCTCTCACACTAGTCACATGACATTAATACCTTTTAATTAAGACAATCTACTTTTTCATTTAAAAGTTGAATTTCTTGCCCATAGCCAACAACAACACTTTTAGAGCTTTCAGAAATAAGAAAAAAGACACGTCACAATTGTGACTGGTGGGATTAAACGGTTAATGATGAGATGTTTTGGCAAAAATTTCAGCTAATGGATGACTACAAATGTCTGTTAAAACAATGATTATGTGATAATGGTTGAAAAATAATGGACAGCAAAATCAAAATTTGAAAACAAATTTTAATGGGCACAGGAATTTTAATGGACACAGGAAAACTCAACACAAGTAAGTCATATCATATGCTTGCTTGTAGGTGTGGTTTCATTCTTCATCTTTACTCTTGAAAAAGGGTTAGGCAAAATAATATAATTAGATTTTGTGGAAAATGTTTCATAAATATTATGTATAAAAAGTAACCTTTCAGAGTTTCTCTACATGATCATCATCAGTTGGCTTACCTTCCCGACATCACGGCTCTTGGCCCTCAGCTTGTTGACCTGGGACTCGGCGATGTCAGCGCGCTCCTGAGCCTCCTCCAGCTCATGCTGCACCTTCCTGTACCTGGACAGGTGAGTGTTGGCCTGCTCCTCCTGTTACGATTACACAAGATATCCAACCCATTTCATTGCAGTGCATTCATGGCGCTGGACGTTTTTGTCAATGCTAAAACTTCATGCTCAAGACATTTGATATTGGACTTACAGCTTCTTCAGCCTGGCGCTTGTAGGCCTTCACTTTCAGCTGCAGCTTGTCTACCAGATCCTGCAGTCGGGTCACGTTCTTCTTGTCTTCCTCAGTCTTTGGGTGTAAATATTGGTTATGGTCTTAGTTAAACTGTATATTGTAAAAGGTGAAACATTTCTAATTCCTGGGTGGTTTTACCTGGTAGGTAAGCTCCTTCACTCTCCTCTCGTATTTGCGCACTCCTTTCACCGCGTCTGCACCACGTCTCTGCTCGCCTTCAACTTCAGACTCTAACTCACGCACCTTCAGTAGAGAGTTATTGTTTCGCCTGTCAAATCTCTGCTATGACCAGTACATCTAAGAATGTGTTTTGTTAAGCTCCTGAACACTCAAATTTACCCTGGACTCCAGTTTCTGGAGCTGTTTCTTTCCACCCTTCATGGCCAGACTCTCAGCCTCATCCAGACGGTGCTGCAGGTCTTTGACAGTCACCTCCAGGTTCTTCTTCATCCTCTCCAGATGAGAACTGGTGTCCTGCTCCTTCTTCAGCTCCTCAGCCATCATGGCAGCCTGAAATATAAGTCAAGTAAAATGATCTAACCAATAGCGAAATAACTTCAATGAAGGTTCCCTTTGTTGCAGCATCAAGACTTGAGGCCAGCGTGAAAGACCCTCAAGACAGTTACTACTTCTACTTTTATTTGTGTAGACTCATAATAAATAACAAAATGTTGTGCTTTTTGCAAAATAAAGAAAGCAAATATGATGCGTTATCTACCACCTCCATCTCAATGAAGTTCATTGATACTCCTCAGAAAATGAACTGTAACTTAGTGAATACTTGTCACACAAACATGAGACATATATCTAAAGAAACGTTGAAATGTCAGGTTTTAAATAATGTAAATCAAATCGAAAACAAATATTCTCTGTTTATGTAATCTGTTTGAAAAGAGACAGATGTCAGTCTTTCAAGAGCGCCTCATTATCTGCCAATGCGGCCACGAGTTGGTTTCATTTCGAGGAACAACGGATCCAGCTGAGGATTGTGATGGGTAAGTTTATTCTTAAGTTCTTTATTAAGTTCTTCGCGATATAGACTGTGAATATTAAACTGCAAAATAACTGTTTAAATATGAATTCTGCATGTTCTGCGTGTCTCTGTGTAAATGAATGCCGTTTATGCTCAGTTTCTTTCACTACACATACTTTATATATATATATATATATATATATATATATATATATATATATATATATATATATATATATATATATATATATATATATATATATATATATATATATTGTTATACTGAGATGAGTGAAATTGACTGAAATATGTAATAAATACTGAAATAAAATGTCTTAGCAACGTAAATTGCAGATTAATATTTATAGGCTCTCAATCGCTGTCCATCGTGTCCGATGACGACTTCCTTCAAATTAGATTTCTCCACAGAGTCCTATTTTTTGCTTGCCGATCCCAGCTGCCTAGTGGGATCTGTTTATGCTTGAGATTTCGTTTAACTGTGTCTTTAAAGCGCAACTTTGGCCTGCCTATGCCACGGTGCCCCTCTTTGAGCTGGGAGTAGATAATCTGCTTTGGTAGTCGACTATTGTCCAGTCTGCTTAGATGGCCAGCCCATCTCAGATTGCGCTGTATTAAAGTTTCGTACATGCTAAGTGTGTTGGTTTAATCTAGTAACTCTTTGTTGGATATATGGTGCCACCATTTAATGCCTAAAATTTGTCTCAGGTGTCTCATCATGTAGGCGTTTAGGTTGTATGCTTGGGTCATATAAACTGTCCAAGATTCTGCTCCATATAGAAGAGCTGGGAGAACAATTGCACGATACACTGCACATTTTGTATTTATGGTGAGGTCTTTGTTGGACCAGACTCTTTCTTTTAGTCGGCCGAATGCCTGCAAAGCTTTAGATTTGCGTAGATATAATTCGGCATCTAATTTGTTATTGTAGGTGACTATTGCCGCGAGGTATTTGAACTCTTTGACTGTGGCTAAATTTTCGCCTCCAATCTGGATGTTCTGGATGTTCTGGCTACTTTCAACATTATTTCTGTCTTCTTTATATTTATCTTGAGTCCATAGGTTGTTGCCGCTGTGGCAAAACGAGTGATAATTTCCTGTATATCCTGATGCGAGTGGGCAACAAAGGCGATGTCGTCGGCGAACATAAGTTCCCGGACAAGGAGAGGTTTAGTTCTACTTAAAGATTTGAACTGATTGACGTTGAAGAGGTCAGCTCCTGGCCTTGTCTGTATCATCACACCTTTATCACAATCTGCAAAGGCACTATCTAGGACTGTGGCAAGGAAGAGGGAAAACAAAGTTGGCGCTAGGACACAACCTTGTTTCACTCCATTTAGTACATCGAATTTGTCAGATAGTTCCCCCTTCATGCTCACCGAAGCCTTCATGCCATTATGGAGCGAGGCGATCAGGTCAGTGAACAGGGCAGGGCAACCAATTTTACGCAGGATCTTCCATAATGTTTCTCTATGCACTGTATCGAAGGCTTTAGTAAAGTCCACAAATACCATGAAGAGAGGCCTGTTCTGCTCAATACACTTTTCCTGTAACTGTTTTAGGGAGAAAATCATGTCTACCGTTCCTCTACCTGGTCGAAAGCCACATTGGGACTCAGGGAGGATTTTTTCGGCATGGGTCGCTAGTCTGTTGAGGAGAATTCTGGCAAATACTTTTCCTGGGATAGAAAGAAGTGAGATGCCTCGATAGTTCCCACATACATAACTATAACATAACAAATACACTGCATAAAATGTCATAGACGTAAGACTGTTTAGACAATAATTATTTGACCTGTTTTGGACAGATTATGAAGTGTTTACTGTAAAATAGCCTTAAGCTTTTGTTCACAAATTTCTGCTCAGATGCTATAAATACAGTACCAGTCAAAAGTTTGGACACATTACTATTTGAATTCATGTTTTTGAAATGAGTCTCTTATGCTCATCCAGCATGCATTTATTTGAGCAAAAATACAGAAAAAGTACATTTAAAACAATGGGGTTTCTATTTTAATATAGGCTATGGTAAAATATTTTATTTCTGTGATGCAAAGCTGAATTTTAATCAGCCATTACTTAATTTACTCATCCTAGAATCCTGAACAAAGTTTCACAGGTTCTAAAAAAAATAAAAAAAAAAGCAGCACAGCATTTTCCAACACTTATAATAAATCTGCATATAATGATTTCTGAAGGATCATGTGACACTGGAGACTGGCTAATGAGTAATGGCTGATGAAAATTCTGTTTAAATACATTTTATTTTAAAGTATATTAAAATAGAAAATAAAAAAAAATATTTACAATTTTAATAATATTTCAAAATATTACATTTTTCAGTATTTTTGATTAAAAAAAAGCAGGCTTTATGAGCAAGAGACTTCTTTCAAAACAAAAATAGTAATGTGTCCAATCTTTTGACTGGTACTGTAAATCATTTAAAACATAATAGGCCTATACAGAATTTTTTTCACATGCTGCGCAAAAATAAATGCATGCATGCGATCAAAAAAAACATGTTTTCTGTTAAGAGTGGACCTTATATTAAGGTTAATACAATAGTTGCTATGATCCTGTTATCAGTATCCTCACAGTGTTTTTTTTTATTTCACAGATTTGAGAATCACATTGGCAGTCTCTACTGGCCCACATAGGACATTCTGCATGAAGGGGAGCTCACTGACTGGAAACAGGAGAGTTTTTTCCCTTCTCAGTGCATAGAAACACAAAAACCTTGGAAATGCCAGGTATGTGATGTTTATTTGAACAGGATTTATTTCCAGGTATAACTGTGTACTCAAAACGTGCCTTTGGCTCTCAATTTATATTGTTAGCTATATTCTAAATTAACTACAAAAAATATATTTATTTTGTCCTGTTTTGTCCTCATATTCTTTCTTATAGTTCCCTCTCACATACCTGACTCAAAGGCTCATTCATTATGTGGCTCATTATGCGGTTCTTTGCAGTCTCAGGTGGGAAACACAGCATTATTCATGATCATTCACACCCCACGTATATTGCCTTTGTAAACAAAATTGAAATCAATATATTGTTTTATCTGAATAACTAGGCACAATGATTTTTACATAATTTTGAAGCAAAAACTGTAGGCAACAACATCCAGTAGTCTTGTGGAAAAATCTTGTGGACAGATACAGTATTTACTATGTGTGTACTATGTGGCCTTATTTCAGTGAATTTTTTCCCCAATAACCACGCATAAACGTTATTCTCTCAAAAATACAAGCATGTACATACATGTTGCTCACATATTAGGGTAGCCCCGTTTGTTCTGAATACAGTGTAGTGTGTGAGTGTGAGTGTGTGAGTGTGTGTGTGTGTGACACGTGACGGCCAAGTATGGTGACCCATACTTGGAATTTGACCTCTGCATTTAACCCATCCAGTTAATGCACACACATTAGGAGCAGAGTAGTGAGTAGTTAACACACACACACTGCAAACGTGTATACAAACACCCAGAGCAGCGGGCAGCCTTGTGTGGCGCCCGGGGAGCAATTAGAGGTTAGGTGCCTTGCTCAAGGGCACCTCAGTCATTTCCCACCGGTTCTGGAATCGAACCAGCAACCTTTGGGTTACCAGTTTAACTCCCTAACCACTAGGCCATGACTGCCCCATAAATACAGTAATGACACTGTATTGCCATTCATATGTTTATAAGCAACTGAAAAATTGACAAATGTCAGAGCATGTCAAAACTTCAGACGCCTAGGGGTTAAATCAGAGTAGAGAAGCAGAATGTCAACACTCACATCAGTGATGGCCTTCTTGGCCTTCTCCTCTGCGTTTCTGGCCTCCTGGACTGAATCTTCCACCTCACCTTGAACTTGGACCAGATCAGCCTCAAGCTTCTTCTTGGTGTTAATAAGACTTGTATTCTGTGGGATGTAAGCAGTTAGTTTAGTGTACATTTATATGAAAGTTAGTTGTGTATCCTGAATTTGTTAGAAGTATGAAGTGATTGTTTGTACTTGTGAGTGCAGCAGTCCCACACGCTCGCTGGCATCAACCAGCTCTTGCTCCGCCACTTTGCGGCCTCTCTCTGTTTGCTCCAGTGCAGCTCTCAGCTCCTCAATCTCTGCTTGCATCAGGTTATTCCTGCGCTCCACCATGGCCACCTGCTCCTTCATGTCCTCCTGTCCTCTGAGAGCGTCATCAAGGTGAAGTTGGGCATCCTGTGGCAACATTCTTTCTTTGTTAGCTCTCTTGCTTTGGTTAATTCATGTATCATATTCATTTTGTCAAACATTCAGTATTTATTGCAGTTCCACGTTCTACAGAAAGATACCTTGAGTTGGCCTTGGACGTTCCTGAGCTGTTTCTGGGCCTCGGCAGCCTGGCGGTTGGCATGACTCAGCTGGATCTCCATCTCATTCAGATCTCCCTCCATCTTCTTTTTGACTCTCAGGGCATCATTTCTGCTCCTGACCTCAGCGTCCAGAGTGCTCTGCATGGAATCGATCACTCTTTGGCTGTTCCTCTTGATCTGTTCCATCTCCTCATCCTTCTCAGAAAGCTTCCTGTCAATCTCGCTCTTCACCTGGTTCAGCTCCAGCTGCACACGGAGAATCTTGGACTCTTCATGTTCCAGGGTGCCCTACAAGGACAAAAGACAAAAATTAACTTTTTAGATTTGTCACAAGCACTTTTATGATTATATATATAGCAGAAGTCTTTCATTCAAAAGTTTAGACATTCAATGTTTTAATATTATTTAAAGGTTAAATGGTTTCATAATGTTAGCATCATAGGAATGGCACCTCAGCTTCTTCAAGTGCAGTCTGGATCTCTGTTTTCTCAGACTCCACTGTCTTCTTGGCTTTCTCTAACTCATGAATGCTCTTTCCAGTCTCTCCAAGCTGCTCAGTGAGGTCAGAAATCTCCTCTAAAAGGGTTTAAAAATCATAAGTGTGAGATGTTCTGTTATAATGCATCTCCTTTTTTAGTCCTTGGTGTACAAATAAAAGTTGCATTACGTTGCAGATTCTTGTTCTCCCTCTTCAGGGTCTCGAGGTGGTCAAGAGCTTCCTCATAGGAGTTCTTCATTTTGAAAAGCTCCGTGCTGAGAGAACGAGCTTCTTTCTGAGCACCTTCTAGTTCAGCCTGACATTCCTCATACTTCTGTTTCCACTCTGCTAGCACCTGATAATGAGAGAAATGTAGTCATTGTTAATTAGCTAAGTTCACAGGGTTAGGTTAGGGCTAGGTTTACAGGTTATCCATGTCTTTCTTACCTTGTCAAAGTTTCTCTGCTTCTTGTCAAGGTTGGCTGCCAATGCATTTGCCCTCTCCACATCAATCATGAGATCCTCTACTTCACCCTGCAGTCTCTGTTTGGTCTTTTCCAGAGAGGCACACTTTGAGTTCACCGCCTCAATGGATTCTTCAGCATCCTGCAGACGCTGGGCCAGCTTTTTCCTGAGGAAAATTTAATTAAATTATTACATTTTGCAAATATTTGTCATGTTAAATGTAGGGAAATGAAGACTTTTCCATTGATGTATTTACTTGGATTCCTCAAGCTCCTCAGTGCGCTGGATGGCATCAGTCTCATATTTGGTTCTCCACTGAGCCACTTCACAGTTGGCCTTAGACATCCCACGCTGGAGTTCAGCTTTGGCCTCTTGCTCTTCCTCATACTGCTCTCTGAGCAAATCACAGTCATGGCGGGCAGACTGAACCGCATGGGCCAGAGCGTTCTTGGCCTAAAATTAAATGTTATGATGTTTTGTGCAGTTTATGGGCATGGTTTTCTTGAAATTCATTGTTGGAATTACTGTATATGTTTACAGTTGAGGGTGGTTATTTACCTTCACTTCTTCTTCAACAAGTCTTTTGAGTTCCTCAATTTGCTGAATATAAGCCTGTTTTCCTCTGGTCAGCTGAGAAATAAGAGCATCTTTCTCTTCCAGTTGGCGACTAAATTCACCTAACAGATCAGAAGTCCTTTTGTCATCCATAATTATTAATGTAAACGTACCTATTACCATACAATACTCACCATTTTCAGTCTGAAGTCTTGCTTTTTGTGCATTAATATCATTCAGTTGACGCATATTCTCATCATTCTTGGCTTTGAGTTCACTTAGTTGATCCTCGAGTGTACGACACATCTTTTCTAAATTACCCTAATGAAATGCAAGATTAAGCATAGGTGTTTTAATGTACATTTTATTCTTTAATTTGTGTTGCATATGCTTTACCTTTGCTTTAGCCACAGCCTCCATGTTGCTTGTCAAGTCATCAATCTCCATCTTGTATTCACTCTTCTCCTTCTCCAGCTTCTGCTTGACTCGCTGGAGGTTGTCGATCTGTTCTCCGAGCTCAGCCACACTATCTGCCTGCTTCTTTCGCAGAGCTGCGGCCGTAGCTTCATGCTGCAAGGTGGACTCTTCCAGATCACGACGCAACTTCTGGAATTCGGCTTCACGCTTCTTGTTCATCTCAATCTGGGCAGCAGTGGCACCACCAGCTTCCTCAAGCCTCTCACTGATCTCCTCCAGTTCCCTGGAGAGATCAGCTCTCTGCTTCTCCACTTTAGCACGAGCAGCTCGCTCAGCCTCAATTTCCTCTTCCAGCTCCTCAATACGGGCCTAAAGAAAGAAAGAAAATTGAATTACCCAGTGATTATTGGTAATGTGGGTTTTCCCAGCTGTGCAACAACTACTTGATATAATACAGAGAAAAGATTAGGGTTAGTGTTACCTGAAGTTCTTTGATCTTCTTCTGAAGCTGTGTTCCCAGAGACTGTTCATCCTCAATCTTGCTGAGAAACTGACTGATCTCAAAGTCTTTCCTGTTTTTAAAGTAGTGTTTTGTAAAATGTGCACAATACTTACATATGATAAAAACAAAAATGTGTAATTGTGTTAAACTGATGTCCACTCACTTTTTGATCTTCTCATCTGATTGCTGTTTGTCATTCTCCAGGTCCATTATGGACTCCTGGGCCAGTTTCAGATCACCCTCAAGCTTCCTCTTGGCTCTCTCAAGGTCCATACGGAGCTTCTTCTCTTGCTCCAGTGAGCCCTCAAGCTATTGTTACAGAAACCAGAGCATTTCATTCTGGCATAGAGGCACAAAATTAATTTCCCATTGATTAATGCTCTTATTGTCATGCCAAATATCTTACATCATCCACTTGCTGCTCAAGCTTTGTCTTAGATTTAGTCAGAGTGTTGACTTTGTCTTCCTCTGCCTGAAGGTCATCAAGAGTCTGCTGGTGTGCCTCTTGGAGGGCTTTCTTCTCTTTGGTCAGCTTAGCAATGCTCTCATCCTGAGAGGCCATCTCCTCTGTCAGGTTTTTAACCTAAATGGAGACATTGTTCACTGGTTTCATTCTCAAGACCCTGAACAATCAGCAGTGTGAAGAACATGTGAAAAGATTATTGACCTTATTTTCTGTGGCATGTTTCTCCTTCTCCACTTTGGCCAATGTGAGCTCCAGGTCATCGATGTCTTTCTTCAGTTCAGAGCATTCGTCCTCCAGTTTCCTCTTCTTGGCAGTCAGTTCAGCATTGATTTCCTCCTCATCCTCCAGTCTCTCGCTTGTCTCTTTGAGTTTTGCCTCGAGCTGGATCTTGCTTTTGATGAGACCTTCACATCTCTCCTCAGCATCAGAGAGGTTTTCACCTTCCTGTTCATTGAGATGGATTTAGTTTAATGGCTTATGTTCATAGCTGTAGCATCCATATTAGCATCAATAAGAGCTGAAATACTCACAGATGCTACTTGCAGTTGAAGGTCGTTTTTCTCCTGAATAATTGACACCATTTTCTCCTCAAGCTCTTTCTTTTTAGCTAATGCCTTTGTTAGATCCTCCTTCATTTTCTCATAGTTCTCCTTCATGGCTGCCATTTCTTTCTCAGTCTCTGCACTCTTTAGAAGAGGCTTGATCTTGAAGTAGAGCTTCATCCATGGCCAATGTTTCACATTCATGAATGAGCGGATATTGTATTGGATGGAATAAACTGCTTCTCTGTGTACATTTCAATCAGTAAATTTGTCATTATCAATCTTTCATAACAAACAGTTATGTTCCAAACAAAAACGTTTTGTAAGTTCATTCATACCTCCTCTCCATCATTTTGACAAACTCTTTCCTCATGAGAAATCCACGGCACAAAGCCTGAGTCATGGTAACCAGCGCTGCTAGTTTCTCATCTCTCATCTCCTCAAGAGTACCCAATAGACCAGCTTTGAAGAAAACCTACAAGAACATTTGGAAGATATTAGTGGTATAAAAGCAGAGGGGTCCGTCCCATTCAGCTAGATGTAACCATAAGATATGTGTTGTGCAGCTCACCTTGGTGTGCCCAAACATGTATTGGGTGTGGTCAACATCAATAGAGCCCAAAAGTTTCTCTGAAGCCTTTTTGTTGTCAATGAACTGTCCCTCAGGGATGACGCTAGCATTTAATACTTTGTATCTAGTCAACAATCAGAAAAGACTTATGTTCTTGTGGAGCCACAAAAACAGTAAACACATAAGATGGTAAGATGGTGTGGACTGGGTTTTATTTTGGGCTTTTTAAATGTTTACATTTTCTGATTGTATATTGTTTTATTGTTTTGATTGCACTTTGTAAAGCAATTTTATCTGTGAAAAGCTCTCTATAAATACACTTTACTTACTTATTTAGACTAGTTGGTGTATCATGTCTCATTAAGAGGGTTGCAAAAAGGAGTCTTTACCTCTGCTTGAAGTCACCATAGAGAATTCTGCTGGGGAAACCCTTCCTGCAGATTCTGATGCCCTCCAGCACACCATTACACCTGAGCTGGTGGATAACCAGGAAGTTCTCCATCAGACCTGCAATGAAAATGTCCTTAAGGTTCCAGAGGTATTTTATCTGTTAACTGTGATGCACTTGAGTCTTCAGGGATTAAGTTTACCTGGAGTCTTGGACTCATTAGGAATCAAGCAGCGCACAAAGTGAGGGTGAGTGCTCCTCAGGTTCGTCATCAGCTTTCCCAAGTTCTCCTGTGGAAATGTTTGTCATTAGTCTAATCTTTAATGGTGTAAAAGTTCACCTCCTTCATTAAAAGAGAGAATCTGTTTTACCCTAAAAAGTGCAGAGACAGTCTGGAAGGAACCACCCTTCTTCTTGCCTGCCTTCTTTCCGCCTCCCTCAGCTGTTTATGTCAATGAAAGAAGTTGTCTTTATCGATTGTGTGTTGCTTTTCATTAACCCCTTCAATAAATCCCTGTTAGATAATACCTAATTACATCATAACAAAGGAATTGAGGAAATGCAGATGGTCGTACCTTCAGCACCTGCATGAGCGGCATACAGGAAGGCCAGCACTTTGAGCGATGACTTTTGGTAGAGTTGCACGACAGAGTCGTTCAGTGGATCCTTGTTCTTGTCCAACCAGCCATTAATGTTGTAGTCCACAGTGCCGGCGTAGTGCACCAGAGAGAAGTGGGCCTCTGCCTTACCTTTGGCAGGTTTGGGCTTCTGGAAAGCTGGACATTTGCCCAGATGCTGATCATGCAGCTTGTTTTTGAAGCTTGTGTCTGTAGCCTTGGGGAACATGCACTCCTCTTCAAGGATGGAGAAGATGCCCATTGGCTGGTGAAGAAATATTCACGCTCAAGTATAGGCACAATATGAATAATCATTTTAATTGGCTGAATGTCTCTTACCTTCTCAATGAGCTCAATGCAGGCAGCCAAGTCCATACCAAAGTCAATGAACTCCCATTCAATGCCTTCTTTCTTGTACTCCTCTTGCTCCAGAACAAACATGTGGTGATTGAAGAACTGTTGCAGTTTCTCATTTGTGAAGTTGATGCAAAGCTGCTCCAAGCTGTTGAACTGATAATTAAACAGAGGCAAGTTCTTACTGTTGTCTATTATCTTTTATATCCTGATTGTTACAGAGACTTTGATAGCTGATGCTCACATCAAAGATCTCAAATCCAGCGATGTCCAGCACACCAATGAAGAACTGTCTAGGCTGCTTTGTGTCCAGCATCTCATTGATACGGATAACCATCCACAAAAACATTTTCTCATAGACAGACTTGCAGAGCGCAGAGACTGCGTTGTTCACCTGAGAAATTCAAAGGTCAATGTAGATCATATCATTACACTTTTACTTCTCGAGATGACAATGAATGTCTGCGAGACATTTCTAACTTCATTCGAGGAGATAAGTGATCACCTGTGGTACTGTCTGGCCTTTGGTCACCATCTCATTTCCAACCTTGACTCTGGGGTAACACAGAGCTTTCAGCATGTCAGCGGAGTTGAGGCCCATGAGGTAGGCGATTTTATCGGCCACTGAGGAAGAACAGTTTTACACATTATTGTTGCTAATGAAGTGAATGTTTACATGTTAATAGTATGGGCTAATAGTACGTCTTACCCTCGGTGCCATCAGGCTCGGCCTGCTCCTCTCTCTGCTTCTGTTTAAATTTCATGCTCCCATGATGCATCACAGAACCTGTCAGCTTGAATATGCTCATTTTCTCATCAGCAGTGAAGCCCAGAATGTCAATGGCAGTCTGTTCATACAATGACCAAATGAATCACATATTATTGAGTCAAAGAGTAGGGTATCTTATATTGTATGCCTTGCACTTTTCAGTTACTACTACTACTAATAATAATGTAGTCCACATACATCTGTGGCGATGAACTCCTCCACATCATTGATACTCTTGACAGTGATTTCACCCTGGCTGATCATTGGGTAGTCGTAAGGGTTGGTGGTGATGAGCAGGGCCTCTGTATGAAAGCCATGTTTACATTTATTTAGTTTTGTTGATTTGGTATAAAACAACACTAAAATGGAAGTAAATAAAAAATAAAAAATAACATCTAAAATGTTCATACCAACAAGCTCCGGCTTGTGTCCGGTCATGAGCTGGTAGAAGATGTGGTAGCTCCTCTCAGCAGACAGCTGGAATGTTACTCTTGACTTTTCCAGCAGATCTTTGACAAAAATAATTGACAAAAATTGAGAAAAAGGACATTGTCTTCAGTTGATTAACCAACATGTTAGCTTTCAAATAAAATGTTTGGTTTAAAACAATATTGACTCACAAGTTTCAATATCGGCTGAGGACAGTTTTCCAGTGGTCCCAAAGTGAATCCTGATGAATTTACCCTAAGCAGATTGAAATCATTTCCCAAAGGTCAACTCTTTGGCAGCTTTGAATGTATGACTGAAGTTTTATAATGTTATAATAATTCATTAGTTTGACTTACAAAACGAGAGGAGTTGTCATTCCTCACAGTCTTGGCATTACCATAAGCCTCCAGCAGAGGGTTGGCTGCAATGATTTGATCCTCTAGCGACCCCTATATGTAATTATAGGACAATGGATAGTCATTAGGTAAAATACAAATACTGTAATCAACAACAAATTCTTGAAGAGATATTCACTAACCTGCATTTTTCCAGCGACAGGTTCTGCCTTCTTTGCTCCAGACATTGCACCAACGGTTGCAAAGTACTGAATGACACGTTTTGTGTTCACAGTCTTTCCTGCACCAGATTCTCCACTGGAAGTTCACAATAGATCATTATTTAGTCATAAGTCATCAATGGATTTACATTATAATCGAAAAGCTTCAGGTTATTTCAGAAGAAGAATATTTACTCACGTAATCAGGACAGACTGGTTCTCACGATCTGAAATTAAACCATGAAATGTTAACAGGGTTTCCAAATATAGGTAGTTTTTTATTTATAGTATATTAACTTGAAGGCATAAAGTGTTATAAAGTATGTTTAGTTAATTTATCTTTTTTTGTTTTTTTGTTCTTGCATTAACCTCTTAAGCTCTGGGACCATTTTTGGGATTTCCACCTGGATTTGGCCTACCCAAATTGAAAAGCATCCCATACCTACATACAGTGGTCTCTAAATACACAATTTGGTGTCATTTTAAAGGAAACCCTTTGAAGTTTCATAACCCCCTGCTAAAAGTGATAAACATGTAGGTTGTAACACTTCAGCCCAGGAACAGTTCATCCCTCCACCAGAGGGATTCATCAGCTGAGTTCTAGTGACACTTCCTGCTTTTAGTCTCACTTCCTGTTTGTAGCTTTATAAGCCATGTGCCTCTATGAACACATTGCGAAGTATTGCCAGTTTATTCTGCCTTACCAAGCGTTTTCTATTGCTATTGCTATTGTCTTTGTTAATGTTTTGACCCTCTTGCCTGTTTACCGGATCTTCTCTCTGCCTATCGTTTGGATTTCGTTTGCTGTCTGCCTGCCCAGTATTGTTGCTTAACCTTGCCTGGACTTTGATTATGCCTTTTGCCTGACGTCTTGAACTGTTTGATCATTTGTTCATTCCTTCCCAATAAATGACCTCTGCAACATGGATTCTGATCCGACTCCAGCTATGGCTTCGTTACATAAGTATATGTTATCTAGGCTGTAATACCTTCTTCTGAATGCCTTCTCCAAACTTACAACCCATTTGCATCAGCTGAAAAACCTCAGCCAGGTATGGTTTACTGTCTATAAAAGTGTTAACTAAAGACAACAAACATTATGAGTCTTCTAGATGACATCACCGTTTTCTCCGGAGCGGTCGTACAGCCGAATCAAATTCTGTTGCATTATTTTCCTGTTTAACACTGAAGCTTTGAAACAATCTGCATTGTAAAAAGCGCTTTATAAATAAAGTTGACTTGACTTCTTTATTGATGAACATATTAGTCAAGTCACCTTCATTTATAAAGTGCATATTACATTTTTATAATGGAAGAGAGATTGTTTTGGCTTTACAGCGGCTCTATAAAAAAGTCATTGTCCAGTTTAAGTTAGTTCACTGTTGATTAATTTCTGTTGTACATATCATTAGTTATTCATTTAATTAATTTTTTTGTTTGTTGAGGCACTTCTGGAATCCACTTACCAGTGAGCATGAACTGGTAGGCGTTGTCAGAGATGGAGAAGATGTGAGGCGGGGCTTCAATCCTCTTTTTGCCTCTGTATCCGTTCACAACGACTGTATCGTACACTGGGAGCCACTTGTAGGGATTGACAGTGACGCAGAACAAGCCAGAGTAGGTCTGAAACGGAGATAGATAGTCCAGGTTTACAATGCTGCCGCCCATCCCAGGAATAAAATATGATTTGCTGAGACTTACGTAGATCATCCATGCTGCGTAACGCTCTTTGAGGTTGTACAGCACAGTAGGCTCATTGAGGTGGGTCATCATGGCCATGTCCTCAATTTTGTCATACTTGGGAGGATTCATGGGGAAGATTTCATCTTCTTTTACCGTGACTGTCTGTAATGAACAGTGGTCAGTGATCAAGAAAGACTTTCATACACACATATGTATGATATTCAACCGAAGATCTTTAACCTCTGCAGACTTAAGCACAGTAACATATGAAATAGTGTTAATCCATTCTTACTTTCCCACACAGAGTTTTGACAGTAGCTTTCCCACCCTCTTTACTAACAAGAGTACCCTTCAGGTACATCTCGTCTGCATCTGTCACGAAGAAAGCCGATTTGGCCTCAAAGGGGGTGTTCTGAGCCTCAATTCTCTCTCTTTCCGGCTTCCGGAGGTAAACGGCCGCTGGGCCGAAGCACTCCATTTCACCATCTCCCATGATTGGACTTTTCTGTTAAATCATGTTAAGTTTTTTAGGTGTCAATCTTCCCTTGAACTCTCACAAAATTAGTTCCAGTATAAATTATTCTTGTGCATGCACATAGTAATTTCATTAATGATGCAGTATATCATTAAGTGTCCATCCATGCTGCTCACTTTGTTGTTTTCAAGGCCAGAAATGTGCAGGTTTCTGCTGGATTCTGGATTCTGTTAGATACATTTTTAATGTCAGCCAGATGTAACAGCAGTTTCAAAAATATTAATTAATTGATCAATTAATAATAGTTGTGGCACTGCAGAGTCTTGGCTCACTTACCTTTACAATGGTTAGCAGTCTTTGGGGAGTCCAAGACTTCTCCTTTTATAAATAAGATGTTGTCCCAGAAGAGCTGCCGCACTGTATTTGGTTATAATGGGCTGGGTTTTACTGCCTATATATGATTGTGTTAAAATGTTGTTATTTTTATCCTAAGATACAGTTACACACCCTATAGACTGATTGATAAGAGAAGTCCTTGAGCTGTCTTTGCTTTTTTCCCCTTAGCTCTTGATATGCACAGCATCAGTGGTCCAAAAAAGTGTAAAGTGTAAAAGTAGTAAGTTGTGTGGATTCTCTTTCCATTGTGAACGTCACAGAATGCATATGAATTGCTTTATATCAATTCCTTTATAAGTCTTTGCTTTTCCAGATGCTTTTTTAATTATTGTTTAT
>CM042263.1:39288182-39343970 GCA_023566225.1 Romanogobio albipinnatus
GGCATTGGGCCGGCCCTGAGGACACGAGCAGGGAAGTTTGGTCCTTCATCCCGCCGGAGAGCCTGAATCCATTTCCGTCAAACTCCACCATCAACAGAAGGAATGAAACGGCAGATCTGGCTGCTTGGGGAATAACAAGAACAGCCGGTGAGATAAATCACTCCGTTTGTTTACCTGTCGCCCTGCCCGGGGAGGAAGAAGATTACCACGACGATTGCGTATTTCCGCTCGCTAATACGGAAGTTGTGAGGAAGGTCTGTTGGGTTTAGATGCTGTTTTTCCAGGAAGAGCGTCCACTCATTCTGAATAACAGATCTGAGGCGGCGTTGGTGACACGCTGTATTAGAGGTTAGATTAGATTAGATTAGATTCAAGTTTATTGTCATTACACATGTACAAGTACAATGCAACAAAATGAGTTTGGAGCAAGCCTCCGAGCCGCAGCTGTTTAAAGCGCCGCCACACGCTCTCCAGAAAAAAAAGAAATGCAGATTGCAAAGCATACATGCAAAACATAACATGTATAACACAGTACACGTGGTCATGTGATGGGATGTTTTGTTGGGACTGAGTAAGGGAGATGGGAAGGAGGAAAGGGAGGGGCAGACGGTTGGACGGGGCAGGGATTGGGGTGAGGTATGTGTGATGCGAGGAAGAGTCTGAAGAGTCCTGTGTTGAGTGAGCTTGTGTTGTGTGAATGTGAATGTTAGCCATAGCTTAAGATGTTT
Source organism: Romanogobio albipinnatus (assembly GCA_023566225.1). NCBI lineage: Eukaryota > Metazoa > Chordata > Actinopteri > Cypriniformes > Gobionidae > Romanogobio > Romanogobio albipinnatus. The sequence continues at coordinate 39,288,911 of CM042263.1, forward strand.
TCAGTTCAGTTCTGTGGCTTGTGAAGGGAGATATGGCAGTGCACAGGGAACGATAGCAAGATAGCAGGACCCAGCTGTCAAGCTGACCTGTATGGTTTGTTCAGACAATATTTGGCAACTATTTGAAAATCTGGAATCTGAGGGTGCAAAAAAATCTAAATATTTGATTATTAAATAACTAATTGAATTAAATGACCAATCACATCGATTCATTTTACAATCCTATAGCCCTTTATTTACTAGACTAAAAACCCTTCTTATTGTTAGGGTGTGCAAACGCTGCTCTAAATGCACGTTCCTCACCTGTCCTGTGGTCGGCTATAACCCAATGCTGTATTCGGTAATGATCATTCATTTAAACTACAATTGATCATGGGAATTTGTGTAAATTGACATCCCTAATTAGTAGTCATATGCATTGCTAAGGACTTCATTTGGGCAACTTAAAGGAGATTTTCTCAATATTTCGATTTTTTTGCACCCTCAGATTCCAGATTTTCAAATAGTTGCCAAATATTGTCTGAACAAACCATACAGCAATGGAAAGATTATTTATTCCGATTGTTAAATTGACCCTTATGACTGATTTTATGGTCCAGGGTCCCATATTTACATGTTTTATGAAAGAGCAGTAAATGAGCAGAAATAGCGTCGTAGTTCGGGAAATAAATTGTAGTGTGGCCACATAAGGGTAAGCTTATGTATATAATAATATTGACTAATAACAGTGTATGTTCTGTCATTCATTTGAACTGCTTTCCCTGTGTTCTGCATTTCACCCTGATGTGTGTATCACGTGAGGTCTCCTACACACACCTAAAGGAAATGTTCTGTGTTTAGACCTGTAAGGAACCGGCATACCGACGTCATGACCATCAGGTCCCCCCTCGAAATCGGGTCTCCCCAAACTCAGCTGATGATTATCCTAAGTATATACGAATTATATGAATTTATATTACGCATAGTTCCCTATATAATGCGTACAAAAACACATTAGTGCAAAATAAAACCAATTGAATGCAATTTCTTACACTTGATTAACTTCAAACCGCTCATATCATTACAAAAAACGTGCATTTTTCAGGCATAAACGTGAACACGGCCCGTTTCTATAGCAACCAGAGCTTCTAATGGTGTTGTGAAATATTCTGTGTCTGAGATTTTCGGTGACACAGGGCGGAGCTTACAGTATATGAATATTCATGAGTTTCCTGTTTTGTGTTAGAGTGCCACTGAAAATATTAGCGCACACTCCTCTGCTTACATAAAGGTAATTATCCTATGTTCCGCCAAGATTATATTCAAACTGTTATTTATGCACAACAGTTTATGTATATTGTGTTATGTTGTGTCGTGTGTTAACTGTGTTTGATGATAACCCAGCCAATGATTTGCCAGAGGTGTCTTCAGGATACTAAACGAGCCAATGGGGTTCAAGTATTTTTGTTATTTCTGTTTTACCTTGAGATTCCTAAGGCGAGAAAGGAAGAATGATCTCTCATCAGGTAATAACATTTGAAAAAAAATGTATCCTTCAAAAAGGGGATTCATGAACAAAATGGGTTTCCAGTGTGGCACATATGACAGAACCACACAGCCTACCAGATGGACGTTCTTTTCTGGTATTTGTTTATAAGGAATGTAGATTATTATATAATTATATGCAGTTATACACGTATGGATTATATGCAAGTATAGACAAACATTTGGGCCATGATGAATTATGCATGTGATAACCATTATAATGTAAATTACAACCTTGATTCTTTTCCAAAGAAGATGACTTGTGCCAATAAATACAGGGATATGATGCCTACACCAAAGCTTTGTTTTGAACATGCCAGTGTATTTAAAATTACATTTACATTTACATATTTGGCAGATGCTTTTATCCAAAGCGACTTACATTGCATTCAAGGTACACATGTAACATTTTGTCAATTCTTGCTTCCCCTGGGAATCGAACCCATGACCTTGGCGTTGCTAACGCCATGCTCTACTGCTTGAGCTACAGAAAAGCTATTGTATATAATTAATACAAGTTAGGGTTGTATTAACCCTAACCCTAACCCTAACCCTAATTTTATTTTATTCAGTTGCAAAGGCTGGTATCACTGGGATCCCAACACCCTGTGTAAAGTGTGTTAGTGTGTGTTTAAATTAAAGTGTTTTAATAATAATAATAATAATAATAATAATAAATATAGCTGCAAGCAGCAATACCGGGGCCAAGCGCAAAGAAGAAGACAAGACATGCCAAAATGGCTGGCAATGTCAGATCAACTGCAGCAATGAGCAATTAAAGACCTATTAAGGTGATTTTAGGAAAAATAGCTGTAAAATGATAAATACAGTCAATAATAATGATTTAATGATTTATCACTTTCAACCAATAGGTGGCACAGTTTAGAAATTGATGTGGTGTGGTCAGAATAAGGGAACAAATGACACTTGCAAAGATTGGTGTCAATATATCAAGGCAGGGTGTCAATATAGTGTCAATATGTCATTGCAGAGATCTCGCCTCAAGAGGCCTATTCATTATAAGTATGGACCACATGGCGGTGCTGTACCTTAAAGGCATGGTGCTGATGGCACATACCAAGTTTCGTAATGATACAACAATTAATTTGTAAAGTGTAGCATTTTATATCATAATACTGCATTGTAGTCATTGGGAATTTCATGTTTTGTTCTATTATAGCGCCAACAAGTGGCACAATCCTACCATTTTTTATGTGTCCTCGGAGTGAGCCCATACATGTGTGTGTCAATTTTGGTGAAAATATCTTGTTTCGTTTTGGAGTTATAGACCTTTATATGAAAAAACACATGAAAAATGACTGACACCTGACTTTGATTGGATTTTACACCCCCTTACTATCAATATTTTAACATTTGGGCAGTAGAATTCAACTAACGACTTATGTTTCCGAACTTCTGATGCTGGTTTCGTCTCAATCGGACTAGCGGTTTCGAAGATATCAGCTAATGTTTTTAAAGCGCTAAATTACAACGCTGCACAAACCATAGACCGAAACCTAGCAAGTCTGGTATTGTTGGACTTGGCGAGGATTCAGGAGACAGAAGTTTCGTAACAATCCGTTCATGTGTTCATAAAATACAGCATTTTAGCACATAATTCAAAATGGCCGACAGCCAAACTGGCCGATATGGTAACATTAAATATCAGACGACTCGGCATGCCGTCCCGAATCTAACGAAGACTACTTTTATGATTTTAGGACAAACGGTTCAAAAATTATAAGCAAAAATAGTAATTTTTTGTATCTCCGGACCAGTAGGTGGTGCTGCGCCGAAACGCTGCATGTTGCCTCAAGTCATGCTTGTGATGCAATGTACCAAGATTGGTTTGAATACGATAAAGCGTTGCAGAGATATTGCCTTAAGTGTGTTCTTGCAACTGCTACTTAAAATTTGTTTGCGCGTTTATCAAAAACGAATTAACGAATCAACTTGATTTGCAAGATTTTTTGTCAGCATGGTCTGAAGATGATCTGGTTCAATTTGTGCAAATCTGATTAACCATCTAGGACGAGTTCACAAAAGTAGGTTTTTCGGAAAATACAAAATGGCATGAAAAATTTTATGACAGAAAATGATTTCATATGGTGCAGTCGAATCGGCTTCAGCCAAGGAATCATAAAAAGTTAGTCCTATGAAAATAAGTCAATCTCACCCAAAGTTATAAGTGTTTGGGAAAAAAAATTCTCCACTAGGTGGCGCTGTTTCGAAACTTCTCAGGCTACGTCAGGGCATCGTGCTGATGACCCATACCAAGTTTCATATCAATCCGTTCATGCAATCATAAAATACAGCATTTTAGCACATAATTCAAAATGGCCGACAGTCAAAATGGCCGATATGGTAAAATTGGATATCAGACGACTCGACATGCCGTCCTGAATCTAATGAGACCACTTTTATGATTTTTGACCAAACAGTTCAGAAGTTATAAGCAAAAATAGCTGTTTTTTGTATCTCCGGACCAGTAGGTGGTGCTGCGCCGAAACGCTGCATGTTGCCTCAAGTCATGCTTGTGATGAAATGTACCAAGTTTGGTTTGAATACGATAAAGCGTTGTGGAGATATTGCCTTAAGGGTGTTTTTGCAACCGCTACATAAAATTTATTTGTGTGTTTATCAAAAACGAATTAACGAATCAACTTGATTTGCAAGATTTTTTGTCAGCATGGTCTGAAGATGATTTGGTTTGATTTTTGTGCAAACCGGATGAACCGTCTAGGATGAGTTCGCAAAAGTAGGTTTTTCGGAAAATTCAAAATGGCGGGAAAATTATTATGACGGAAAATGACATCATAGTGTGCAATCGAATCGGCTTGAGCAAAGTATTCAGAGGAAAAAATAATTTTGTTTCTAGCCCTTATGGTTAAAAAGTTATTAGCATAAACATGAGTCAAATTTTGGACTGATGGTGGCGCTAGAGCGATTGAGTTAGAGACTCCAAATTTCCTATGGTGGCTTTTCAGACTGTCCTCTATCTGTGTGCCAAATTTCACAACTTTTTACCATACGGTTCTATGGGCTGCCATAGACTTCGTGGCGGAAGAATAATAATAATAATAGGAACGGGAACGGTTTCAATAGGTGCCTACGCACCTTCGGTGCTTGGCCCCTAATAATAATAATTTGTTACATTTCTATAGCGCTTTTCTGGGTACTCAAGCGCTTTACATGGCTTTTTTTAATTTATTTTTTACTAATTTTTCCATAACTTCTCATTTGTGAATAAAACTTCAACACAGAATCAGTTGTGCTTTTTTTTAAATTAAAAATGAAACTAATCTCATGATTTTGCTACTTTTATCTTTGATTTTTATAGTAAATGTATTATTTATAGTATATATAGTATTATAATGTATTTATAGTGTTATTTTAGCCACTAATAAAAATTGTCATTTAAAATGTAAAGATTGTAATTGTTATGGTAAGCTTGTAGAATAGGACTAAAACATTTCATTGTGAATGTACTGCAGGTTTTCCACATCACCCCTGTGTTAAATTGCATCCTCGATCACAGTGCATCATTTAGTCAAAGCGAAAAAGGTTTTCACTTTTTTTGTCTCCAACAATATGGTGCATTTTGTCAACTAAATGCATTGTTTTGGGGGAAAAGGGTTCGGAATGTCTCCTTATAACATGAAAAAAAGTTCACAAAAGTTCAAAACATTACTGGTGTGCATCTTGATACAAAACATTGGCATTGACATATTTTAAGATATATCAGTGTAAGTTGCTTTCAGTTAAAACAGCTCAAACATGCATTTTACTCTGGGACTATCTTAAACCGGGTCTGTGGAACTGGTAGTCGGTTGCATAAACTGCTTAGGCTAGTCTTAAAGTTAGTCATCTGATTTTTTTCTTCAGGACTTACATATAGTTTGGACCGCCCCCACCTGGTGGAATGACCTACCTATCTCAATTCGAGCAGCCGAGTCTGTAGCCATTTTCAAAAAACAGCTAAAGACACGTCTTTTCCAGCAGCACCTGACCAATCAAGAATAGCACTTAACATTCTATTCATTTTTTGTCTGTCTAATTTATTTAAAAAAATAAAATAAAATAAAAAAATTGTCCTGTGTTCTGTGTTAGATTAACTGAGACTTGTTACAGCACTTGCATACTGTAGCCTTTGACTGTTCTAGCTGCTTCTATTGCTCTCATTTGTAAGTTGCTTTTGATAAAAGCGTCTGCTAAATGACTAAATGTAAATGTAAATGTAGTTTGGTTAAAAAAAAAAAAATCCTGAAAACCTAAAAATGTATTGTATTATAACCTAAAAATGTATTTTGCCTATGCATGTAATTTCATGTAATTTTATTTATTACACAACTGAGTCCAGGAGTCTACTACAGCATAACATATGAATGAAATATCATTTTCAAAAATGTTTTGTTTCTCATGCTCTATACAATGTAATGACGTAAAAAAAAATATACAATTTTTCAGAGTATATTTAAGTAATTCAAATATTACTTAAGCTAACCATAAACTATTCACTTAAATCTATGATTTTTACTTCAGGGTTACTTCAGTGATTTAGCATTAAGCTTTGTATCAGTAGAAACCCGGTTATATATTCAAATTATGGTACTTTCCCCCCTTAATGTCCCCCTGAGATGAGAGAATTATGCAATTTATTTCTGGAAAAAAAACAAACATTTTAATTAAAAACAAATGTATTGATAGTGAAAAAACGATTTATGAAGCACCATACAGTGTTGAAAGGTATTTAGTAGTGGGAGGGGCACCCCGCCCTCTACCACTGTAGAGTCCAGAGGAACCACACCCTCAAGCACTCTGTAGTTGAAGAGGGAATAGAGACATTTGTCATTCCAATTCGCCTGATGAGAACCTTGGGAAAGTTCGAAACTCGTCGCGAGAGTATGCCTGGATGACACAGGACCGTAAAAATGAGTACAGCTGCCATCATTTGAAAGGTGGGTGATGTAGCAGAGCCTTGGAATATTTTCTCTTCGCCCATACAGGCATCGAGTTGGTCAAAATGGCCGCCATCATTGTTGTGAGTGATGTTGCAGAGCCACATAATTTTTTCTCCGTCCCCTGTGACGTCGAGTGTCTCCTCATGTCCACACAGACGTGAGTTATATGCCCCTCACCACATCTGCCTAAAACCTAACCTTCGTTTTTTTATAAAATTAAACCCTTGTTGGTAAAGCCCTCTTGATTTGAACCCTGTGTTACGACCCTGCGTTCCCTTTGCTCGCCTGCTGGGGGCGTTGTTCTTTAATGAGCACAGGGGATTGTGCACACCTGCTCCCTATCTTCTCCCTAATGAAGGAGAGGATAAAGCCTTGGCCTCCACCACTCTTCTTTGCTTCGTCCAGGGGATTGACACCCTCTGGAGAAGTCATTTTGGAGATACCTTTTGTTTACAACCCATACCCACCTTTTCTCTTCCCCATTTGGATTATGATTTTTCCCCTTTGATTTTGACCCTAGACTTTGTTATATTAATTTATCTGTATTTTGAAGACTAATAAAAACTTGCAAGTCACACAGTGTACTTGTATCCTTTATGTACGGTCGAAACGAGCTGGCCGTAACATAAATTGGGTGTCTCGTCCGTGATCCTATGGGGGTAGGAAACGTTGGTAAGTATGGGTTGTATGTGTGTATGTTTTTGTGAATGATTTCCTTTTATAAATGAGAACTCTGCTTAGTTAGAGTGTTTCCAGCTGGATTGTGAATACAATCTTTCCGACGGAGCACTGTTTGTTGTTTTGTTTTGTTATTTTGCCTTTCTTGTTTTTGGAGGTTATCCTGGGTGGAGATTCACTCTCTGTAGGGGGTACGCTTCCGGACCTTCAGTCTGACTGATTGTCGCGGAGCTCAGCGTTTAATGCCGCCCCGAGCCCGGTACATCTCTGAAGACCAGGGAGGATTTAGTTAGTGTTTTCTGAGTTAGGAGCGGGAGTTCTCATATTGTAAACGGTAAATCCATTCAACAAATAAGTAAAGGTAAATCATTGTGTTCGTGTGTATAGTGCGGTTTAATCTCGCGTTTACACTGTGTTTTGACTTGTGGGAAGTCTTTGGGAGTTTTTGTGAATGAACATAGGTTGCGTAATACGGTGACGTAGTTCATTTTTGAAGCAGTGGCTTATGGGAGTTGTATTTCGGGTAAACAGCGTCTCACGTGTAGTAGTTTCGTTTGTGTTATTGTGCATATACATATACGAACAAAATGTCTTCGGTGGTCGAAGATTTCTTTGCGTGTCCGTCAGAAGCTTTGCTTGAGAGTTGTACAAAGGAGCAGTTAGTGCAAATCGCCGAACGCTTCAGTGTCGATCTTACTTCTCAAGAAAAGAGGCTGAAGGAAACTATCGTGACTACTTTGAAGCGATCACTTGTTGATAGGGGAGTTATAGAGGTAAGCACTGAGTTAATTACTCCTAGTGAATCGTTTGTGTCTACTCCTGCTGAGGTTTATAGTGAAAGTGAGACAAAATTTCTAGAATTATCTTTGCAAGAGAAGCAATTGTGTTTAGAGGCCGCGAAAGTTTGTGCTGAACGTGACGATCACGCTATGAAAGAGCGAGCGGTAGAAAGAGAATTTGAAGGGAGAAAATTAGATCATCAGTTAGCTATGCGAAGAATGGAGCTTGAGCTTGAGAAGGAACGTGACGAGAGAGCGTTTCAGATTAAAAAGTTGGAGTTGGAACTAGCAGCAAAGACAGCGCAAGCGAATGTGCCTCCTGTTCCACAGCCGCGTGCGAATGCAGGTGAACCTGTGTTTGATGTTCACAGAAATATGAGATTAGTTCCGCCATTTTCTGAAAAGGAAGTGGATAAATATTTCTATCACTTTGAACGTGTTGCTTTATCCATGAAATGGCCGAAAAGCTTTTGGACTTTATTGTTACAGTGTGTGTTCACAGGTAAAGCTCAGGAAGTTTATTCTGCACTCTCACTTGAACAGAGTGGTGAGTATGATGTGGTGAAATCTGCTGTGTTACATGCATATGAACTCGTGCCTGAGGCATATCGACAAAAATTTAGGAGTTTGAGTAAAACAGATGAATGTACTCATGTTGAATTTGCAAGAGAAAAAGAGAACTTATTTGATCGTTGGTGCACTTCAATGAAAGTTACAACTAAGGAGCAGTTAAGAGAATTAGTGCTCTTAGAGGAGTTTAAACATTGTGTTCCTCATGCTGTAGCTACGCATCTCACTGAACACAAGGTGAATACACTTTCTGAAGCTGCTATCATGGCTGATGAATTTGTGTTAACCCATCGTGGGTCATTCAGTTCAGTCGGTCTTAAAACCAACGATATGAGTAGGTCTAAGTTTAGCTTTCAGTCTAAGACGAAGTCTCCTGTGATGAGTAGGAATATTAGGGCGACAGTTGCTGAACATGTTAGTAAGCCTGCACTCTCACGAGACATGGTTTGCTTTTATTGTAAAAAGCCTGGTCATAAAATATCTGACTGTCTAATTCTCAAGAAGAAAGAGAGATTGTCGAAACCAGTTGCTTTAGTTTCTACTTCACCATTTATTGTTGACACTCGTGATGAGAGATTGTCATTTATCTAGTGCTGGTGATAAATCTATTGATAAGTGTATAGCTTCCTCCGTTGATTATACACCTTTTATCACTGAGGGAAATGTGTCATTGCCTGGTTCAAACGAAACGGTGCCAGTGCGTCTTCTTCGAGATACGGGAGCCGCACAGTCGTTTCTCCTAGAAGGAATTTTGCCTTTATCTTCTGAAACCGCTACTGGAACTCATGTACTAGTGCGAGGTTTTGAGATGGGGTTTGTTGAAGTGCCTTTGCATCAAATCCATCTTTCCTCTGCCATTGTCTCTGGTGATGTAGTAGTTGGTGTTCGTTCTGCACTTCCAGTCCCTGGGATTACATTTATTCTAGGAAATGACTTGGCTGGTGGGAATGTTTGGGGACGGAGTGGTGTGGCAGCTCCGCCCATAATAGCATCTACACCTAGGAAATCTGATGTTGACAATTGTAGAGAATTTCCTGATTTGTTTCCAGCTTGTGCAGTTACTCGATCAATGGCTAAACCCCTGTCTGAAAATCAAGTTGAAGTTCCACTGCATGACACTTTCTTTTACACTGTTAATACAGGTAAGCCAGGATCTGATGTGTATATATGTCCTAAGCAAAGAGACTTGAAATCCTGCTCTTCGTTGTCTTCTGACCAGAAAGATTCAACAGTGCTGAAAAATGAATCTGCTGATACGTCTGAGGTTCTGTCCACTCCTGAGAAAACCAATGTTGATCTCTCTGATGTTGATGACTGTTCTCTAACTTCTTTGTTACAGATCTCTCGAGAGGATTTAGTTAGAGCTCAACAGAGCGATGACACTCTTAAACCTTTATTTTCTGCAGCCGGGTCTAAGAAGTGTTCTGGTCCTCTGTCCTCTTCGTACTTTCTTGATGATGGTCTGCTTTGTCGGACAGTGGTCCTGCATAAAGATGTTTCTCTGGAACCTAAAACTCAGATTGTGCTTCCTTTTACAGTGAGAGACTCTGTGTTGCATTTGGCTCATCAAGGACTTGCTGGTCATACCGGAGTTCGCAAAACGTATGATCGGGTTTTGCGACAGTTCTATTGGCCTAAGGTAAAGCGAGATGTGGCAAAACATATTCGATCTTGTCATACATGCCAGATCACCGGTAAGCCAAATCAAAAAGTACCTGTTGCTCCATTGCAGCCTATTTCTGTCGTCCCCACACCTTTCGAGCATTTGATAGTTGACTGTGTTGGTCCTTTGCCCCGGTCTAAGACTGGTCACCAATACCTTTTAACCGTCATGTGCCAGACTACTCGTTATCCTTCTGCTTATCCGCTAAGGTCCATCACTACTAAATCTGTCTTGAAGGCCCTCACTAATTTCATGTCGACCTTTGGAATTCCCAAAGTCATTCAGTCCGATCAGGGTTCGAACTTCATGTCAAAACAGTTCTCCAAAGCCCTGCGTCAACTTCGAGTAAACCACAATATTTCTAGTGCCTATCATCCGCAGAGTCAGGGAGTTCTTGAGAGGTTTCACCAAACCCTGAAGTCCCTTTTGAGGTCATATTGTGTGGAACTCGATGCGGATTGGGAAGAAGGTCTGCCGTGGATGTTATTAGCGATACGTGAGGTAATCCAAGAAAGTCTTGGGTTTAGCCCAAATGAATTAGTGTTCGGACATGTAGTGCGAGGACCTACGGCTGTGTTAGCTGATGAGTGGCGAACGTCTAAACCTTCTGAAAACATTTCAGATTATGTGAGTGGATTCCGGCGTAGATTGTATGAGGCACGAGCTCTTGCTAAAAAGAAGTTGAGTAAATCTCAAATAAAAATGCAACAACATTTTGACAGAAAAGCTAAGCTGAGGGAGTTTCAGGTGGGTGATCAAGTATTGGCTTTGCTGCCTCTACCTGCCAACCCATTTCAGGCTAAATTTACAGGCCCCTACAGTGTAGCTAAACGTCTTTCTGATAATAACTATCTGTTGAATACTCCTGACCGGAGAAAAAAAGTAAAAGTCTGTCACAGTAACTTGTTGAAATTGTATATAGCTCCTATTCGTTCCGTTACTGTTCATGTGGTAAACTCTTGTGACTCTTTTTCAGAATCGTCTCCTCTCTTTCACAGCACGAGTGGGGATTCTTTAGAGAATGCTGATGAGGATGATGAGAGTTTCCTTTCTCGAGAAAAGGTCGACGGGCGACTTAAAAACTCTGAGATTCTTCTTAACCTGTCCTCTCACCTTTCTTATTTGACTGAGAAAGAGAGAAGTGCTGTCACTGAGTTGGTGATGTCATTTCCCTCTCTTTTCCTTGACGTTCCCGGTCGCACTTCTGTCATCGAACATGATATCGACGTAGGAACCGCATGTCCATTTAAACAGAACGCCTATCGAGTCAATCCTTTTAAAAGAGATTTGCTGAAACAAGAGGTGAACTATCTGCTTGCTCATAATCTGGCTGAATCTAGTTTCAGTTCATGGAGTTCCCCTTGTGTTTTAGTAAATAAACCTGATGGCTCATATCGATTCTGCACAGATTATCGAAAACTTAACTCTGTGACAAAGCCTGACTGTTTCCCTTTCCATCTTGATATTAAACACATTCGGGGAAAGATAACATTATAGCTGACACACTTTCTAGAGCGTAACATTTCTGCGTTGCCTGTTCCTTCTTCTTTGCATCTCTAGGGCCCAGAGGTGTTGAAGATTTGAAGAGACGACGTTTCTCTGGATCCCCAGAACTTTTCTTTTGTATTTGTTCTGGGAAATGTTTAATTGTCTTTTCTTTGTTGTTGTTTTTATTTTTAGATTCGTGGCGAATCTTTTTTGAGGAGGGAGGTGTTACGACCCTGCGTTCCCTTTGCTCGCCTGCTGGGGGCGTTGTTCTTTAATGAGCACAGGGGATTGTGCACACCTGCTCCCTATCTTCTCCCTAATGAAGGAGAGGATAAAGCCTTGAACTCCACCACTCTTCTTTGCTTCGTCCAGGGGATTGACACCCTCTGGAGAAGTCATTTTGGAGATACCTTTTGTTTACAACCCATACCCACCTTTTCTCTTCCCCATTTGGATTATGATTTTTCCCCTTTGATTTTGACCCTAGACTTTGTTATATTAATTTATCTGTATTTTGAAGACTAATAAAAACTTGCAAGTCACACAGTGTACTTGTATCCTTTATGTACGGTCGAAACGAGCTGGCCGTAACACCTGGCAATTTTAGCCCTCTTGATTTGAACCCTGGCAATTTTAGCCCTCTATTTTATTTTTTAATAATGATATATATATATATCTCTAGGGTGTGACCGCTTTCCTTTCTGGGCCTGTGGCGTCCTTTAGTGGTCAGTAGACAGTAGGGCAGTGCACAGCCATTTCTGGGGCCTTAGGGTCCTAGATCTTGGATTTTTCATTCCCCTAACCTAACCCTAACCCTAACCTAATCCAACCCTAACCCTACCCTTGGTTAGGTTTTTTGTAATCGCAACGTCTCCCCCCAGGCAACCATCTCTCAGGTCACCCAGTTTGGTATAGGGAGAAACGCAGAAAATGCACAGGCCGGCGCGTGTTTTTTGAAAGGATCAGCAGGCTTCCCTATCTTCCATCAAATAATCTAAACAAAGCCTAAGAGCAAAGAGATAAGAAGGGTGTGACGGGATTTCGTCAGAACCCCTTCCCGGCTGTAATCAACCTCCTCTCTAGCTCCCCCACCCAATCCCACCCCGGCTATCCAACTCAGGATCCAATAGGACCGCGCCACACCCTCCCCCCCAAAAAACAGCTACCCCCCGAACTTAAGTCCTATGAGACTCCCCCACCGACCCAGTCCCCTTGACCATGCCCGGTTAACTCAGAATCCTCATCTTGTCTTCCGGTAGTCCAGCTCGGTTTTCCTTATACGTAATCAAACACAGTCAGGAATACAAAAGTCTTCAACTGGACTTAGTCCCGACCAGCGAATCAAACCATACCCCAAGAGGTTATGGCCCAATAATCCTGGCCAGGCATCGTATTCCCATGAGCTTTCTCCCCTTTCTTCCAAAAAAAGAACACATCAGTGGTGTACCTCTGGATCATTGGGTGTTTCGGCTCTTTAAACACCATACACCCTCCTCAGAGGCGGCCCGCCCAAGGGAGATCAGCCCCCGGCGTGTGTTCCTCCCCATTTAGCTATTCCCCACCCACCTACCCTGCTCTCCCTTTCCCTCGTCCTCCTTTATCAAAACTACAAGTTCCCCTCCACCTCCCTCCAACAACCTCAACCCATCTATAAAAATCCCCTAATGCTAATCATCGATGGAAGACTGGATACCAATTAAGGCCCTTTAATCCAAGGCCACCTTCCCTGCGTGCTGTCCAAGTGGACCCAGAGAGGCTGGATACCTACCCACCCTCCCAAGTAACCCCTTCGTTAACACCACAAGGTATACAGGGCTACCCGAGAAAGGCCTGTGACCCGGGGCTCTCATTGGCGGGTACCTAAGTACCAAGCTTCTACCAATGATCCTCCCTAAGGTATGCGAAACCCCATGCCGACATCACACTTACCGTAGTAAGATACAACCGTAGGGGATCGCATACCCAAACTCCTCTATTTTTCTCCCTCTACCCCTTATCCCTTATCTTCCCATCCCACCTTCCTCCACCATGGTAAGTTAGGGTTAGGGTTAGGTTAGGGTTAGGGTAATAGGCACATTTGCGAACTTGAGCCCCCCTGAGTTGAGCCCCCCCAGTAACTCCGCCCCCTTTGGTCCTATGAGGCGTAGACTTCGCCTGTATACTAATTTGGCCACGCCCAGTCGATTGGGCGTGGTCCCATCCCTCTAGCTCCTCCCCTTTTTGAGTTATGGAGTTGAGCCCCCAGTTGAGCCCCCCCTCTAACTCCGCCCCCTTTGGTCTTACAGGTCGGAGACTTCGCCTGTATACTAATTTGGTCACGCCCAGTCGATTGGGCATGGTCCCATCCCTCTATCTCCTCCCCTTTTTGAGTTATGGAGTTGAGCCCCCAGTTGAGCCCCCCTCTAACTCCGCCCCCTTTGGTCCTAGGGGGGCGTAGACTTCGCCTGTATACTAATTTGGCCATGCCCAGTCGATTGGGTGTGGTCCCATCCCTCTAGCTTCTGCCCTTCTTGAGTTATGGAGTTGAGCCCCCAGTTGAGCCCCCCCCTCTAACTCCGCCCCCTTTGGTCCTAGGAGGCGTAGACTTCGCCTGTATACTAATTTGTGTGTGTGTGTGTGTGTGTGGTGTGTGAGTGTGTGAGTGTGAGTGTGAGTGTGAGAGTGTGAGTGTGAGTGTGAGTGTGAGTGTGAGTGTGAGTGTGAGTGTGAGTGTGAGTGAGAGTGAGAGTGAGAGTGAGAGTGAGAGTGAGAGTGAGAGTGAGAGTGAGAGTGAGAGTGAGAGTGAGAGTGAGAGTGAGAGTGAGAGTGAGAGTGAGTGTGAGTGTGAGTGTGAGTGTGAGTGTGTGTGTGTGAGGGTTAGGTTTAGGGGCAGGTGCAGTGTAAGGGGATAGAAAATACGGTTTGTACGGTTAGGGTTAGGGGAAATCGATCCAAGATCCGATCCCCGAAGGAGTCGGAAATGGTTATGCACTCTCCACCCAACCGCTGACCACTAAAGACGGCTACTGGACGGGGCCAGGGTCCAAACCCCACCGCACTCTGCCCCACAGTTGTATGTTTCCTTGTGTGTGATGTGTTGTAGTGTGTTCATGTACTCATTTATTTATTTATTTATTTATAAAACCATTTATCAATTACTTCTCTTTTTATAGGAACAGAGGGGGTATATATTAATAATGTATTTATAATTTAAGAAAAAGAAAAAAAAAGGAGAAAGAAAGCCACTTGTTTTTTCCGGGGGTCACACCAAGCCCGGGGTACGGGTCAGAGGGGTAATTTTGAAGCGGGCTATTATTACCCGGGTTCAAAACCCGCGGGCTAGAATTGGGTAGGGTTAGAAGAGCGAGGGGTGAGTGCCTCAGGGTTGTGTGCCAGAGGGGTTAGGGTTAGGGTTAGGGTAGGCAATAGGGTAAAATGCGAAAGTGCACTTTGTTTCTATAGGTCCTAGGAGGCTGAAATTTGGTATATATACTATTTAGAGGGCGCCCGATCGTTTGCACTTGGTTTGGGAGCTCTAGCGCCACCAGGGGCCGAGATATGGTATTGCACCCCCATTTTTTTTGCAGCTACAGATCTGAAATTTTGTGAGTATACTAATTAGAGTATGCCCAGTCGATTGCACTTGGTTCCGTGGCTCTAGCGCCACCAGGTGCCGAGATATGCTATTGCACCCCCTGGTGCACTTTGCTTCCCTTGGTCCTAGAGGGAGGAGATTTGGTATATATACTAATTTGGCCACGCCCAGTCGATTGGTCGTGGTCCTGTACCTCTAGCGCCACCAGGTGCTGAGATATGGTATTGCACCCCCTCTATTATTGCACCTATAGAGGTCAAGTTGGGTGGGACTTGTGTTTGAATTGGGTGGGACTTGTGTTTGACTTGGGTGGGTTGGACTTAGGTGGGTGAGACTTGTGTTTGAATTGGGTGGGACTTGTGTTTGACTTGGGTGGGTTGGACTTAGGTGGGTGGGACTTGTGTTTGAATTGGGTGGGACTTGTGTTTGACTTGGGTGGGTTGGACTTAGGTGGGTGAGACTTGTGTTTGAATTGGGTGGGACTTGTGTTTGACTTGGGTGGGACTTAGGTGGGTTGGACTTGTGTTTGACTTGGGTGGGACTTAGGTGGGTTGGACTTGTGTTTGACTTGGGTGGGACTTAGGTGGGTGAGACTTGTGTTTGAATTGGGTGGGACTTGTGTTTGACTTGGGTGGGTTGGACTTAGGAGGGTGAGACTTGTGTTTGAATTGGGTGGGACTTGTGTTTGACTTGGGTGGGACTTAGGTGGGTTGGACTTAGGGTTAGGGTTAGGGTTAGGGTTAGGTTTAGGTTAGGTAATAGGCACATTTGCGAACTTGAGCCCCCCTGAGTTGAGCCCCCCCCAGTAACTCCGCCCCTTTTGGTCCTAGGGGGAGGAGACTTTGCCTGTATACTAATTTGGCCACGCCCAGTCGATTGGGCGTGGTCCCATCCCTCTAGCTCCTCCCCTTTTTGAGTTATGGGTTAGGGTTAGGTTTAGGGTTAGGGTAGGGTTGGACTTAGGGTAATAGGCACATTTGCGAACTTGAGCCCCCCTGAGTTGAGCCCCCCCCAGTAACTCCGCCCCTTTTGGTCCTAGGGGTTAGGGTTAGGGTTAGGGTTAGGGTTAGGGTTAGGGTTAGGTAATAGGGTAAAATGCGAAAGTGCACCCCCCTATAGGGGGGGGGTGCACTTCGTTTCTATAGGTCCTAGGAGGCTGAAATTTGGTATATATACTATTTAGAGGGCGCCCGATCGTTTGCACTTGGTTTGGGAGCTCTAGCGCCACCAGGGGCCGAGATATGGTATTGCACCCCCATTTTTTTTGCAGCTACAGATCTGAAATTTTGTGAGTATACTAATTAGAGTATGCCCAGTCGATTGCACTTGGTTCCGTGGCTCTAGCGCCACCAGGTGCCGAGATATGCTATTGCACCCCCTGGTGCACTTTGCTTCCCTTGGTCCTAGAGGGAGGATATTTGGTATATATACTAATTTTGCCATGCCGAGTCGATTGGGAGTGGCCCCGTACCTCTAGCACCATCAGGCGCCGAGATATGGTATTGCACCCCCTCTATTATTGCACCTATAGAGGTCAAGTTGGGTGGGACTTAGGTGGGTGAAACTTGTGTTTGAATTGGGTGGGACTTGTGTTTGACTTGGGTGGGTTGGACTTAGGTGGGTGAGACTTGTGTTTGAATTGGGTGGGACTTGTGTTTGACTTGGGTGGGACTTAGGTGGGTGGGACTTGTGTTTGACTTGGTTGGGACTTGTGTTTGACTTGGTTGGGACTTGTGTTTGACTTGGGTGGGTTGGGACTTAGGTGGGTGAGACTTGTGTTTGAATTGGGTGGGACTTGTGTTTGACTTGGGTGGGACTTTTTGGGTTGGACTTGTGTTTGACTTGGGTGGGACTTAGGTGGGTTGGACTTGTGTTTGACTTGGGTGGGACTTAGGTGGGTGAGACTTGTGTTTGAATTGGGTGGGACTTTGTTTGACTTGGGTGGGACTTAGGTGGGTTGGACTTGTGTTTGACTTGGGTGGGACTTAGGTGGGTGAGACTTGTGTTTGAATTGGGTGGGACTTGTGTTTGACTTGGGTGGGACTTAGGTGGGTTGGACTTGTGTTTGACTTGGGTGGGACTTAGGTGGGTGGGACTTGTGTTTGACTTGGGTGGGACTTAGGTGGGTGAGACTTGTGTTTGAATTGGGTGGGACTTGTGTTTGACTTGGGTGGGACTTAGGTGGGTTGGACTTGTGTTTGACTTGGGTGGGACTTAGGTGGGTGGGACTTGTGTTTGACTTGGGTGGGTTGGACTTAGGTGGGTGAGACTTGTGTTTGAATTGGGTGGGTTAGGGTTAGGGTTAGGGTTAGGGTTAGGGTTAGGGTTAGGGTTAGGGTTAGGGTTAGGGTTAGGGTTAGGGTTAGGGTTAGGGTTAGGGTTAGGGTTAGGGTTAGGGTTAGGGTTAGGGTTAGGGTTAGGTAATAGGGTAAAATGCGAAAGTGCACCCCCCTATAGGGGGGGGGTGCACTTCGTTTCTATAGGTCCTAGGAGGCTGAAATTTGGTATATATACTATTTAGAGGGCGCCCGATCGTTTGCACTTGGTTTGGGAGCTCTAGCGCCACCAGGGGCCGAGATATGGTATTGCACCCCCATTTTTTTTGCAGCTACAGATCTGAAATTTTGTGAGTATACTAATTAGAGTATGCCCAGTCGATTGCACTTGGTTCCGTGGCTCTAGCGCCACCAGGTGCCGAGATATGCTATTGCACCCCCTGGTGCACTTTGCTTCCCTTGGTCCTAGAGGGAGGATATTTGGTATATATACTAATTTTGCCATGCCGAGTCGATTGGGAGTGGCCCCGTACCTCTAGCACCATCAGGCGCCGAGATATGGTATTGCACCCCCTCTATTATTGCACCTATAGAGGTCAAGTTGGGTGGGACTTAGGTGGGTGAAACTTGTGTTTGAATTGGGTGGGACTTGTGTTTGACTTGGGTGGGTTGGACTTAGGTGGGTGAGACTTGTGTTTGAATTGGGTGGGACTTGTGTTTGACTTGGGTGGGACTTAGGTGGGTGGGACTTGTGTTTGACTTGGTTGGGACTTGTGTTTGACTTGGTTGGGACTTGTGTTTGACTTGGGTGGGTTGGGACTTAGGTGGGTGAGACTTGTGTTTGAATTGGGTGGGACTTGTGTTTGACTTGGGTGGGACTTTTTGGGTTGGACTTGTGTTTGACTTGGGTGGGACTTAGGTGGGTTGGACTTGTGTTTGACTTGGGTGGGACTTAGGTGGGTGAGACTTGTGTTTGAATTGGGTGGGACTTTGTTTGACTTGGGTGGGACTTAGGTGGGTTGGACTTGTGTTTGACTTGGGTGGGACTTAGGTGGGTGAGACTTGTGTTTGAATTGGGTGGGACTTGTGTTTGACTTGGGTGGGACTTAGGTGGGTTGGACTTGTGTTTGACTTGGGTGGGACTTAGGTGGGTGGGACTTGTGTTTGACTTGGGTGGGACTTAGGTGGGTGAGACTTGTGTTTGAATTGGGTGGGACTTGTGTTTGACTTGGGTGGGACTTAGGTGGGTTGGACTTGTGTTTGACTTGGGTGGGACTTAGGTGGGTGGGACTTGTGTTTGACTTGGGTGGGTTGGACTTAGGTGGGTGAGACTTGTGTTTGAATTGGGTGGGTTAGGGTTAGGGTTAGGGTTAGGGTTAGGGTTAGGGTTAGGGTTAGGGTTAGGGTTAGGGTTAGGGTTAGGTTAGGGTTAGGTAATAGGGTAAAATGCGAAAGTGCACCCCCCTATAGGGGGGGGGTGCACTTCGTTTCTATAGGTCCTAGGAGGCTGAAATTTGGTATATATACTATTTAGAGGGCGCCCGATCGTTTGCACTTGGTTTGGGAGCTCTAGCGCCACCAGGGGCCGAGATATGGTATTGCACCCCCATTTTTTTTGCAGCTACAGATCTGAAATTTTGTGAGTATACTAATTAGAGTATGCCCAGTCGATTGCACTTGGTTCCGTGGCTCTAGCGCCACCAGGTGCCGAGATATGCTATTGCACCCCCTGGTGCACTTTGCTTCCCTTGGTCCTAGAGGGAGGATATTTGGTATATATACTAATTTTGCCATGCCGAGTCGATTGGGAGTGGCCCCGTACCTCTAGCACCATCAGGCGCCGAGATATGGTATTGCACCCCCTCTATTATTGCACCTATAGAGGTCAAGTTGGGTGGGACTTAGGTGGGTGAAACTTGTGTTTGAATTGGGTGGGACTTGTGTTTGACTTGGGTGGGTTGGACTTAGGTGGGTGAGACTTGTGTTTGAATTGGGTGGGACTTGTGTTTGACTTGGGTGGGACTTAGGTGGGTGGGACTTGTGTTTGACTTGGTTGGGACTTGTGTTTGACTTGGTTGGGACTTGTGTTTGACTTGGGTGGGTTGGGACTTAGGTGGGTGAGACTTGTGTTTGAATTGGGTGGGACTTGTGTTTGACTTGGGTGGGACTTTTTGGGTTGGACTTGTGTTTGACTTGGGTGGGACTTAGGTGGGTTGGACTTGTGTTTGACTTGGGTGGGACTTAGGTGGGTGAGACTTGTGTTTGAATTGGGTGGGACTTTGTTTGACTTGGGTGGGACTTAGGTGGGTTGGACTTGTGTTTGACTTGGGTGGGACTTAGGTGGGTGAGACTTGTGTTTGAATTGGGTGGGACTTGTGTTTGACTTGGGTGGGACTTAGGTGGGTTGGACTTGTGTTTGACTTGGGTGGGACTTAGGTGGGTGGGACTTGTGTTTGACTTGGGTGGGACTTAGGTGGGTGAGACTTGTGTTTGAATTGGGTGGGACTTGTGTTTGACTTGGGTGGGACTTAGGTGGGTTGGACTTGTGTTTGACTTGGGTGGGACTTAGGTGGGTGGGACTTGTGTTTGACTTGGGTGGGTTGGACTTAGGTGGGTGAGACTTGTGTTTGAATTGGGTGGGTTAGGGTTAGGGTTAGGGTTAGGGTTAGGGTTAGGGTTAGGGTTAGGGTTAGGGTTAGGGTTAGGGTTAGGGTTAGGGTTAGGGTTAGGGTTAGGTAATAGGGTAAAATGCGAAAGTGCACCCCCCTATAGGGGGGGGGTGCACTTCGTTTCTATAGGTCCTAGGAGGCTGAAATTTGGTATATATACTATTTAGAGGGCGCCCGATCGTTTGCACTTGGTTTGGGAGCTCTAGCGCCACCAGGGGCCGAGATATGGTATTGCACCCCCATTTTTTTTGCAGCTACAGATCTGAAATTTTGTGAGTATACTAATTAGAGTATGCCCAGTCGATTGCACTTGGTTCCGTGGCTCTAGCGCCACCAGGTGCCGAGATATGCTATTGCACCCCCTGGTGCACTTTGCTTCCCTTGGTCCTAGAGGGAGGATATTTGGTATATATACTAATTTTGCCATGCCGAGTCGATTGGGAGTGGCCCCGTACCTCTAGCACCATCAGGCGCCGAGATATGGTATTGCACCCCCTCTATTATTGCACCTATAGAGGTCAAGTTGGGTGGGACTTAGGTGGGTGAAACTTGTGTTTGAATTGGGTGGGACTTGTGTTTGACTTGGGTGGGTTGGACTTAGGTGGGTGAGACTTGTGTTTGAATTGGGTGGGACTTGTGTTTGACTTGGGTGGGACTTAGGTGGGTGGGACTTGTGTTTGACTTGGTTGGGACTTGTGTTTGACTTGGTTGGGACTTGTGTTTGACTTGGGTGGGTTGGGACTTAGGTGGGTGAGACTTGTGTTTGAATTGGGTGGGACTTGTGTTTGACTTGGGTGGGACTTTTTGGGTTGGACTTGTGTTTGACTTGGGTGGGACTTAGGTGGGTTGGACTTGTGTTTGACTTGGGTGGGACTTAGGTGGGTGAGACTTGTGTTTGAATTGGGTGGGACTTTGTTTGACTTGGGTGGGACTTAGGTGGGTTGGACTTGTGTTTGACTTGGGTGGGACTTAGGTGGGTGAGACTTGTGTTTGAATTGGGTGGGACTTGTGTTTGACTTGGGTGGGACTTAGGTGGGTTGGACTTGTGTTTGACTTGGGTGGGACTTAGGTGGGTGGGACTTGTGTTTGACTTGGGTGGGACTTAGGTGGGTGAGACTTGTGTTTGAATTGGGTGGGACTTGTGTTTGACTTGGGTGGGACTTAGGTGGGTTGGACTTGTGTTTGACTTGGGTGGGACTTAGGTGGGTGGGACTTGTGTTTGACTTGGGTGGGTTGGACTTAGGTGGGTGAGACTTGTGTTTGAATTGGGTGGGTTAGGGTTAGGGTTAGGGTTAGGGTTAGGGTTAGGGTTAGGGTTAGGGTTAGGGTTAGGGTTAGGGTTAGGGTTAGGGTTAGGTTAGGGTTAGGTAATAGGGTAAAATGCGAAAGTGCACCCCCCTATAGGGGGGGGGTGCACTTCGTTTCTATAGGTCCTAGGAGGCTGAAATTTGGTATATATACTATTTAGAGGGCGCCCGATCGTTTGCACTTGGTTTGGGAGCTCTAGCGCCACCAGGGGCCGAGATATGGTATTGCACCCCCATTTTTTTTGCAGCTACAGATCTGAAATTTTGTGAGTATACTAATTAGAGTATGCCCAGTCGATTGCACTTGGTTCCGTGGCTCTAGCGCCACCAGGTGCCGAGATATGCTATTGCACCCCCTGGTGCACTTTGCTTCCCTTGGTCCTAGAGGGAGGATATTTGGTATATATACTAATTTTGCCATGCCGAGTCGATTGGGAGTGGCCCCGTACCTCTAGCACCATCAGGCGCCGAGATATGGTATTGCACCCCCTCTATTATTGCACCTATAGAGGTCAAGTTGGGTGGGACTTAGGTGGGTGAAACTTGTGTTTGAATTGGGTGGGACTTGTGTTTGACTTGGGTGGGTTGGACTTAGGTGGGTGAGACTTGTGTTTGAATTGGGTGGGACTTGTGTTTGACTTGGGTGGGACTTAGGTGGGTGGGACTTGTGTTTGACTTGGTTGGGACTTGTGTTTGACTTGGTTGGGACTTGTGTTTGACTTGGGTGGGTTGGGACTTAGGTGGGTGAGACTTGTGTTTGAATTGGGTGGGACTTGTGTTTGACTTGGGTGGGACTTTTTGGGTTGGACTTGTGTTTGACTTGGGTGGGACTTAGGTGGGTTGGACTTGTGTTTGACTTGGGTGGGACTTAGGTGGGTGAGACTTGTGTTTGAATTGGGTGGGACTTTGTTTGACTTGGGTGGGACTTAGGTGGGTTGGACTTGTGTTTGACTTGGGTGGGACTTAGGTGGGTGAGACTTGTGTTTGAATTGGGTGGGACTTGTGTTTGACTTGGGTGGGACTTAGGTGGGTTGGACTTGTGTTTGACTTGGGTGGGACTTAGGTGGGTGGGACTTGTGTTTGACTTGGGTGGGACTTAGGTGGGTGAGACTTGTGTTTGAATTGGGTGGGACTTGTGTTTGACTTGGGTGGGACTTAGGTGGGTTGGACTTGTGTTTGACTTGGGTGGGACTTAGGTGGGTGGGACTTGTGTTTGACTTGGGTGGGTTGGACTTAGGTGGGTGAGACTTGTGTTTGAATTGGGTGGGTTAGGGTTAGGGTTAGGGTTAGGGTTAGGGTTAGGGTTAGGGTTAGGGTTAGGGTTAGGGTTAGGGTTAGGGTTAGGGTTAGGGTTAGGGTTAGGTTAGGGTTAGGTAATAGGGTAAAATGCGAAAGTGCACCCCCCTATAGGGGGGGGGTGCACTTCGTTTCTATAGGTCCTAGGAGGCTGAAATTTGGTATATATACTATTTAGAGGGCGCCCGATCGTTTGCACTTGGTTTGGGAGCTCTAGCGCCACCAGGGGCCGAGATATGGTATTGCACCCCCATTTTTTTTGCAGCTACAGATCTGAAATTTTGTGAGTATACTAATTAGAGTATGCCCAGTCGATTGCACTTGGTTCCGTGGCTCTAGCGCCACCAGGTGCCGAGATATGCTATTGCACCCCCTGGTGCACTTTGCTTCCCTTGGTCCTAGAGGGAGGATATTTGGTATATATACTAATTTTGCCATGCCGAGTCGATTGGGAGTGGCCCCGTACCTCTAGCACCATCAGGCGCCGAGATATGGTATTGCACCCCCTCTATTATTGCACCTATAGAGGTCAAGTTGGGTGGGACTTAGGTGGGTGAAACTTGTGTTTGAATTGGGTGGGACTTGTGTTTGACTTGGGTGGGTTGGACTTAGGTGGGTGAGACTTGTGTTTGAATTGGGTGGGACTTGTGTTTGACTTGGGTGGGACTTAGGTGGGTGGGACTTGTGTTTGACTTGGTTGGGACTTGTGTTTGACTTGGTTGGGACTTGTGTTTGACTTGGGTGGGTTGGGACTTAGGTGGGTGAGACTTGTGTTTGAATTGGGTGGGACTTGTGTTTGACTTGGGTGGGACTTTTTGGGTTGGACTTGTGTTTGACTTGGGTGGGACTTAGGTGGGTTGGACTTGTGTTTGACTTGGGTGGGACTTAGGTGGGTGAGACTTGTGTTTGAATTGGGTGGGACTTTGTTTGACTTGGGTGGGACTTAGGTGGGTTGGACTTGTGTTTGACTTGGGTGGGACTTAGGTGGGTGAGACTTGTGTTTGAATTGGGTGGGACTTGTGTTTGACTTGGGTGGGACTTAGGTGGGTTGGACTTGTGTTTGACTTGGGTGGGACTTAGGTGGGTGGGACTTGTGTTTGACTTGGGTGGGACTTAGGTGGGTGAGACTTGTGTTTGAATTGGGTGGGACTTGTGTTTGACTTGGGTGGGACTTAGGTGGGTTGGACTTGTGTTTGACTTGGGTGGGACTTAGGTGGGTGGGACTTGTGTTTGACTTGGGTGGGTTGGACTTAGGTGGGTGAGACTTGTGTTTGAATTGGGTGGGTTAGGGTTAGGGTTAGGGTTAGGGTTAGGGTTAGGGTTAGGGTTAGGGTTAGGTTAGGGTTAGGTAATAGGGTAAAATGCGAAAGTGCACCCCCCTATAGGGGGGGGGTGCACTTCGTTTCTATAGGTCCTAGGAGGCTGAAATTTGGTATATATACTATTTAGAGGGCGCCCGATCGTTTGCACTTGGTTTGGGAGCTCTAGCGCCACCAGGGGCCGAGATATGGTATTGCACCCCCATTTTTTTTGCAGCTACAGATCTGAAATTTTGTGAGTATACTAATTAGAGTATGCCCAGTCGATTGCACTTGGTTCCGTGGCTCTAGCGCCACCAGGTGCCGAGATATGCTATTGCACCCCCTGGTGCACTTTGCTTCCCTTGGTCCTAGAGGGAGGATATTTGGTATATATACTAATTTTGCCATGCCGAGTCGATTGGGAGTGGCCCCGTACCTCTAGCACCATCAGGCGCCGAGATATGGTATTGCACCCCCTCTATTATTGCACCTATAGAGGTCAAGTTGGGTGGGACTTAGGTGGGTGAAACTTGTGTTTGAATTGGGTGGGACTTGTGTTTGACTTGGGTGGGTTGGACTTAGGTGGGTGAGACTTGTGTTTGAATTGGGTGGGACTTGTGTTTGACTTGGGTGGGACTTAGGTGGGTGGGACTTGTGTTTGACTTGGTTGGGACTTGTGTTTGACTTGGTTGGGACTTGTGTTTGACTTGGGTGGGTTGGGACTTAGGTGGGTGAGACTTGTGTTTGAATTGGGTGGGACTTGTGTTTGACTTGGGTGGGACTTTTTGGGTTGGACTTGTGTTTGACTTGGGTGGGACTTAGGTGGGTTGGACTTGTGTTTGACTTGGGTGGGACTTAGGTGGGTGAGACTTGTGTTTGAATTGGGTGGGACTTTGTTTGACTTGGGTGGGACTTAGGTGGGTTGGACTTGTGTTTGACTTGGGTGGGACTTAGGTGGGTGAGACTTGTGTTTGAATTGGGTGGGACTTGTGTTTGACTTGGGTGGGACTTAGGTGGGTTGGACTTGTGTTTGACTTGGGTGGGACTTAGGTGGGTGGGACTTGTGTTTGACTTGGGTGGGACTTAGGTGGGTGAGACTTGTGTTTGAATTGGGTGGGACTTGTGTTTGACTTGGGTGGGACTTAGGTGGGTTGGACTTGTGTTTGACTTGGGTGGGACTTAGGTGGGTGGGACTTGTGTTTGACTTGGGTGGGTTGGACTTAGGTGGGTGAGACTTGTGTTTGAATTGGGTGGGTTAGGGTTAGGGTTAGGGTTAGGGTTAGGGTTAGGGTTAGGGTTAGGGTTAGGGTTAGGGTTAGGGTTAGGGTTAGGGTTAGGGTTAGGTTAGGGTTAGGTAATAGGGTAAAATGCGAAAGTGCACCCCCCTATAGGGGGGGGGTGCACTTCGTTTCTATAGGTCCTAGGAGGCTGAAATTTGGTATATATACTATTTAGAGGGCGCCCGATCGTTTGCACTTGGTTTGGGAGCTCTAGCGCCACCAGGGGCCGAGATATGGTATTGCACCCCCATTTTTTTTGCAGCTACAGATCTGAAATTTTGTGAGTATACTAATTAGAGTATGCCCAGTCGATTGCACTTGGTTCCGTGGCTCTAGCGCCACCAGGTGCCGAGATATGCT
Organism: Romanogobio albipinnatus; assembly: GCA_023566225.1. Lineage (NCBI taxonomy): Eukaryota > Metazoa > Chordata > Actinopteri > Cypriniformes > Gobionidae > Romanogobio > Romanogobio albipinnatus. Next base: position 39,314,637 of record CM042263.1, read on the forward strand.
ATTGCACCCCCTGGTGCACTTTGCTTCCCTTGGTCCTAGAGGGAGGATATTTGGTATATATACTAATTTTGCCATGCCGAGTCGATTGGGAGTGGCCCCGTACCTCTAGCACCATCAGGCGCCGAGATATGGTATTGCACCCCCTCTATTATTGCACCTATAGAGGTCAAGTTGGGTGGGACTTAGGTGGGTGAAACTTGTGTTTGAATTGGGTGGGACTTGTGTTTGACTTGGGTGGGTTGGACTTAGGTGGGTGAGACTTGTGTTTGAATTGGGTGGGACTTGTGTTTGACTTGGGTGGGACTTAGGTGGGTGGGACTTGTGTTTGACTTGGTTGGGACTTGTGTTTGACTTGGTTGGGACTTGTGTTTGACTTGGGTGGGTTGGGACTTAGGTGGGTGAGACTTGTGTTTGAATTGGGTGGGACTTGTGTTTGACTTGGGTGGGACTTTTTGGGTTGGACTTGTGTTTGACTTGGGTGGGACTTAGGTGGGTTGGACTTGTGTTTGACTTGGGTGGGACTTAGGTGGGTGAGACTTGTGTTTGAATTGGGTGGGACTTTGTTTGACTTGGGTGGGACTTAGGTGGGTTGGACTTGTGTTTGACTTGGGTGGGACTTAGGTGGGTGAGACTTGTGTTTGAATTGGGTGGGACTTGTGTTTGACTTGGGTGGGACTTAGGTGGGTTGGACTTGTGTTTGACTTGGGTGGGACTTAGGTGGGTGGGACTTGTGTTTGACTTGGGTGGGACTTAGGTGGGTGAGACTTGTGTTTGAATTGGGTGGGACTTGTGTTTGACTTGGGTGGGACTTAGGTGGGTTGGACTTGTGTTTGACTTGGGTGGGACTTAGGTGGGTGGGACTTGTGTTTGACTTGGGTGGGTTGGACTTAGGTGGGTGAGACTTGTGTTTGAATTGGGTGGGTTAGGGTTAGGGTTAGGGTTAGGGTTAGGGTTAGGGTTAGGGTTAGGGTTAGGGTTAGGGTTAGGGTTAGGTTAGGGTTAGGGTTAGGGTTAGGGTTAGGGTTAGGGTTAGGGTTAGGGTTAGGGTTAGGGTTAGGGTTAGGGTTAGGGTTAGGGTTAGGGTTAGGATATAGAGTCCAATACTGGGGATCGGTCGCGACCGATCCTATCTTTTCTGTATATATCTTGTATTCTACATCCCAGGAGGCTGAAATTTGATATATATACTATTTAGAATGCGCCCGATTGTTTGCACTTGGTTTGGGAGCTCTAGCGCCACCAGGGGCCGAGATATGGTATTGCAACCCCAGTTTTTTTGCACCTAGAGATCTGAAATTTGGTGTGTATACTAATTAGAGGATGCCCAATCGATTGCACTTGGTTTCGTCGCTCTAGCACCACCAGGCGCCGATATATGGTATTGCAACCCTGGTGTGTTTGACTTGGTTGGGATTTAGGTGGGTGGGACTTGTGTTTGACTTGGTTGGGACTTGTGTTTGACTTGGGTGGGTTGGGACTTAGGTGGGTGAGACTTGTGTTTGAATTGGGTGGGACTTGTGTTTGACTTGGGTGGGACTTAGGTGGGTGGGACTTGTGTTTTTCTTGGGTGTGACTTAGGTGGGTGGGACTTGTGTTTGACTTGGGTGGGACTTAGGTGGGTGGGACTTGTGTTTTTCTTGGGTGTGACTTAGGTGGGTGGGACTTGTTTTACTTGGGTGGGACTTAGGTGGGTGTGACTTAGGTGGGTTAGGGTTAGGGTTAGGGTTAGGGTTAAGGTTAGGGTTAGGGTTAGGGTTAGGGTTAGGGTTAGGGTTAGGGTTAGGGTTAGGGTTAGGGTTAGGGTTAGGGTTAGGGTTAGGTAATAGGGTAAAATGCGAAAGTGCACCCCCCTATAGGGGGGGGTGCACTTCGTTTCTATAGGTCCTAGGAGGCTGAAATTTGGTATATATACTATTTAGAGGGCGCCCGATCGTTTGCACTTGGTTTGGGAGCTCTAGCGCCACCAGGGGCCGAGATATGGTATTGCACCCCCATTTTTTTTGCAGCTACAGATCTGAAATTTTGTGAGTATACTAATTAGAGTATGCCCAGTCGATTGCACTTGGTTCCGTGGCTCTAGCGCCACCAGGTGCCGAGATATGCTATTGCACCCCCTGGTGCACTTTGCTTCCCTTGGTCCTAGAGGGAGGAGATTTGGTATATATACTAATTTTGCCACGCCCAGTCGATTGGGAGTGGTCCTGTACCTCTAGCGCCACCAGGTGCTGAGATATGGTATTGCACCCCCTCTATTATTGCACCTATAGAGGTCAAGTTGGGTGGGACTTAGGTGGGTGAGACTTGTGTTTGAATTGGGAGGGACTTGTGTTTGACTTGGGTGGGTTGGACTTAGGTGGGTGAGACTTGTGTTTGAATTGGGTGGGACTTGTGTTTGACTTGGGTGGGACTTAGGTGGGTTGGACTTGTGTTAGACTTGGGTGGGACTTAGGTGGGTGGGACTTGTGTTTGACTTGGTTGGGTTGGGACTTAGGTGGGTGAGACTTGTGTTTGAATTGGGTGGGACTTGTGTTTGACTTGGGTGGGACTTAGGTGGGTGGGACTTGTGTTTTTCTTGGGTGTGACTTAGGTGGGTGGGACTTGTGTTTGACTTGGGTGGGACTTAGGTGGGTGGGACTTGTGTTTTTCTTGGGTGTGACTTAGGTGGGTGGGACTTGTGTTTGACTTGGGTGGGACTTAGGTGGGTGGGACTTGTGTTTTTCTTGGGTGTGACTTAGGTGGGTGGGACTTGTGTTTGACTTGGGTGGGACTTAGGTGGGTGGGACTTGTGTTTGACTTGGGTGTGACTTAGGTGGGTGGGACTTGTGTTTTTCTTGGGTGTGACTTAGGTGGGTGGGACTTGTGTTTTACTTGGGTGGGACTTAGGTGGGTGGGACTTGTGTTTTAGGGTTAGGGTTAGGGTTAGGGTTAGGGTTAGGGTTAGGGTTAGGATATAGAGTCCAATACTGGGGATCGGTCGCGACCGATCCTATCTTTTCTGTATATATCTTGTATTCTACATCCCAGGAGGCTGAAATTTGATATATATACTATTTAGAATGCGCCCGATTGTTTGCACTTGGTTTGGGAGCTCTAGCGCCACCAGGGGCCGAGATATGGTATTGCAACCCCAGTTTTTTTGCACCTAGAGATCTGAAATTTGGTGTGTATACTAATTAGAGGATGCCCAATCGATTGCACTTGGTTTCGTCGCTCTAGCACCACCAGGCGCCGATATATGGTATTGCAACCCTGGTGTGTTTGACTTGGTTGGGATTTAGGTGGGTGGGACTTGTGTTTGACTTGGTTGGGACTTGTGTTTGACTTGGGTGGGTTGGGACTTAGGTGGGTGAGACTTGTGTTTGAATTGGGTGGGACTTGTGTTTGACTTGGGTGGGACTTAGGTGGGTGGGACTTGTGTTTTTCTTGGGTGTGACTTAGGTGGGTGGGACTTGTGTTTGACTTGGGTGGGACTTAGGTGGGTGGGACTTGTGTTTTTCTTGGGTGTGACTTAGGTGGGTGGGACTTGTTTTACTTGGGTGGGACTTAGGTGGGTGTGACTTAGGTGGGTTAGGGTTAGGGTTAGGGTTAGGGTTAGGGTTAGGTTAGGGTTAGGGTTAGGGTTAGGGTTAGGGTTAGGGTTAGGGTTAGGGTTAGGGTTAGGTTAGGGTTAGGGTTAGGGTTAGGGTTAGGGTTAGGGTTAGGGTTAGGGTTAGGGTTAGGGTTAGGGTTAGGGTTAGGGTTAGGGTTAGGGTTAGGTTAGGGTTAGGGTTAGGGTTAGGGTTAGGGTTAGGTTAGGGTTAGGGTTAGGGTTAGGGTTAGGGTTAGGGTTAGGGTTAGGGTTAGGGTTAGGGTTAGGGTTAGGGTTAGGGTTAGGGTTAGGTTAGGGTTAGGGTTAGGGTTAGGGTTAGGTTAGGGTTAGGGTTAGGGTTAGGGTTAGGGTTAGGGTTAGGGTTAGGGTTAGGGTTAGGGTTAGGGTTAGGGTTAGGGTTAGGGTTAGGGTTAGGGTTAGGGTTAGGGTTAGGGTTAGGGTTAGGGTTAGGGTTAGGGTTAGGGTTAGGGTTAGGGTTAGGGTTAGGGTTAGGGTTAGGGTTAGGGTTAGGGTTAGGGTTAGGGTTAGGGTTAGGGTTAGGTAATAGGGTAAAATGCGAAAGTGCACCCCCCTATAGGGGGGGGTGCACTTCGTTTCTATAGGTCCTAGGAGGCTGAAATTTGGTATATATACTATTTAGAGGGCGCCCGATCGTTTGCACTTGGTTTGGGAGCTCTAGCGCCACCAGGGGCCGAGATATGGTATTGCACCCCCATTTTTTTTGCAGCTACAGATCTGAAATTTTGTGAGTATACTAATTAGAGTATGCCCAGTCGATTGCACTTGGTTCCGTGGCTCTAGCGCCACCAGGTGCCGAGATATGCTATTGCACCCCCTGGTGCACTTTGCTTCCCTTGGTCCTAGAGGGAGGAGATTTGGTATATATACTAATTTTGCCACGCCCAGTCGATTGGGAGTGGTCCTGTACCTCTAGCGCCACCAGGTGCTGAGATATGGTATTGCACCCCCTCTATTATTGCACCTATAGAGGTCAAGTTGGGTGGGACTTAGGTGGGTGAGACTTGTGTTTGAATTGGGAGGGACTTGTGTTTGACTTGGGTGGGTTGGACTTAGGTGGGTGAGACTTGTGTTTGAATTGGGTGGGACTTGTGTTTGACTTGGGTGGGACTTAGGTGGGTTGGACTTGTGTTAGACTTGGGTGGGACTTAGGTGGGTGGGACTTGTGTTTGACTTGGTTGGGTTGGGACTTAGGTGGGTGAGACTTGTGTTTGAATTGGGTGGGACTTGTGTTTGACTTGGGTGGGACTTAGGTGGGTGGGACTTGTGTTTTTCTTGGGTGTGACTTAGGTGGGTGGGACTTGTGTTTGACTTGGGTGGGACTTAGGTGGGTGGGACTTGTGTTTTTCTTGGGTGTGACTTAGGTGGGTGGGACTTGTGTTTGACTTGGGTGGGACTTAGGTGGGTGGGACTTGTGTTTTTCTTGGGTGTGACTTAGGTGGGTGGGACTTGTGTTTGACTTGGGTGGGACTTAGGTGGGTGGGACTTGTGTTTGACTTGGGTGTGACTTAGGTGGGTGGGACTTGTGTTTTTCTTGGGTGTGACTTAGGTGGGTGGGACTTGTGTTTTACTTGGGTGGGACTTAGGTGGGTGGGACTTGTGTTTTAGGGTTAGGGTTAGGGTTAGGGTTAGGGTTAGGGTTAGGGTTAGGATATAGAGTCCAATACTGGGGATCGGTCGCGACCGATCCTATCTTTTCTGTATATATCTTGTATTCTACATCCCAGGAGGCTGAAATTTGATATATATACTATTTAGAATGCGCCCGATTGTTTGCACTTGGTTTGGGAGCTCTAGCGCCACCAGGGGCCGAGATATGGTATTGCAACCCCAGTTTTTTTGCACCTAGAGATCTGAAATTTGGTGTGTATACTAATTAGAGGATGCCCAATCGATTGCACTTGGTTTCGTCGCTCTAGCACCACCAGGCGCCGATATATGGTATTGCAACCCTGGTGTGTTTGACTTGGTTGGGATTTAGGTGGGTGGGACTTGTGTTTGACTTGGTTGGGACTTGTGTTTGACTTGGGTGGGTTGGGACTTAGGTGGGTGAGACTTGTGTTTGAATTGGGTGGGACTTGTGTTTGACTTGGGTGGGACTTAGGTGGGTGGGACTTGTGTTTTTCTTGGGTGTGACTTAGGTGGGTGGGACTTGTGTTTGACTTGGGTGGGACTTAGGTGGGTGGGACTTGTGTTTTTCTTGGGTGTGACTTAGGTGGGTGGGACTTGTTTTACTTGGGTGGGACTTAGGTGGGTGTGACTTAGGTGGGTTAGGGTTAGGGTTAGGGTTAGGGTTAGGGTTAGGTTAGGGTTAGGGTTAGGGTTAGGGTTAGGGTTAGGGTTAGGGTTAGGGTTAGGGTTAGGTTAGGGTTAGGGTTAGGGTTAGGGTTAGGGTTAGGGTTAGGGTTAGGGTTAGGGTTAGGGTTAGGGTTAGGGTTAGGGTTAGGGTTAGGGTTAGGTTAGGGTTAGGGTTAGGGTTAGGGTTAGGGTTAGGTTAGGGTTAGGGTTAGGGTTAGGGTTAGGGTTAGGGTTAGGGTTAGGGTTAGGGTTAGGGTTAGGGTTAGGGTTAGGGTTAGGGTTAGGTTAGGGTTAGGGTTAGGGTTAGGGTTAGGTTAGGGTTAGGGTTAGGGTTAGGGTTAGGGTTAGGGTTAGGGTTAGGGTTAGGGTTAGGGTTAGGGTTAGGGTTAGGGTTAGGGTTAGGGTTAGGGTTAGGGTTAGGGTTAGGGTTAGGGTTAGGGTTAGGGTTAGGGTTAGGGTTAGGGTTAGGGTTAGGGTTAGGGTTAGGGTTAGGGTTAGGGTTAGGGTTAGGGTTAGGGTTAGGGTTAGGGTTAGGTAATAGGGTAAAATGCGAAAGTGCACCCCCCTATAGGGGGGGGTGCACTTCGTTTCTATAGGTCCTAGGAGGCTGAAATTTGGTATATATACTATTTAGAGGGCGCCCGATCGTTTGCACTTGGTTTGGGAGCTCTAGCGCCACCAGGGGCCGAGATATGGTATTGCACCCCCATTTTTTTTGCAGCTACAGATCTGAAATTTTGTGAGTATACTAATTAGAGTATGCCCAGTCGATTGCACTTGGTTCCGTGGCTCTAGCGCCACCAGGTGCCGAGATATGCTATTGCACCCCCTGGTGCACTTTGCTTCCCTTGGTCCTAGAGGGAGGAGATTTGGTATATATACTAATTTTGCCACGCCCAGTCGATTGGGAGTGGTCCTGTACCTCTAGCGCCACCAGGTGCTGAGATATGGTATTGCACCCCCTCTATTATTGCACCTATAGAGGTCAAGTTGGGTGGGACTTAGGTGGGTGAGACTTGTGTTTGAATTGGGAGGGACTTGTGTTTGACTTGGGTGGGTTGGACTTAGGTGGGTGAGACTTGTGTTTGAATTGGGTGGGACTTGTGTTTGACTTGGGTGGGACTTAGGTGGGTTGGACTTGTGTTAGACTTGGGTGGGACTTAGGTGGGTGGGACTTGTGTTTGACTTGGTTGGGTTGGGACTTAGGTGGGTGAGACTTGTGTTTGAATTGGGTGGGACTTGTGTTTGACTTGGGTGGGACTTAGGTGGGTGGGACTTGTGTTTTTCTTGGGTGTGACTTAGGTGGGTGGGACTTGTGTTTGACTTGGGTGGGACTTAGGTGGGTGGGACTTGTGTTTTTCTTGGGTGTGACTTAGGTGGGTGGGACTTGTGTTTGACTTGGGTGGGACTTAGGTGGGTGGGACTTGTGTTTTTCTTGGGTGTGACTTAGGTGGGTGGGACTTGTGTTTGACTTGGGTGGGACTTAGGTGGGTGGGACTTGTGTTTGACTTGGGTGTGACTTAGGTGGGTGGGACTTGTGTTTTTCTTGGGTGTGACTTAGGTGGGTGGGACTTGTGTTTTACTTGGGTGGGACTTAGGTGGGTGGGACTTGTGTTTTAGGGTTAGGGTTAGGGTTAGGGTTAGGGTTAGGGTTAGGGTTAGGATATAGAGTCCAATACTGGGGATCGGTCGCGACCGATCCTATCTTTTCTGTATATATCTTGTATTCTACATCCCAGGAGGCTGAAATTTGATATATATACTATTTAGAATGCGCCCGATTGTTTGCACTTGGTTTGGGAGCTCTAGCGCCACCAGGGGCCGAGATATGGTATTGCAACCCCAGTTTTTTTGCACCTAGAGATCTGAAATTTGGTGTGTATACTAATTAGAGGATGCCCAATCGATTGCACTTGGTTTCGTCGCTCTAGCACCACCAGGCGCCGATATATGGTATTGCAACCCTGGTGTGTTTGACTTGGTTGGGATTTAGGTGGGTGGGACTTGTGTTTGACTTGGTTGGGACTTGTGTTTGACTTGGGTGGGTTGGGACTTAGGTGGGTGAGACTTGTGTTTGAATTGGGTGGGACTTGTGTTTGACTTGGGTGGGACTTAGGTGGGTGGGACTTGTGTTTTTCTTGGGTGTGACTTAGGTGGGTGGGACTTGTGTTTGACTTGGGTGGGACTTAGGTGGGTGGGACTTGTGTTTTTCTTGGGTGTGACTTAGGTGGGTGGGACTTGTTTTACTTGGGTGGGACTTAGGTGGGTGTGACTTAGGTGGGTTAGGGTTAGGGTTAGGGTTAGGGTTAGGGTTAGGTTAGGGTTAGGGTTAGGGTTAGGGTTAGGGTTAGGGTTAGGGTTAGGGTTAGGGTTAGGTTAGGGTTAGGGTTAGGGTTAGGGTTAGGGTTAGGGTTAGGGTTAGGGTTAGGGTTAGGGTTAGGGTTAGGGTTAGGGTTAGGGTTAGGGTTAGGTTAGGGTTAGGGTTAGGGTTAGGGTTAGGGTTAGGTTAGGGTTAGGGTTAGGGTTAGGGTTAGGGTTAGGGTTAGGGTTAGGGTTAGGGTTAGGGTTAGGGTTAGGGTTAGGGTTAGGGTTAGGTTAGGGTTAGGTAATAGGGTAAAATGCGAAAGTGCACCCCCCTATAGGGGGGGGGTGCACTTCGTTTCTATAGGTCCTAGGAGGCTGAAATTTGGTATATATACTATTTAGAGGGCGCCCGATCGTTTGCACTTGGTTTGGGAGCTCTAGCGCCACCAGGGGCCGAGATATGGTATTGCACCCCCATTTTTTTTGCAGCTACAGATCTGAAATTTTGTGAGTATACTAATTAGAGTATGCCCAGTCGATTGCACTTGGTTCCGTGGCTCTAGCGCCACCAGGTGCCGAGATATGCTATTGCACCCCCTGGTGCACTTTGCTTCCCTTGGTCCTAGAGGGAGGATATTTGGTATATATACTAATTTTGCCATGCCGAGTCGATTGGGAGTGGCCCCGTACCTCTAGCACCATCAGGCGCCGAGATATGGTATTGCACCCCCTCTATTATTGCACCTATAGAGGTCAAGTTGGGTGGGACTTAGGTGGGTGAAACTTGTGTTTGAATTGGGTGGGACTTGTGTTTGACTTGGGTGGGTTGGACTTAGGTGGGTGAGACTTGTGTTTGAATTGGGTGGGACTTGTGTTTGACTTGGGTGGGACTTAGGTGGGTGGGACTTGTGTTTGACTTGGTTGGGACTTGTGTTTGACTTGGTTGGGACTTGTGTTTGACTTGGGTGGGTTGGGACTTAGGTGGGTGAGACTTGTGTTTGAATTGGGTGGGACTTGTGTTTGACTTGGGTGGGACTTTTTGGGTTGGACTTGTGTTTGACTTGGGTGGGACTTAGGTGGGTTGGACTTGTGTTTGACTTGGGTGGGACTTAGGTGGGTGAGACTTGTGTTTGAATTGGGTGGGACTTTGTTTGACTTGGGTGGGACTTAGGTGGGTTGGACTTGTGTTTGACTTGGGTGGGACTTAGGTGGGTGAGACTTGTGTTTGAATTGGGTGGGACTTGTGTTTGACTTGGGTGGGACTTAGGTGGGTTGGACTTGTGTTTGACTTGGGTGGGACTTAGGTGGGTGGGACTTGTGTTTGACTTGGGTGGGACTTAGGTGGGTGAGACTTGTGTTTGAATTGGGTGGGACTTGTGTTTGACTTGGGTGGGACTTAGGTGGGTTGGACTTGTGTTTGACTTGGGTGGGACTTAGGTGGGTGGGACTTGTGTTTGACTTGGGTGGGTTGGACTTAGGTGGGTGAGACTTGTGTTTGAATTGGGTGGGTTAGGGTTAGGGTTAGGGTTAGGGTTAGGGTTAGGGTTAGGGTTAGGGTTAGGGTTAGGGTTAGGGTTAGGTTAGGGTTAGGTAATAGGGTAAAATGCGAAAGTGCACCCCCCTATAGGGGGGGGGTGCACTTCGTTTCTATAGGTCCTAGGAGGCTGAAATTTGGTATATATACTATTTAGAGGGCGCCCGATCGTTTGCACTTGGTTTGGGAGCTCTAGCGCCACCAGGGGCCGAGATATGGTATTGCACCCCCATTTTTTTTGCAGCTACAGATCTGAAATTTTGTGAGTATACTAATTAGAGTATGCCCAGTCGATTGCACTTGGTTCCGTGGCTCTAGCGCCACCAGGTGCCGAGATATGCTATTGCACCCCCTGGTGCACTTTGCTTCCCTTGGTCCTAGAGGGAGGATATTTGGTATATATACTAATTTTGCCATGCCGAGTCGATTGGGAGTGGCCCCGTACCTCTAGCACCATCAGGCGCCGAGATATGGTATTGCACCCCCTCTATTATTGCACCTATAGAGGTCAAGTTGGGTGGGACTTAGGTGGGTGAAACTTGTGTTTGAATTGGGTGGGACTTGTGTTTGACTTGGGTGGGTTGGACTTAGGTGGGTGAGACTTGTGTTTGAATTGGGTGGGACTTGTGTTTGACTTGGGTGGGACTTAGGTGGGTGGGACTTGTGTTTGACTTGGTTGGGACTTGTGTTTGACTTGGTTGGGACTTGTGTTTGACTTGGGTGGGTTGGGACTTAGGTGGGTGAGACTTGTGTTTGAATTGGGTGGGACTTGTGTTTGACTTGGGTGGGACTTTTTGGGTTGGACTTGTGTTTGACTTGGGTGGGACTTAGGTGGGTTGGACTTGTGTTTGACTTGGGTGGGACTTAGGTGGGTGAGACTTGTGTTTGAATTGGGTGGGACTTTGTTTGACTTGGGTGGGACTTAGGTGGGTTGGACTTGTGTTTGACTTGGGTGGGACTTAGGTGGGTGAGACTTGTGTTTGAATTGGGTGGGACTTGTGTTTGACTTGGGTGGGACTTAGGTGGGTTGGACTTGTGTTTGACTTGGGTGGGACTTAGGTGGGTGGGACTTGTGTTTGACTTGGGTGGGACTTAGGTGGGTGAGACTTGTGTTTGAATTGGGTGGGACTTGTGTTTGACTTGGGTGGGACTTAGGTGGGTTGGACTTGTGTTTGACTTGGGTGGGACTTAGGTGGGTGGGACTTGTGTTTGACTTGGGTGGGTTGGACTTAGGTGGGTGAGACTTGTGTTTGAATTGGGTGGGTTAGGGTTAGGGTTAGGGTTAGGGTTAGGGTTAGGGTTAGGGTTAGGGTTAGGGTTAGGGTTAGGGTTAGGGTTAGGGTTAGGGTTAGGGTTAGGTAATAGGGTAAAATGCGAAAGTGCACCCCCCTATAGGGGGGGGGTGCACTTCGTTTCTATAGGTCCTAGGAGGCTGAAATTTGGTATATATACTATTTAGAGGGCGCCCGATCGTTTGCACTTGGTTTGGGAGCTCTAGCGCCACCAGGGGCCGAGATATGGTATTGCACCCCCATTTTTTTTGCAGCTACAGATCTGAAATTTTGTGAGTATACTAATTAGAGTATGCCCAGTCGATTGCACTTGGTTCCGTGGCTCTAGCGCCACCAGGTGCCGAGATATGCTATTGCACCCCCTGGTGCACTTTGCTTCCCTTGGTCCTAGAGGGAGGATATTTGGTATATATACTAATTTTGCCATGCCGAGTCGATTGGGAGTGGCCCCGTACCTCTAGCACCATCAGGCGCCGAGATATGGTATTGCACCCCCTCTATTATTGCACCTATAGAGGTCAAGTTGGGTGGGACTTAGGTGGGTGAAACTTGTGTTTGAATTGGGTGGGACTTGTGTTTGACTTGGGTGGGTTGGACTTAGGTGGGTGAGACTTGTGTTTGAATTGGGTGGGACTTGTGTTTGACTTGGGTGGGACTTAGGTGGGTGGGACTTGTGTTTGACTTGGTTGGGACTTGTGTTTGACTTGGTTGGGACTTGTGTTTGACTTGGGTGGGTTGGGACTTAGGTGGGTGAGACTTGTGTTTGAATTGGGTGGGACTTGTGTTTGACTTGGGTGGGACTTTTTGGGTTGGACTTGTGTTTGACTTGGGTGGGACTTAGGTGGGTTGGACTTGTGTTTGACTTGGGTGGGACTTAGGTGGGTGAGACTTGTGTTTGAATTGGGTGGGACTTTGTTTGACTTGGGTGGGACTTAGGTGGGTTGGACTTGTGTTTGACTTGGGTGGGACTTAGGTGGGTGAGACTTGTGTTTGAATTGGGTGGGACTTGTGTTTGACTTGGGTGGGACTTAGGTGGGTTGGACTTGTGTTTGACTTGGGTGGGACTTAGGTGGGTGGGACTTGTGTTTGACTTGGGTGGGACTTAGGTGGGTGAGACTTGTGTTTGAATTGGGTGGGACTTGTGTTTGACTTGGGTGGGACTTAGGTGGGTTGGACTTGTGTTTGACTTGGGTGGGACTTAGGTGGGTGGGACTTGTGTTTGACTTGGGTGGGTTGGACTTAGGTGGGTGAGACTTGTGTTTGAATTGGGTGGGTTAGGGTTAGGGTTAGGGTTAGGGTTAGGGTTAGGGTTAGGGTTAGGGTTAGGGTTAGGGTTAGGGTTAGGGTTAGGGTTAGGTTAGGGTTAGGTAATAGGGTAAAATGCGAAAGTGCACCCCCCTATAGGGGGGGGGTGCACTTCGTTTCTATAGGTCCTAGGAGGCTGAAATTTGGTATATATACTATTTAGAGGGCGCCCGATCGTTTGCACTTGGTTTGGGAGCTCTAGCGCCACCAGGGGCCGAGATATGGTATTGCACCCCCATTTTTTTTGCAGCTACAGATCTGAAATTTTGTGAGTATACTAATTAGAGTATGCCCAGTCGATTGCACTTGGTTCCGTGGCTCTAGCGCCACCAGGTGCCGAGATATGCTATTGCACCCCCTGGTGCACTTTGCTTCCCTTGGTCCTAGAGGGAGGATATTTGGTATATATACTAATTTTGCCATGCCGAGTCGATTGGGAGTGGCCCCGTACCTCTAGCACCATCAGGCGCCGAGATATGGTATTGCACCCCCTCTATTATTGCACCTATAGAGGTCAAGTTGGGTGGGACTTAGGTGGGTGAAACTTGTGTTTGAATTGGGTGGGACTTGTGTTTGACTTGGGTGGGTTGGACTTAGGTGGGTGAGACTTGTGTTTGAATTGGGTGGGACTTGTGTTTGACTTGGGTGGGACTTAGGTGGGTGGGACTTGTGTTTGACTTGGTTGGGACTTGTGTTTGACTTGGTTGGGACTTGTGTTTGACTTGGGTGGGTTGGGACTTAGGTGGGTGAGACTTGTGTTTGAATTGGGTGGGACTTGTGTTTGACTTGGGTGGGACTTTTTGGGTTGGACTTGTGTTTGACTTGGGTGGGACTTAGGTGGGTTGGACTTGTGTTTGACTTGGGTGGGACTTAGGTGGGTGAGACTTGTGTTTGAATTGGGTGGGACTTTGTTTGACTTGGGTGGGACTTAGGTGGGTTGGACTTGTGTTTGACTTGGGTGGGACTTAGGTGGGTGAGACTTGTGTTTGAATTGGGTGGGACTTGTGTTTGACTTGGGTGGGACTTAGGTGGGTTGGACTTGTGTTTGACTTGGGTGGGACTTAGGTGGGTGGGACTTGTGTTTGACTTGGGTGGGACTTAGGTGGGTGAGACTTGTGTTTGAATTGGGTGGGACTTGTGTTTGACTTGGGTGGGACTTAGGTGGGTTGGACTTGTGTTTGACTTGGGTGGGACTTAGGTGGGTGGGACTTGTGTTTGACTTGGGTGGGTTGGACTTAGGTGGGTGAGACTTGTGTTTGAATTGGGTGGGTTAGGGTTAGGGTTAGGGTTAGGGTTAGGGTTAGGGTTAGGGTTAGGGTTAGGGTTAGGGTTAGGGTTAGGGTTAGGGTTAGGGTTAGGGTTAGGTTAGGGTTAGGTAATAGGGTAAAATGCGAAAGTGCACCCCCCTATAGGGGGGGGGTGCACTTCGTTTCTATAGGTCCTAGGAGGCTGAAATTTGGTATATATACTATTTAGAGGGCGCCCGATCGTTTGCACTTGGTTTGGGAGCTCTAGCGCCACCAGGGGCCGAGATATGGTATTGCACCCCCATTTTTTTTGCAGCTACAGATCTGAAATTTTGTGAGTATACTAATTAGAGTATGCCCAGTCGATTGCACTTGGTTCCGTGGCTCTAGCGCCACCAGGTGCCGAGATATGCTATTGCACCCCCTGGTGCACTTTGCTTCCCTTGGTCCTAGAGGGAGGATATTTGGTATATATACTAATTTTGCCATGCCGAGTCGATTGGGAGTGGCCCCGTACCTCTAGCACCATCAGGCGCCGAGATATGGTATTGCACCCCCTCTATTATTGCACCTATAGAGGTCAAGTTGGGTGGGACTTAGGTGGGTGAAACTTGTGTTTGAATTGGGTGGGACTTGTGTTTGACTTGGGTGGGTTGGACTTAGGTGGGTGAGACTTGTGTTTGAATTGGGTGGGACTTGTGTTTGACTTGGGTGGGACTTAGGTGGGTGGGACTTGTGTTTGACTTGGTTGGGACTTGTGTTTGACTTGGTTGGGACTTGTGTTTGACTTGGGTGGGTTGGGACTTAGGTGGGTGAGACTTGTGTTTGAATTGGGTGGGACTTGTGTTTGACTTGGGTGGGACTTTTTGGGTTGGACTTGTGTTTGACTTGGGTGGGACTTAGGTGGGTTGGACTTGTGTTTGACTTGGGTGGGACTTAGGTGGGTGAGACTTGTGTTTGAATTGGGTGGGACTTTGTTTGACTTGGGTGGGACTTAGGTGGGTTGGACTTGTGTTTGACTTGGGTGGGACTTAGGTGGGTGAGACTTGTGTTTGAATTGGGTGGGACTTGTGTTTGACTTGGGTGGGACTTAGGTGGGTTGGACTTGTGTTTGACTTGGGTGGGACTTAGGTGGGTGGGACTTGTGTTTGACTTGGGTGGGACTTAGGTGGGTGAGACTTGTGTTTGAATTGGGTGGGACTTGTGTTTGACTTGGGTGGGACTTAGGTGGGTTGGACTTGTGTTTGACTTGGGTGGGACTTAGGTGGGTGGGACTTGTGTTTGACTTGGGTGGGTTGGACTTAGGTGGGTGAGACTTGTGTTTGAATTGGGTGGGTTAGGGTTAGGGTTAGGGTTAGGGTTAGGGTTAGGGTTAGGGTTAGGGTTAGGTTAGGGTTAGGTAATAGGGTAAAATGCGAAAGTGCACCCCCCTATAGGGGGGGGGTGCACTTCGTTTCTATAGGTCCTAGGAGGCTGAAATTTGGTATATATACTATTTAGAGGGCGCCCGATCGTTTGCACTTGGTTTGGGAGCTCTAGCGCCACCAGGGGCCGAGATATGGTATTGCACCCCCATTTTTTTTGCAGCTACAGATCTGAAATTTTGTGAGTATACTAATTAGAGTATGCCCAGTCGATTGCACTTGGTTCCGTGGCTCTAGCGCCACCAGGTGCCGAGATATGCTATTGCACCCCCTGGTGCACTTTGCTTCCCTTGGTCCTAGAGGGAGGATATTTGGTATATATACTAATTTTGCCATGCCGAGTCGATTGGGAGTGGCCCCGTACCTCTAGCACCATCAGGCGCCGAGATATGGTATTGCACCCCCTCTATTATTGCACCTATAGAGGTCAAGTTGGGTGGGACTTAGGTGGGTGAAACTTGTGTTTGAATTGGGTGGGACTTGTGTTTGACTTGGGTGGGTTGGACTTAGGTGGGTGAGACTTGTGTTTGAATTGGGTGGGACTTGTGTTTGACTTGGGTGGGACTTAGGTGGGTGGGACTTGTGTTTGACTTGGTTGGGACTTGTGTTTGACTTGGTTGGGACTTGTGTTTGACTTGGGTGGGTTGGGACTTAGGTGGGTGAGACTTGTGTTTGAATTGGGTGGGACTTGTGTTTGACTTGGGTGGGACTTTTTGGGTTGGACTTGTGTTTGACTTGGGTGGGACTTAGGTGGGTTGGACTTGTGTTTGACTTGGGTGGGACTTAGGTGGGTGAGACTTGTGTTTGAATTGGGTGGGACTTTGTTTGACTTGGGTGGGACTTAGGTGGGTTGGACTTGTGTTTGACTTGGGTGGGACTTAGGTGGGTGAGACTTGTGTTTGAATTGGGTGGGACTTGTGTTTGACTTGGGTGGGACTTAGGTGGGTTGGACTTGTGTTTGACTTGGGTGGGACTTAGGTGGGTGGGACTTGTGTTTGACTTGGGTGGGACTTAGGTGGGTGAGACTTGTGTTTGAATTGGGTGGGACTTGTGTTTGACTTGGGTGGGACTTAGGTGGGTTGGACTTGTGTTTGACTTGGGTGGGACTTAGGTGGGTGGGACTTGTGTTTGACTTGGGTGGGTTGGACTTAGGTGGGTGAGACTTGTGTTTGAATTGGGTGGGTTAGGGTTAGGGTTAGGGTTAGGGTTAGGGTTAGGGTTAGGGTTAGGGTTAGGGTTAGGGTTAGGGTTAGGGTTAGGGTTAGGGTTAGGTTAGGGTTAGGTAATAGGGTAAAATGCGAAAGTGCACCCCCCTATAGGGGGGGGGTGCACTTCGTTTCTATAGGTCCTAGGAGGCTGAAATTTGGTATATATACTATTTAGAGGGCGCCCGATCGTTTGCACTTGGTTTGGGAGCTCTAGCGCCACCAGGGGCCGAGATATGGTATTGCACCCCCATTTTTTTTGCAGCTACAGATCTGAAATTTTGTGAGTATACTAATTAGAGTATGCCCAGTCGATTGCACTTGGTTCCGTGGCTCTAGCGCCACCAGGTGCCGAGATATGCTATTGCACCCCCTGGTGCACTTTGCTTCCCTTGGTCCTAGAGGGAGGATATTTGGTATATATACTAATTTTGCCATGCCGAGTCGATTGGGAGTGGCCCCGTACCTCTAGCACCATCAGGCGCCGAGATATGGTATTGCACCCCCTCTATTATTGCACCTATAGAGGTCAAGTTGGGTGGGACTTAGGTGGGTGAAACTTGTGTTTGAATTGGGTGGGACTTGTGTTTGACTTGGGTGGGTTGGACTTAGGTGGGTGAGACTTGTGTTTGAATTGGGTGGGACTTGTGTTTGACTTGGGTGGGACTTAGGTGGGTGGGACTTGTGTTTGACTTGGTTGGGACTTGTGTTTGACTTGGTTGGGACTTGTGTTTGACTTGGGTGGGTTGGGACTTAGGTGGGTGAGACTTGTGTTTGAATTGGGTGGGACTTGTGTTTGACTTGGGTGGGACTTTTTGGGTTGGACTTGTGTTTGACTTGGGTGGGACTTAGGTGGGTTGGACTTGTGTTTGACTTGGGTGGGACTTAGGTGGGTGAGACTTGTGTTTGAATTGGGTGGGACTTTGTTTGACTTGGGTGGGACTTAGGTGGGTTGGACTTGTGTTTGACTTGGGTGGGACTTAGGTGGGTGAGACTTGTGTTTGAATTGGGTGGGACTTGTGTTTGACTTGGGTGGGACTTAGGTGGGTTGGACTTGTGTTTGACTTGGGTGGGACTTAGGTGGGTGGGACTTGTGTTTGACTTGGGTGGGACTTAGGTGGGTGAGACTTGTGTTTGAATTGGGTGGGACTTGTGTTTGACTTGGGTGGGACTTAGGTGGGTTGGACTTGTGTTTGACTTGGGTGGGACTTAGGTGGGTGGGACTTGTGTTTGACTTGGGTGGGTTGGACTTAGGTGGGTGAGACTTGTGTTTGAATTGGGTGGGTTAGGGTTAGGGTTAGGGTTAGGGTTAGGGTTAGGGTTAGGGTTAGGGTTAGGGTTAGGGTTAGGGTTAGGTTAGGGTTAGGGTTAGGGTTAGGGTTAGGGTTAGGGTTAGGGTTAGGGTTAGGGTTAGGGTTAGGGTTAGGGTTAGGGTTAGGGTTAGGGTTAGGATATAGAGTCCAATACTGGGGATCGGTCGCGACCGATCCTATCTTTTCTGTATATATCTTGTATTCTACATCCCAGGAGGCTGAAATTTGATATATATACTATTTAGAATGCGCCCGATTGTTTGCACTTGGTTTGGGAGCTCTAGCGCCACCAGGGGCCGAGATATGGTATTGCAACCCCAGTTTTTTTGCACCTAGAGATCTGAAATTTGGTGTGTATACTAATTAGAGGATGCCCAATCGATTGCACTTGGTTTCGTCGCTCTAGCACCACCAGGCGCCGATATATGGTATTGCAACCCTGGTGTGTTTGACTTGGTTGGGATTTAGGTGGGTGGGACTTGTGTTTGACTTGGTTGGGACTTGTGTTTGACTTGGGTGGGTTGGGACTTAGGTGGGTGAGACTTGTGTTTGAATTGGGTGGGACTTGTGTTTGACTTGGGTGGGACTTAGGTGGGTGGGACTTGTGTTTTTCTTGGGTGTGACTTAGGTGGGTGGGACTTGTGTTTGACTTGGGTGGGACTTAGGTGGGTGGGACTTGTGTTTTTCTTGGGTGTGACTTAGGTGGGTGGGACTTGTTTTACTTGGGTGGGACTTAGGTGGGTGTGACTTAGGTGGGTTAGGGTTAGGGTTAGGGTTAGGGTTAAGGTTAGGGTTAGGGTTAGGGTTAGGGTTAGGGTTAGGGTTAGGGTTAGGGTTAGGGTTAGGGTTAGGGTTAGGGTTAGGGTTAGGTAATAGGGTAAAATGCGAAAGTGCACCCCCCTATAGGGGGGGGTGCACTTCGTTTCTATAGGTCCTAGGAGGCTGAAATTTGGTATATATACTATTTAGAGGGCGCCCGATCGTTTGCACTTGGTTTGGGAGCTCTAGCGCCACCAGGGGCCGAGATATGGTATTGCACCCCCATTTTTTTTGCAGCTACAGATCTGAAATTTTGTGAGTATACTAATTAGAGTATGCCCAGTCGATTGCACTTGGTTCCGTGGCTCTAGCGCCACCAGGTGCCGAGATATGCTATTGCACCCCCTGGTGCACTTTGCTTCCCTTGGTCCTAGAGGGAGGAGATTTGGTATATATACTAATTTTGCCACGCCCAGTCGATTGGGAGTGGTCCTGTACCTCTAGCGCCACCAGGTGCTGAGATATGGTATTGCACCCCCTCTATTATTGCACCTATAGAGGTCAAGTTGGGTGGGACTTAGGTGGGTGAGACTTGTGTTTGAATTGGGAGGGACTTGTGTTTGACTTGGGTGGGTTGGACTTAGGTGGGTGAGACTTGTGTTTGAATTGGGTGGGACTTGTGTTTGACTTGGGTGGGACTTAGGTGGGTTGGACTTGTGTTAGACTTGGGTGGGACTTAGGTGGGTGGGACTTGTGTTTGACTTGGTTGGGTTGGGACTTAGGTGGGTGAGACTTGTGTTTGAATTGGGTGGGACTTGTGTTTGACTTGGGTGGGACTTAGGTGGGTGGGACTTGTGTTTTTCTTGGGTGTGACTTAGGTGGGTGGGACTTGTGTTTGACTTGGGTGGGACTTAGGTGGGTGGGACTTGTGTTTTTCTTGGGTGTGACTTAGGTGGGTGGGACTTGTGTTTGACTTGGGTGGGACTTAGGTGGGTGGGACTTGTGTTTTTCTTGGGTGTGACTTAGGTGGGTGGGACTTGTGTTTGACTTGGGTGGGACTTAGGTGGGTGGGACTTGTGTTTGACTTGGGTGTGACTTAGGTGGGTGGGACTTGTGTTTTTCTTGGGTGTGACTTAGGTGGGTGGGACTTGTGTTTTACTTGGGTGGGACTTAGGTGGGTGGGACTTGTGTTTTAGGGTTAGGGTTAGGGTTAGGGTTAGGGTTAGGGTTAGGGTTAGGATATAGAGTCCAATACTGGGGATCGGTCGCGACCGATCCTATCTTTTCTGTATATATCTTGTATTCTACATCCCAGGAGGCTGAAATTTGATATATATACTATTTAGAATGCGCCCGATTGTTTGCACTTGGTTTGGGTTAGGGTTAGGGTTAGGGTTAGGGTTAGGGTTAGGGTTAGGGTTAGGGTTAGGGTTAGGGTTAGGGTTAGGGTTAGGGTTAGGGTTAGGGTTAGGGTTAGGGTTAGGGTTAGGGTTAGGGTTAGGGTTAGGGTTAGGGTTAGGGTTAGGGTTAGGGTTAGGGTTAGGGTTAGGGTTAGGGTTAGGGTTAGGGTTAGGGTTAGGTTAGGGTTAGGGTTAGGGTTAGGGTTAGGGTTAGGGTTAGGGTTAGGGTTAGGGTTAGGGTTAGGGTTAGGGTTAGGGTTAGGGTTAGGGTTAGGGTTAGGGTTAGGGTTAGGGTTAGGGTTAGGGTTAGGGTTAGGGTTAGGGTTAGGGTTAGGGTTAGGGTTAGGGTTAGGGTTAGGGTTAGGGTTAGGGTTAGGGTTAGGGTTAGGGTTAGGGTTAGGGTTAGGGTTAGGGTTAGGGTTAGGGTTAGGGTTAGGGTTAGGGTTAGGGTTAGGGTTAGGGTTAGGGTTAGGGTTAGGGTTAGGGTTAGGGTTAGGGTTAGGGTTAGGGTTAGGGTTAGGGTTAGGGTTAGGGTTAGGGTTAGGGTTAGGGTTAGGGTTAGGGTTAGGGTTAGGGTTAGGGTTAGGGTTAGGGTTAGGGTTAGGGTTAGGGTTAGGGTTAGGGTTAGGGTTAGGGTTAGGGTTAGGGTTAGGGTTAGGGTTAGGGTTAGGGTTAGGGTTAGGGTTAGGGTTAGGGTTAGGGTTAGGGTTAGGGTTAGGGTTAGGGTTAGGGTTAGGGTTAGGGTTAGGGTTAGGGTTAGGGTTAGGGTTAGGGTTAGGGTTAGGGTTAGGGTTAGGGTTAGGGTTAGGGTTAGGGTTAGGGTTAGGGTTAGGGTTAGGGTTAGGGTTAGGGTTAGGGTTAGGGTTAGGGTTAGGGTTAGGGTTAGGGTTAGGGTTAGGGTTAGGGTTAGGGTTAGGGTTAGGGTTAGGGTTAGGGTTAGGGTTAGGGTTAGGGTTAGGGTTAGGGTTAGGGTTAGGGTTAGGGTTAGGGTTAGGGTTAGGGTTAGGGTTAGGGTTAGGGTTAGGGTTAGGGTTAGGGTTAGGGTTAGGGTTAGGGTTAGGGTTAGGGTTAGGGTTAGGGTTAGGGTTAGGGTTAGGGTTAGGGTTAGGGTTAGGGTTAGGGTTAGGGTTAGGGTTAGGGTTAGGGTTAGGGTTAGGGTTAGGGTTAGGGTTAGGGTTAGGGTTAGGGTTAGGGTTAGGGTTAGGGTTAGGGTTAGGGTTAGGGTTAGGGTTAGGGTTAGGGTTAGGGTTAGGGTTAGGGTTAGGGTTAGGGTTAGGGTTAGGGTTAGGGTTAGGGTTAGGGTTAGGGTTAGGGTTAGGGTTAGGGTTAGGGTTAGGGTTAGGGTTAGGGTTAGGGTTAGGGTTAGGGTTAGGGTTAGGGTTAGGGTTAGGGTTAGGGTTAGGGTTAGGGTTAGGGTTAGGGTTAGGGTTAGGGTTAGGGTTAGGGTTAGGGTTAGGGTTAGGGTTAGGGTTAGGGTTAGGGTTAGGGTTAGGGTTAGGGTTAGGGTTAGGGTTAGGGTTAGGGTTAGGGTTAGGGTTAGGGTTAGGGTTAGGGTTAGGGTTAGGGTTAGGGTTAGGGTTAGGGTTAGGGTTAGGGTTAGGGTTAGGGTTAGGGTTAGGGTTAGGGTTAGGGTTAGGGTTAGGGTTAGGGTTAGGGTTAGGGTTAGGGTTAGGGTTAGGGTTAGGGTTAGGGTTAGGGTTAGGGTTAGGGTTAGGGTTAGGGTTAGGGTTAGGGTTAGGGTTAGGGTTAGGGTTAGGGTTAGGGTTAGGGTTAGGGTTAGGGTTAGGGTTAGGGTTAGGGTTAGGGTTAGGGTTAGGGTTAGGGTTAGGGTTAGGGTTAGGGTTAGGGTTAGGGTTAGGGTTAGGGTTAGGGTTAGGGTTAGGGTTAGGGTTAGGGTTAGGGTTAGGGTTAGGGTTAGGGTTAGGGTTAGGGTTAGGGTTAGGGTTAGGGTTAGGGTTAGGGTTAGGGTTAGGGTTAGGGTTAGGGTTAGGGTTAGGGTTAGGGTTAGGGTTAGGGTTAGGGTTAGGGTTAGGGTTAGGGTTAGGGTTAGGGTTAGGGTTAGGGTTAGGGTTAGGGTTAGGGTTAGGGTTAGGGTTAGGGTTAGGGTTAGGGTTAGGGTTAGGGTTAGGGTTAGGGTTAGGGTTAGGGTTAGGGTTAGGGTTAGGGTTAGGGTTAGGGTTAGGGTTAGGGTTAGGGTTAGGGTTAGGGTTAGGGTTAGGGTTAGGGTTAGGGTTAGGGTTAGGGTTAGGGTTAGGGTTAGGGTTAGGGTTAGGGTTAGGGTTAGGGTTAGGGTTAGGGTTAGGGTTAGGGTTAGGGTTAGGGTTAGGGTTAGGGTTAGGGTTAGGGTTAGGGTTAGGGTTAGGGTTAGGGTTAGGGTTAGGGTTAGGGTTAGGGTTAGGGTTAGGGTTAGGGTTAGGGTTAGGGTTAGGGTTAGGGTTAGGGTTAGGGTTAGGGTTAGGGTTAGGGTTAGGGTTAGGGTTAGGGTTAGGGTTAGGGTTAGGGTTAGGGTTAGGGTTAGGGTTAGGGTTAGGGTTAGGGTTAGGGTTAGGGTTAGGGTTAGGGTTAGGGTTAGGGTTAGGGTTAGGGTTAGGGTTAGGGTTAGGGTTAGGGTTAGGGTTAGGGTTAGGGTTAGGGTTAGGGTTAGGGTTAGGGTTAGGGTTAGGGTTAGGGTTAGGGTTAGGGTTAGGGTTAGGGTTAGGGTTAGGGTTAGGGTTAGGGTTAGGGTTAGGGTTAGGGTTAGGGTTAGGGTTAGGGTTAGGGTTAGGGTTAGGGTTAGGGTTAGGGTTAGGGTTAGGGTTAGGGTTAGGGTTAGGGTTAGGGTTAGGGTTAGGGTTAGGGTTAGGGTTAGGGTTAGGGTTAGGGTTAGGGTTAGGGTTAGGGTTAGGGTTAGGGTTAGGGTTAGGGTTAGGGTTAGGGTTAGGGTTAGGGTTAGGGTTAGGGTTAGGGTTAGGGTTAGGGTTAGGGTTAGGGTTAGGGTTAGGGTTAGGGTTAGGGTTAGGGTTAGGGTTAGGGTTAGGGTTAGGGTTAGGGTTAGGGTTAGGGTTAGGGTTAGGGTTAGGGTTAGGGTTAGGGTTAGGGTTAGGGTTAGGGTTAGGGTTAGGGTTAGGGTTAGGGTTAGGGTTAGGGTTAGGGTTAGGGTTAGGGTTAGGGTTAGGGTTAGGGTTAGGGTTAGGGTTAGGGTTAGGGTTAGGGTTAGGGTTAGGGTTAGGGTTAGGGTTAGGGTTAGGGTTAGGGTTAGGGTTAGGGTTAGGGTTAGGGTTAGGGTTAGGGTTAGGGTTAGGGTTAGGGTTAGGGTTAGGGTTAGGGTTAGGGTTAGGGTTAGGGTTAGGGTTAGGGTTAGGGTTAGGGTTAGGGTTAGGGTTAGGGTTAGGGTTAGGGTTAGGGTTAGGGTTAGGGTTAGGGTTAGGGTTAGGGTTAGGGTTAGGGTTAGGGTTAGGGTTAGGGTTAGGGTTAGGGTTAGGGTTAGGGTTAGGGTTAGGGTTAGGGTTAGGGTTAGGGTTAGGGTTAGGGTTAGGGTTAGGGTTAGGGTTAGGGTTAGGGTTAGGGTTAGGGTTAGGGTTAGGGTTAGGGTTAGGGTTAGGGTTAGGGTTAGGGTTAGGGTTAGGGTTAGGGTTAGGGTTAGGGTTAGGGTTAGGGTTAGGGTTAGGGTTAGGGTTAGGGTTAGGGTTAGGGTTAGGGTTAGGGTTAGGGTTAGGGTTAGGGTTAGGGTTAGGGTTAGGGTTAGGGTTAGGGTTAGGGTTAGGGTTAGGGTTAGGGTTAGGGTTAGGGTTAGGGTTAGGGTTAGGGTTAGGGTTAGGGTTAGGGTTAGGGTTAGGGTTAGGGTTAGGGTTAGGGTTAGGGTTAGGGTTAGGGTTAGGGTTAGGGTTAGGGTTAGGGTTAGGGTTAGGGTTAGGGTTAGGGTTAGGGTTAGGGTTAGGGTTAGGGTTAGGGTTAGGGTTAGGGTTAGGGTTAGGGTTAGGGTTAGGGTTAGGGTTAGGGTTAGGGTTAGGGTTAGGGTTAGGGTTAGGGTTAGGGTTAGGGTTAGGGTTAGGGTTAGGGTTAGGGTTAGGGTTAGGGTTAGGGTTAGGGTTAGGGTTAGGGTTAGGGTTAGGGTTAGGGTTAGGGTTAGGGTTAGGGTTAGGGTTAGGGTTAGGGTTAGGGTTAGGGTTAGGGTTAGGGTTAGGGTTAGGGTTAGGGTTAGGGTTAGGGTTAGGGTTAGGGTTAGGGTTAGGGTTAGGGTTAGGGTTAGGGTTAGGGTTAGGGTTAGGGTTAGGGTTAGGGTTAGGGTTAGGGTTAGGGTTAGGGTTAGGGTTAGGGTTAGGGTTAGGGTTAGGGTTAGGGTTAGGGTTAGGGTTAGGGTTAGGGTTAGGGTTAGGGTTAGGGTTAGGGTTAGGGTTAGGGTTAGGGTTAGGGTTAGGGTTAGGGTTAGGGTTAGGGTTAGGGTTAGGGTTAGGGTTAGGGTTAGGGTTAGGGTTAGGGTTAGGGTTAGGGTTAGGGTTAGGGTTAGGGTTAGGGTTAGGGTTAGGGTTAGGGTTAGGGTTAGGGTTAGGGTTAGGGTTAGGGTTAGGGTTAGGGTTAGGGTTAGGGTTAGGGTTAGGGTTAGGGTTAGGGTTAGGGTTAGGGTTAGGGTTAGGGTTAGGGTTAGGGTTAGGGTTAGGGTTAGGGTTAGGGTTAGGGTTAGGGTTAGGGTTAGGGTTAGGGTTAGGGTTAGGGTTAGGGTTAGGGTTAGGGTTAGGGTTAGGGTTAGGGTTAGGGTTAGGGTTAGGGTTAGGGTTAGGGTTAGGGTTAGGGTTAGGGTTAGGGTTAGGGTTAGGGTTAGGGTTAGGGTTAGGGTTAGGGTTAGGGTTAGGGTTAGGGTTAGGGTTAGGGTTAGGGTTAGGGTTAGGGTTAGGGTTAGGGTTAGGGTTAGGGTTAGGGTTAGGGTTAGGGTTAGGGTTAG
This sequence comes from Romanogobio albipinnatus, assembly GCA_023566225.1. NCBI lineage: Eukaryota > Metazoa > Chordata > Actinopteri > Cypriniformes > Gobionidae > Romanogobio > Romanogobio albipinnatus. The sequence goes on from CM042263.1 coordinate 39,339,243, forward strand.
GGTTAGGGTTAGGGTTAGGGTTAGGGTTAGGGTTAGGGTTAGGGTTAGGGTTAGGGTTAGGGTTAGGGTTAGGGTTAGGGTTAGGGTTAGGGTTAGGGTTAGGGTTAGGGTTAGGGTTAGGGTTAGGGTTAGGGTTAGGGTTAGGGTTAGGGTTAGGGTTAGGGTTAGGGTTAGGGTTAGGGTTAGGGTTAGGGTTAGGGTTAGGGTTAGGGTTAGGGTTAGGGTTAGGGTTAGGGTTAGGGTTAGGGTTAGGGTTAGGGTTAGGGTTAGGGTTAGGGTTAGGGTTAGGGTTAGGGTTAGGGTTAGGGTTAGGGTTAGGGTTAGGGTTAGGGTTAGGGTTAGGGTTAGGGTTAGGGTTAGGGTTAGGGTTAGGGTTAGGGTTAGGGTTAGGGTTAGGGTTAGGGTTAGGGTTAGGGTTAGGGTTAGGGTTAGGGTTAGGGTTAGGGTTAGGGTTAGGGTTAGGGTTAGGGTTAGGGTTAGGGTTAGGGTTAGGGTTAGGGTTAGGGTTAGGGTTAGGGTTAGGGTTAGGGTTAGGGTTAGGGTTAGGGTTAGGGTTAGGGTTAGGGTTAGGGTTAGGGTTAGGGTTAGGGTTAGGGTTAGGGTTAGGGTTAGGGTTAGGGTTAGGGTTAGGGTTAGGGTTAGGGTTAGGGTTAGGGTTAGGGTTAGGGTTAGGGTTAGGGTTAGGGTTAGGGTTAGGGTTAGGGTTAGGGTTAGGGTTAGGGTTAGGGTTAGGGTTAGGGTTAGGGTTAGGGTTAGGGTTAGGGTTAGGGTTAGGGTTAGGGTTAGGGTTAGGGTTAGGGTTAGGGTTAGGGTTAGGGTTAGGGTTAGGGTTAGGGTTAGGGTTAGGGTTAGGGTTAGGGTTAGGGTTAGGGTTAGGGTTAGGGTTAGGGTTAGGGTTAGGGTTAGGGTTAGGGTTAGGGTTAGGGTTAGGGTTAGGGTTAGGGTTAGGGTTAGGGTTAGGGTTAGGGTTAGGGTTAGGGTTAGGGTTAGGGTTAGGGTTAGGGTTAGGGTTAGGGTTAGGGTTAGGGTTAGGGTTAGGGTTAGGGTTAGGGTTAGGGTTAGGGTTAGGGTTAGGGTTAGGGTTAGGGTTAGGGTTAGGGTTAGGGTTAGGGTTAGGGTTAGGGTTAGGGTTAGGGTTAGGGTTAGGGTTAGGGTTAGGGTTAGGGTTAGGGTTAGGGTTAGGGTTAGGGTTAGGGTTAGGGTTAGGGTTAGGGTTAGGGTTAGGGTTAGGGTTAGGGTTAGGGTTAGGGTTAGGGTTAGGGTTAGGGTTAGGGTTAGGGTTAGGGTTAGGGTTAGGGTTAGGGTTAGGGTTAGGGTTAGGGTTAGGGTTAGGGTTAGGGTTAGGGTTAGGGTTAGGGTTAGGGTTAGGGTTAGGGTTAGGGTTAGGGTTAGGGTTAGGGTTAGGGTTAGGGTTAGGGTTAGGGTTAGGGTTAGGGTTAGGGTTAGGGTTAGGGTTAGGGTTAGGGTTAGGGTTAGGGTTAGGGTTAGGGTTAGGGTTAGGGTTAGGGTTAGGGTTAGGGTTAGGGTTAGGGTTAGGGTTAGGGTTAGGGTTAGGGTTAGGGTTAGGGTTAGGGTTAGGGTTAGGGTTAGGGTTAGGGTTAGGGTTAGGGTTAGGGTTAGGGTTAGGGTTAGGGTTAGGGTTAGGGTTAGGGTTAGGGTTAGGGTTAGGGTTAGGGTTAGGGTTAGGGTTAGGGTTAGGGTTAGGGTTAGGGTTAGGGTTAGGGTTAGGGTTAGGGTTAGGGTTAGGGTTAGGGTTAGGGTTAGGGTTAGGGTTAGGGTTAGGGTTAGGGTTAGGGTTAGGGTTAGGGTTAGGGTTAGGGTTAGGGTTAGGGTTAGGGTTAGGGTTAGGGTTAGGGTTAGGGTTAGGGTTAGGGTTAGGGTTAGGGTTAGGGTTAGGGTTAGGGTTAGGGTTAGGGTTAGGGTTAGGGTTAGGGTTAGGGTTAGGGTTAGGGTTAGGGTTAGGGTTAGGGTTAGGGTTAGGGTTAGGGTTAGGGTTAGGGTTAGGGTTAGGGTTAGGGTTAGGGTTAGGGTTAGGGTTAGGGTTAGGGTTAGGGTTAGGGTTAGGGTTAGGGTTAGGGTTAGGGTTAGGGTTAGGGTTAGGGTTAGGGTTAGGGTTAGGGTTAGGGTTAGGGTTAGGGTTAGGGTTAGGGTTAGGGTTAGGGTTAGGGTTAGGGTTAGGGTTAGGGTTAGGGTTAGGGTTAGGGTTAGGGTTAGGGTTAGGGTTAGGGTTAGGGTTAGGGTTAGGGTTAGGGTTAGGGTTAGGGTTAGGGTTAGGGTTAGGGTTAGGGTTAGGGTTAGGGTTAGGGTTAGGGTTAGGGTTAGGGTTAGGGTTAGGGTTAGGGTTAGGGTTAGGGTTAGGGTTAGGGTTAGGGTTAGGGTTAGGGTTAGGGTTAGGGTTAGGGTTAGGGTTAGGGTTAGGGTTAGGGTTAGGGTTAGGGTTAGGGTTAGGGTTAGGGTTAGGGTTAGGGTTAGGGTTAGGGTTAGGGTTAGGGTTAGGGTTAGGGTTAGGGTTAGGGTTAGGGTTAGGGTTAGGGTTAGGGTTAGGGTTAGGGTTAGGGTTAGGGTTAGGGTTAGGGTTAGGGTTAGGGTTAGGGTTAGGGTTAGGGTTAGGGTTAGGGTTAGGGTTAGGGTTAGGGTTAGGGTTAGGGTTAGGGTTAGGGTTAGGGTTAGGGTTAGGGTTAGGGTTAGGGTTAGGGTTAGGGTTAGGGTTAGGGTTAGGGTTAGGGTTAGGGTTAGGGTTAGGGTTAGGGTTAGGGTTAGGGTTAGGGTTAGGGTTAGGGTTAGGGTTAGGGTTAGGGTTAGGGTTAGGGTTAGGGTTAGGGTTAGGGTTAGGGTTAGGGTTAGGGTTAGGGTTAGGGTTAGGGTTAGGGTTAGGGTTAGGGTTAGGGTTAGGGTTAGGGTTAGGGTTAGGGTTAGGGTTAGGGTTAGGGTTAGGGTTAGGGTTAGGGTTAGGGTTAGGGTTAGGGTTAGGGTTAGGGTTAGGGTTAGGGTTAGGGTTAGGGTTAGGGTTAGGGTTAGGGTTAGGGTTAGGGTTAGGGTTAGGGTTAGGGTTAGGGTTAGGGTTAGGGTTAGGGTTAGGGTTAGGGTTAGGGTTAGGGTTAGGGTTAGGGTTAGGGTTAGGGTTAGGGTTAGGGTTAGGGTTAGGGTTAGGGTTAGGGTTAGGGTTAGGGTTAGGGTTAGGGTTAGGGTTAGGGTTAGGGTTAGGGTTAGGGTTAGGGTTAGGGTTAGGGTTAGGGTTAGGGTTAGGGTTAGGGTTAGGGTTAGGGTTAGGGTTAGGGTTAGGGTTAGGGTTAGGGTTAGGGTTAGGGTTAGGGTTAGGGTTAGGGTTAGGGTTAGGGTTAGGGTTAGGGTTAGGGTTAGGGTTAGGGTTAGGGTTAGGGTTAGGGTTAGGGTTAGGGTTAGGGTTAGGGTTAGGGTTAGGGTTAGGGTTAGGGTTAGGGTTAGGGTTAGGGTTAGGGTTAGGGTTAGGGTTAGGGTTAGGGTTAGGGTTAGGGTTAGGGTTAGGGTTAGGGTTAGGGTTAGGGTTAGGGTTAGGGTTAGGGTTAGGGTTAGGGTTAGGGTTAGGGTTAGGGTTAGGGTTAGGGTTAGGGTTAGGGTTAGGGTTAGGGTTAGGGTTAGGGTTAGGGTTAGGGTTAGGGTTAGGGTTAGGGTTAGGGTTAGGGTTAGGGTTAGGGTTAGGGTTAGGGTTAGGGTTAGGGTTAGGGTTAGGGTTAGGGTTAGGGTTAGGGTTAGGGTTAGGGTTAGGGTTAGGGTTAGGGTTAGGGTTAGGGTTAGGGTTAGGGTTAGGGTTAGGGTTAGGGTTAGGGTTAGGGTTAGGGTTAGGGTTAGGGTTAGGGTTAGGGTTAGGGTTAGGGTTAGGGTTAGGGTTAGGGTTAGGGTTAGGGTTAGGGTTAGGGTTAGGGTTAGGGTTAGGGTTAGGGTTAGGGTTAGGGTTAGGGTTAGGGTTAGGGTTAGGGTTAGGGTTAGGGTTAGGGTTAGGGTTAGGGTTAGGGTTAGGGTTAGGGTTAGGGTTAGGGTTAGGGTTAGGGTTAGGGTTAGGGTTAGGGTTAGGGTTAGGGTTAGGGTTAGGGTTAGGGTTAGGGTTAGGGTTAGGGTTAGGGTTAGGGTTAGGGTTAGGGTTAGGGTTAGGGTTAGGGTTAGGGTTAGGGTTAGGGTTAGGGTTAGGGTTAGGGTTAGGGTTAGGGTTAGGGTTAGGGTTAGGGTTAGGGTTAGGGTTAGGGTTAGGGTTAGGGTTAGGGTTAGGGTTAGGGTTAGGGTTAGGGTTAGGGTTAGGGTTAGGGTTAGGGTTAGGGTTAGGGTTAGGGTTAGGGTTAGGGTTAGGGTTAGGGTTAGGGTTAGGGTTAGGGTTAGGGTTAGGGTTAGGGTTAGGGTTAGGGTTAGGGTTAGGGTTAGGGTTAGGGTTAGGGTTAGGGTTAGGGTTAGGGTTAGGGTTAGGGTTAGGGTTAGGGTTAGGGTTAGGGTTAGGGTTAGGGTTAGGGTTAGGGTTAGGGTTAGGGTTAGGGTTAGGGTTAGGGTTAGGGTTAGGGTTAGGGTTAGGGTTAGGGTTAGGGTTAGGGTTAGGGTTAGGGTTAGGGTTAGGGTTAGGGTTAGGGTTAGGGTTAGGGTTAGGGTTAGGGTTAGGGTTAGGGTTAGGGTTAGGGTTAGGGTTAGGGTTAGGGTTAGGGTTAGGGTTAGGGTTAGGGTTAGGGTTAGGGTTAGGGTTAGGGTTAGGGTTAGGGTTAGGGTTAG
>JAKRKY010000079.1:0-62500 GCA_023566225.1 Romanogobio albipinnatus
GTAGAATCATAAGGGGTATCATCAGCGTTTTATATGTAGAATCATAAGGGGTTCCATCAGCGTTTTATATGTAGAATCATAAGGGGTTCCATCAGCGTTTCATATGTAGAATCATAAGGGGTTCCATCAGCGTTTCATATGTAGAATCATAAGGGGTACCATCAGCGTTTCATATGTAGAATCATAAGGGGTATCATCAGCGTTTTATATGTAGAATCATAAGGGGTTCCATCAGCGTTTTATATGTAGAATCATAAGGGGTTCCATCAGCGTTTTATATGTAGAATCATAAGGGGTTCCATCAGCGTTTCATATGTAGAATCATAAGGGGTATCATCAGCGTTTTATATGTAGAATCATAAGGGGTTCCATCAGAGTTTTATATGTAGAATCATAAGGGGTTCCATCAGCGTTTCATATGTAGAATCATAAGGGGTACCATCAGCGTTTTATATGTAGAATCATAAGGGGTTCCATCAGCGTTTTATATGTAGAATCATAAGGGGTTCCATCAGCGTTTTATATGTAGAATCATAAGGGGTATCATCAGCGTTTTATATGTAGAATCATAAGGGGTTCCATCAGCGTTTTATGTGTAGAATCATAAGGGGTTCCATCAGCGTTTTATATGTAGAATCATAAGGGGTTCCATCAGCGTTTCATATGTAGAATCATAAGGGGTTCCATCAGCGTTTTATATGTAGAATCATAAGGGGTTCCATCAGCGTTTCATATGTAGAATCATAAGGGGTACCATCAGCGTTTTATATGTAGAATCATAAGGGGTTCCATCAGCGTTTTATATGTAGAATCATAAGGGGTTCCATCGGCGTTTCATATGTAGAATCATAAGGGGTACCATCAGCGTTTTATATGTAGAATCATAAGGGGTACCATCAGCCTTTTTATATGTAGAATCATAAGGGGTACCATCAGCGTTTTATATGTAGAATCATAAGGGGTTCCATCAGCGTTTTATATGTAGAATCATAAGGGGTACCATCAGCGTTTTATATGTAGAATCATAAGGGGTTCCATCAGCGTTTTATATGTAGAATCATAAGGGGTTCCATCAGCGTTTCATATGTAGAATCATAAGGGGTACCATCAGCGTTTTAAATGTAGAATCATAAAGGGTTCCATCAGCGTTTTATATGTAGAATCATAAGGGGTACCATCAGCGTTTTATATGTAGAATCATAAGGGGTTCCATCAGCATTTTATATGTAGAATCATAAGGGGTTCCATCAGCGTTTCATATGTAGAATCATAAGGGGTACCATCAGCGTTTTAAATGTAGAATCATAAAGGGTTCCATCAGCGTTTTATATGTAGAATCATAAGGGGTATCATCAGCGTTTTATATGTAGAATCATAAGGGGTTCCATCAGCGTTTTATATGTAGAATCATAAGGGGTTCCATCAGCGTTTCATATGTAGAATCATAAGGGGTACCATCAGCGTTTTATATGTAGAATCATAAGGGGTTCCATCAGCGTTTTATATTTAGAATCATAAGGGGTACCATCAGCGTTTTATATGTAGAATCATAAGGGGTTCCATCAGCGTTTTATATGTAGAATCATAAGGGGTTCCATCAGCGTTTCATATGTAGAATCATAAGGGGTACCATCAGCGTTTTATATGTAGAATCATAAGGGGTTCCATCAGCGTTTCATATGTAGAATCATAAGGGGTACCATCAGCGTTTTATATGTAGAATCATAAGGGGTTCCATCAGCGTTTTATATTTAGAATCATAAGGGGTTCCATCAGCGTTTCATATGTAGAATCATAAGGGGTACCATCAGCGTTTTAAATGTAGAATCATAAGGGGTATCATCAGCGTTTTATATGTAGAATCATAAGGGGTTCCATCAGCGTTTTATATGTAGAATCATAAGGGGTATCATCAGCGTTTTATATGTAGAATCATAAGGGGTACCATCAGCGTTTTATATGTAGAATCATAAGGGGTTCCATCAGCGTTTTATATGTAGAATCATAAGGGGTTCCATCAGCGTTTTATATGTAGAATCATAAGGGGTTCCATCAGCGTTTCATATGTAGAATCATAAGGGGTATCATCAGCGTTTTATATGTAGAATCATAAGGGGTTCCATCAGCGTTTTATATGTAGAATCATAAGGGGTTCCATCAGCGTTTCATATGTAGAATCATAAGGGGTACCATCAGCGTTTTATATGTAGAATCATAAGGGGTTCCATCAGCGTTTTATATGTAGAATCATAAGGGGTTCCATCGGCGTTTCATATGTACAATCATAAGGGGTACCATCAGCATTTTATATGTAGAATCATAAGGGGTACCATCAGCGTTTTATATGTAGAATCATAAGGGGTACCATCAGCGTTTTATATGTAGAATCATAAGGGGTTCCATCAGCGTTTTATATGTAGAATCATAAGGGGTTCCATCAGCGTTTTATATGTAGAATCATAAGGGGTTCCATCAGCGTTTTATATGTAGAATCATAAGGGGTATCATCAGCGTTTTATATGTAGAATCATAAGGGGTTCCATCAGCGTTTTATATGTAGAATCATAAGGGGTTCCATCAGCGTTTTATATGTAGAATCATAAGGGGTTCCATCAGCGTTTTATATGTAGAATCATAAGGGGTTCCATCAGCGTTTTATATGTAGAATCATAAGGGGTTCCATCAGCGTTTCATATGTAGAATCATAAGGGGTTCCATCAGCGTTTTATATGTAGAATCATAAGGGGTTCCATCAGCGTTTCATATGTAGAATCATAAGGGGTACCATCAGCGTTTTAAATGTAGAATCATAAAGGGTTCCATCAGCGTTTTATATGTAGAATCATAAGGGGTATCATCAGCGTTTTATATGTAGAATCATAAGGGGTTCCATCAGCGTTTTATATGTAGAATCATAAGGGGTTCCATCAGCGTTTCATATGTAGAATCATAAGGGGTACCATCAGCGTTTTATATGTAGAATCATAAGGGGTTCCATCAGCGTTTTATATGTAGAATCATAAGGGGTTCCATCAGCGTTTTATATGTAGAATCATAAGGGGTACCATCAGCGTTTTAAATGTAGAATCATAAGGGGTATCATCAGCGTTTTATATGTAGAATCATAAGGGGTTCCATCAGCGTTTCATATGTAGAATCATAAGGGGTACCATCAGCGTTTTAAATGTAGAATCATAAGGGGTATCATCAGCGTTTTATATGTAGAATCATAAGGGGTTCCATCAGCGTTTTATATGTAGAATCATAAGGGGTATCATCAGCGTTTTATATGTAGAATCATAAGGGGTTCCATCAGCGTTTTATATGTAGAATCATAAGGGGTACCATCAGCGTTTTATATGTAGAATCATAAGGGGTTCCATCAGCGTTTTATATGTAGAATCATAAGGGGTTCCATCAGCGTTTTATATGTAGAATCATAAGGGGTTCCATCAGCGTTTCATATGTAGAATCATAAGGGGTATCATCAGCGTTTTATATGTAGAATCATAAGGGGTTCCATCAGCGTTTTATATGTAGAATCATAAGGGGTTCCATCAGCGTTTCATATGTAGAATCATAAGGGGTACCATCAGCGTTTTATATGTAGAATCATAAGGGGTTCCATCAGCGTTTTATATGTAGAATCATAAGGGGTTCCATCGGCGTTTCATATGTACAATCATAAGGGGTACCATCAGCGTTTTATTTGTAGAATCATAAGGGGTACCATCAGCGTTTTATATGTAGAATCATAAGGGGTTCCATCAGCGTTTTATATGTAGAATCATAAGGGGTACCATCAGCGTTTCATATGTAGAATCATAAGGGGTTCCATCAGCGTTTTATATGTAGAATCATAAGGGGTTCGATCAGCGTTTCATATGTAGAATCATAAGGGGTACCATCGGCGTTTTATATGTAGAATCATAAGGGGTTCCATCAGCATTTTATATGTAGAATCATAAGGGGTTCCATCGGCGTTTCATATGTAGAATCATAAGGGGTACCATCAGCGTTTTATATGTAGAATCATAAGGGTTCCATCAGCGTTTTATATGTAGAATCATAAGGGGTACCATCAGCGTTTTATATGTAGAATCATAAGGGGTTCCATCAGCGTTTTATATGTAGAATCATAAGGGGTTCCATCAGCGTTTCATATGTAGAATCATAAGGGGTACCATCAGCGTTTTAAATGTAGAATCATAAAGGGTTCCATCAGCGTTTTATATGTAGAATCATAAGGGGTACCATCAGCGTTTTATATGTAGAATCATAAGGGGTTCCATCAGCGTTTTATATGTAGAATCATAAGGGGTATCATCAGCGTTTTATATGTAGAATCATAAGGGGTACCATCAGCGTTTTATATGTAGAATCATAAGGGGTTCCATCAGCGTTTTATATGTAGAATCATAAGGGGTACCATCAGCGTTTTATATGTAGAATCATAAGGGGTTCCATCAGTGTTTTATATGTAGAATCATAAGGGGTTCCATCAGCGTTTCATATGTAGAATCATAAGGGGTACCATCAGCGTTTTATATGTAGAATCATAAGGGGTTCCATCAGCGTTTTATATTTAGAATCATAAGGGGTTCCATCAGCGTTTCATATGTAGAATCATAAGGGGTACCATCAGCGTTTTAAATGTAGAATCATAAGGGGTATCATCAGCGTTTTATATGTAGAATCATAAGGGGTTCCATCAGCGTTTTATATGTAGAATCATAAGGGGTATCATCAGCGTTTTATATGTAGAATCATAAGGGGTACCATCAGCGTTTTATATGTAGAATCATAAGGGGTTCCATCAGCGTTTTATATGTAGAATCATAAGGGGTTCCATCAGCGTTTTATATGTAGAATCATAAGGGGTTCCATCAGCGTTTCATATGTAGAATCATAAGGGGTATCATCAGCGTTTTATATGTAGAATCATAAGGGGTTCCATCAGCGTTTTATATGTAGAATCATAAGGGGTTTCATCAGCGTTTCATATGTAGAATCATAAGGGGTACCATCAGCGTTTTATATGTAGAATCATAAGGGGTTCCATCAGCGTTTTATATGTAGAATCATAAGGGGTTCCATCGGCGTTTCATATGTACAATCATAAGGGGTACCATCAGCATTTTATATGTAGAATCATAAGGGGTACCATCAGCGTTTTATATGTAGAATCATAAGGGGTACCATCAGCGTTTTATATGTAGAATCATAAGGGGTTCCATCAGCGTTTTATATGTAGAATCATAAGGGGTTCCATCAGCGTTTTATATGTAGAATCATAAGGGGTTCCATCAGCGTTTTATATGTAGAATCATAAGGGGTATCATCAGCGTTTTATATGTAGAATCATAAGGGGTTCCATCAGCGTTTTATATGTAGAATCATAAGGGGTTCCATCAGCGTTTTATATGTAGAATCATAAGGGGTTCCATCAGCGTTTTATATGTAGAATCATAAGGGGTTCCATCAGCGTTTTATATGTAGAATCATAAGGGGTTCCATCAGCGTTTCATATGTAGAATCATAAGGGGTTCCATCAGCATTTTATATGTAGAATCATAAGGGGTTCCATCAGCGTTTCAAATGTAGAATCATAAGGGGTACCATCAGCGTTTTAAATGTAGAATCATAAAGGGTTCCATCAGCGTTTTATATGTAGAATCATAAGGGGTTCCATCAGCGTTTCATATGTAGAATCATAAGGGGTACCATCAGCGTTTCATATGTAGAATCATAAGGGGTTCCATCAGCGTTTTATATGTAGAATCATAAGGGGTACCATCAGCGTTTCATATGTAGAATCATAAGGGGTTCCATCAGCGTTTCATATGTAGAATCATAAGGGGTACCATCAGCGTTTCATATGTAGAATCATAAGGGGTTCCATCAGCGTTTTATATGTAGAATCATAAGGGGTTCCATCAGCGTTTTATATGTAGAATCATAAGGGGTACCATCAGCGTTTTATATGTAGAATCATAAGGGGTACCATCAGCGTTTTATATGTAGAATCATAAGGGGTTCCATCAGCGTTTTATATGTAGAATCAGAAGGGGTACCATCAGCGTTTTATATGTAGAATCATAAGGGGTTCCATCAGCGTTTTATATGTAGAATCATAAGGGGTACCATCAGCGTTTTATATGTAGAATCATAAGGGGTACCATCAGCGTTTCATATGTAGAATCATAAGGGGTTCCATCAGCGTTTCATATGTAGAATCATAAGGGGTTCCATCAGCGTTTTATATGTAGAATCATAAGGGGTTCCATCAGCGTTTCATATGTAGAATCATAAGGGGTTCCATCAGCGTTTTATATGTAGAATCATAAGGGGTACCATCAGCGTTTCATATGTAGAATCATAAGGGGTACCATCAGCGTTTTATATGTAGAATCATAAGGGGTTCCATCAGCGTTTCATATGTAGAATCATAAGGGGTACCATCAGCGTTTTATATGTAGAATCATAAGGGGTACCATCAGCGTTTTATATGTAGAATCATAAGGGGTACCATCAGCGTTTCATATGTAGAATCATAAGGGGTTCCATCAGCGTTTCATATGTAGAATCATAAGGGGTTCCATCAGCGTTTTATATGTAGAATCATAAGGGGTTCCATCAGCGTTTTATATGTAGAATCATAAGGGGTACCATCAGCGTTTCATATGTAGAATCATAAGGGGTACCAATAGCGTTTTATATGTAGAATCATAAGGGGTACCATCAGCTTTTCATATGTAGAATCATAAGGGGTTCCATCAGCGTTTCATATGTAGAATCATAAGGGGTTCCATCAGCGTTTCATATGTAGAATCATAAGGGGTTCCATCAGCGTTTCATATGTAGAATCATAAGGGGTTCCATCAGCGTTTTATATGTAGAATCATAAGGGGTTCCATCAGCGTTTCATATGTAGAATCATAAGGGGTACCATCAGCGTTTTATATGTAGAATCATAAGGGGTTCCATCAGCGTTTTATATGTAGAATCATAAGGGGTTCCATCTGCGTTTCATATGTAGAATCATAAGGGGTACCATCAGCGTTTTATATGTAGAATCATAAGGGGTACCATCAGCGTTTTATATGTAGAATCATAAGGGGTACCATCAGCGTTTTATATGTAGAATCATAAGGGGTTCCATCAGCATTTTATATGTAGAATCATAAGGGGTTCCATCAGCGTTTCATATGTAGAATCATAAGGGGTACCATCAGCGTTTTAAATGTAGAATCATAAAGGGTTCCATCAGCGTTTCATATGTAGAATCATAAGGGGTACCATCAGCGTTTTAAATGTAGAATCATAAAGGGTTCCATCAGCGTTTTATATGTAGAATCATAAGGGGTATCATCAGCGTTTTATATGTAGAATCATAAGGGGTTCCATCAGCGTTTCATATGTAGAATCATAAGGGGTTCCATCAGCGTTTTATATGTAGAATCATAAGGGGTTCCATCAGCGTTTCATATGTAGAATCATAAGGGGTACCATCAGTGTTTTAAATGTAGAATCATAAGGGGTATCATCAGCGTTTTATATGTAGAATCATAAGGGGTTCCATCAGTGTTTTATATGTAGAATCATAAGGGGTATCATCAGCGTTTTATATGTAGAATCATAAGGGGTACCATCAGCGTTTTATATGTAGAATCATAAGGGGTTCCATCAGCGTTTTATATGTACAATCATAAGGGGTTCCATCAGCGTTTTATATGTAGAATCATAAGGGGTTCCATCAGCGTTTCATATGTAGAATCATAAGGGGTATCATCAGCGTTTTATATGTAGAATCATAAGGGGTATCATCAGCGTTTTATATGTAGAATCATAAGGGGTTCCATCGGCGTTTCATATGTAGAATCATAAGGGGTACCATCAGCGTTTTATATGTAGAATCATAAGGGGTACCATCAGCGTTTTATATGTAGAATCATAAGGGGTAACATCAGCGTTTTATATGTAGATTCATAAGGGGTTCCATCAGCGTTTTATATGTAGAATCATAAGGGGTTCCATCAGCGTTTTATATGTAGAATCATAAGGGGTATCATCAGCGTTTTATATGTAGAATCATAAGGGGTTCCATCAGCGTTTTATGTGTAGAATCATAAGGGGTTCCATCAGCGTTTTATATGTAGAATCATAAGGGGTTCCATCAGCGTTTCATATGTAGAATCATAAGGGGTTCCATCAGCGTTTTATATGTAGAATCATAAGGGGTTCCATCAGCGTTTCATATGTAGAATCATAAGGGGTACCATCAGCGTTTTATATGTAGAATCATAAGGGGTTCCATCAGCGTTTTATATGTAGAATCATAAGGGGTTCCATCGGCGTTTCATATGTAGAATCATAAGGGGTACCATCAGCGTTTTATATGTAGAATCATAAGGGGTACCATCAGCCTTTTTATATGTAGAATCATAAGGGGTACCATCAGCGTTTTATATGTAGAATCATAAGGGGTTCCATCAGCGTTTTATATGTAGAATCATAAGGGGTACCATCAGCGTTTTATATGTAGAATCATAAGGGGTTCCATCAGCGTTTTATATGTAGAATCATAAGGGGTTCCATCAGCGTTTCATATGTAGAATCATAAGGGGTACCATCAGCGTTTTAAATGTAGAATCATAAAGGGTTCCATCAGCGTTTTATATGTAGAATCATAAGGGGTACCATCAGCGTTTTATATGTAGAATCATAAGGGGTTCCATCAGCATTTTATATGTAGAATCATAAGGGGTTCCATCAGCGTTTCATATGTAGAATCATAAGGGGTACCATCAGCGTTTTAAATGTAGAATCATAAAGGGTTCCATCAGCGTTTTATATGTAGAATCATAAGGGGTATCATCAGCGTTTTATATGTAGAATCATAAGGGGTTCCATCAGCGTTTTATATGTAGAATCATAAGGGGTTCCATCAGCGTTTCATATGTAGAATCATAAGGGGTACCATCAGCGTTTTATATGTAGAATCATAAGGGGTTCCATCAGCGTTTTATATTTAGAATCATAAGGGGTACCATCAGCGTTTTATATGTAGAATCATAAGGGGTTCCATCAGCGTTTTATATGTAGAATCATAAGGGGTTCCATCAGCGTTTCATATGTAGAATCATAAGGGGTACTATCAGCGTTTTATATGTAGAATCATAAGGGGTTCCATCAGCGTTTCATATGTAGAATCATAAGGGGTACCATCAGCGTTTTATATGTAGAATCATAAGGGGTTCCATCAGCGTTTTATATTTAGAATCATAAGGGGTTCCATCAGCGTTTCATATGTAGAATCATAAGGGGTACCATCAGCGTTTTAAATGTAGAATCATAAGGGGTATCATCAGCGTTTTATATGTAGAATCATAAGGGGTTCCATCAGCGTTTTATATGTAGAATCATAAGGGGTATCATCAGCGTTTTATATGTAGAATCATAAGGGGTACCATCAGCGTTTTATATGTAGAATCATAAGGGGTTCCATCAGCGTTTTATATGTAGAATCATAAGGGGTTCCATCAGCGTTTTATATGTAGAATCATAAGGGGTTCCATCAGCGTTTCATATGTAGAATCATAAGGGGTATCATCAGCGTTTTATATGTAGAATCATAAGGGGTTCCATCAGCGTTTTATATGTAGAATCATAAGGGGTTCCATCAGCGTTTCATATGTAGAATCATAAGGGGTACCATCAGCGTTTTATATGTAGAATCATAAGGGGTTCCATCAGCGTTTTATATGTAGAATCATAAGGGGTTCCATCGGCGTTTCATATGTACAATCATAAGGGGTACCATCAGCATTTTATATGTAGAATCATAAGGGGTACCATCAGCGTTTTATATGTAGAATCATAAGGGGTACCATCAGCGTTTTATATGTAGAATCATAAGGGGTTCCATCAGCGTTTTATATGTAGAATCATAAGGGGTTCCATCAGCGTTTTATATGTAGAATCATAAGGGGTTCCATCAGCGTTTTATATGTAGAATCATAAGGGGTATCATCAGCGTTTTATATGTAGAATCATAAGGGGTTCCATCAGCGTTTTATATGTAGAATCATAAGGGGTTCCATCAGCGTTTTATATGTAGAATCATAAGGGGTTCCATCAGCGTTTTATATGTAGAATCATAAGGGGTTCCATCAGCGTTTCATATGTAGAATCATAAGGGGTTCCATCAGCATTTTATATGTAGAATCATAAGGGGTTCCATCAGCGTTTCATATGTAGAATCATAAGGGGTACCATCAGCGTTTTAAATGTAGAATCATAAAGGGTTCCATCAGCGTTTTATATGTAGAATCATAAGGGGTATCATCAGCGTTTTATATGTAGAATCATAAGGGGTTCCATCAGCGTTTTATATGTAGAATCATAAGGGGTTCCATCAGCGTTTCATATGTAGAATCATAAGGGGTACCATCAGCGTTTTATATGTAGAATCATAAGGGGTTCCATCAGCGTTTTATATGTAGAATCATAAGGGGTTCCATCAGCGTTTCATATGTAGAATCATAAGGGGTACCATCAGCGTTTTAAATGTAGAATCATAAGGGGTATCATCAGCGTTTTATATGTAGAATCATAAGGGGTTCCATCAGCGTTTTATATGTAGAATCATAAGGGGTATCATCAGCGTTTTATATGTAGAATCATAAGGGGTTCCATCAGCGTTTTATATGTAGAATCATAAGGGGTACCATCAGCGTTTTATATGTAGAATCATAAGGGGTTCCATCAGCGTTTTATATGTAGAATCATAAGGGGTTCCATCAGCGTTTTATATGTAGAATCATAAGGGGTTCCATCAGCGTTTCATATGTAGAATCATAAGGGGTATCATCAGCGTTTTATATGTAGAATCATAAGGGGTTCCATCAGCGTTTTATATGTAGAATCATAAGGGGTTCCATCAGCGTTTCATATGTAGAATCATAAGGGGTACCATCAGCGTTTTATATGTAGAATCATAAGGGGTTCCATCAGCGTTTTATATGTAGAATCATAAGGGGTTCCATCGGCGTTTCATATGTACAATCATAAGGGGTACCATCAGCATTTTATTTGTAGAATCATAAGGGGTACCATCAGCGTTTTATATGTAGAATCATAAGGGGTTCCATCAGCGTTTTATATGTAGAATCATAAGGGGTACCATCAGCGTTTCATATGTAGAATCATAAGGGGTTCCATCAGCGTTTTATATGTAGAATCATAAGGGGTTCCATCAGCGTTTCATATGTAGAATCATAAGGGGTACCATCGGCGTTTTATATGTAGAATCATAAGGGGTTCCATCAGCGTTTTATATGTAGAATCATAAGGGGTTCCATCGGCGTTTCATATGTAGAATCATAAGGGGTACCATCAGCGTTTTATATGTAGAATCATAAGGGTTCCATCAGCGTTTTATATGTAGAATCATAAGGGGTACCATCAGCGTTTTATATGTAGAATCATAAGGGGTTCCATCAGCGTTTTATATGTAGAATCATAAGGGGTTCCATCAGCGTTTCATATGTAGAATCATAAGGGGTACCATCAGCGTTTTAAATGTAGAATCATAAAGGGTTCCATCAGCGTTTTATATGTAGAATCATAAGGGGTACCATCAGCGTTTTATATGTAGAATCATAAGGGGTTCCATCAGCGTTTTATATGTAGAATCATAAGGGGTATCATCAGCGTTTTATATGTAGAATCATAAGGGGTACCATCAGCGTTTTATATGTAGAATCATAAGGGGTTCCATCAGCGTTTTATATGTAGAATCATAAGGGGTACCATCAGCGTTTTATATGTAGAATCATAAGGGGTTCCATCAGTGTTTTATATGTAGAATCATAAGGGGTTCCATCAGCGTTTCATATGTAGAATCATAAGGGGTTCCATCAGCGTTTTATATGTAGAATCATAAGGGGTACCATCAGCGTTTTATATGTAGAATCATAAGGGGTTCCATCAGCGTTTTATATGTAGAATCATAAGGGGTTCCATCAGCGTTTTATATGTAGAATCATAAGGGGTTCCATCAGCGTTTCATATGTAGAATCATAAGGGGTACCATCAGCGTTTTAAATGTAGAATCATAAGGGGTATCATCAGCGTTTTATATGTAGAATCATAAGGGGTTCCATCAGCGTTTTATATGTAGAATCATAAGGGGTATCATCAGCGGTTTATATGTAGAATCATAAGGGGTACCATCAGCGTTTTATATGTAGAATCATAAGGGGTTCCATCAGCGTTTTATATGTACAATCATAAGGGGTTCCATCAGCGTTTTATATGTAGAATCATAAGGGGTTCCATCAGCGTTTCATATGTAGAATCATAAGGGGTATCATCAGCGTTTTATATGTAGAATCATAAGGGGTTCCATCAGCGTTTTATATGTAGAATCATAAGGGGTTCCATCAGCGTTTCATATGTAGAATCATAAGGGGTACCATCAGCGTTTTATATGTAGAATCATAAGGGGTTCCATCAGCGTTTTATATGTAGAATCATAAGGGGTTCCATCGGCGTTTCATATGTAGAATCATAAGGGGTACCATCAGCGTTTTATATGTAGAATCATAAGGGGTACCATCAGCGTTTTATATGTAGAATCATAAGGGGTACCATCAGCGTTTTATATGTAGAATCATAAGGGGTTCCATCAGCGTTTTATATGTAGAATCATAAGGGGTTCCATCAGCGTTTTATATGTAGAATCATAAGGGGTTCCATCAGCGTTTTATATGTAGAATCATAAGGGGTATCATCAGCGTTTTATATGTAGAATCATAAGGGGTTCCATCAGCGTTTTATATGTAGAATCATAAGGGGTTCCATCAGCGTTTTATATGTAGAATCATAAGGGGTTCCATCAGCGTTTCATATGTAGAATCATAAGGGGTTCCATCAGCGTTTTATATGTAGAATCATAAGGGGTTCCATCAGCGTTTCATATGTAGAATCATAAGGGGTACCATCAGCGTTTTATATGTTGAATCATAAGGGGTTCCATCAGCGTTTTATATGTAGAATCATAAGGGGTTCCATCGGCGTTTCATATGTAGAATCATAAGGGGTACCATCAGCGTTTTATATGTAGAATCATAAGGGGTACCATCAGCGTTTTATATGTAGAATCATAAGGGGTTCCATCAGCGTTTTATATGTAGAATCATAAGGGGTTCCATCAGCGTTTCATATGTAGAATCATAAGGGGTACCATCAGCGTTTTAAATGTAGAATCATAAAGGGTTCCATCAGCGTTTTATATGTAGAATCATAAGGGGTACCATCAGCGTTTTATATGTAGAATCATAAGGGGTTCCATCAGCGTTTTATATGTAGAATCATAAGGGGTTCCATCAGCGTTTCATATGTAGAATCATAAGGGGTACCATCAGCGTTTTAAATGTAGAATCATAAAGGGTTCCATCAGCGTTTTATATGTAGAATCATAAGGGGTATCATCAGCGTTTTATATGTAGAATCATAAGGGGTTCCATCAGCGTTTTATATGTAGAATCATAAGGGGTTCCATCAGCGTTTCATATGTAGAATCATAAGGGTTACCATCAGCGTTTTATATGTAGAATCATAAGGGGTATCATCAGCGTTTTATATGTAGAATCATAAGGGGTTCCATCAGCGTTTTATATGTAGAATCATAAGGGGTTCCATCAGCGTTTCATATGTAGAATCATAAGGGGTTCCATCAGCGTTTCATATGTAGAATCATAAGGGGTACCATCAGCGTTTCATATGTAGAATCATAAGGGGTATCATCAGCGTTTTATATGTAGAATCATAAGGGGTTCCATCAGCGTTTTATATGTAGAATCATAAGGGGTTCCATCAGCGTTTTATATGTAGAATCATAAGGGGTTCCATCAGCGTTTCATATGTAGAATCATAAGGGGTATCATCAGCGTTTTATATGTAGAATCATAAGGGGTTCCATCAGAGTTTTATATGTAGAATCATAAGGGGTTCCATCAGCGTTTCATATGTAGAATCATAAGGGGTACCATCAGCGTTTTATATGTAGAATCATAAGGGGTTCCATCAGCGTTTTATATGTAGAATCATAAGGGGTTCCATCGGCGTTTCATATGTACAATCATAAGGGGTACCATCAGCGTTTTATATGTAGAATCATAAGGGGTACCATCAGCGTTTTATATGTAGAATCATAAGGGGTACCATAAGCGTTTTATATGTAGAATCATAAGGGGTTCCATCAGCGTTTTATATGTAGAATCATAAGGGGTTCCATCAGCGTTTTATATGTAGAATCATAAGGGGTTCCATCAGCGTTTTATATGTAGAATCATAAGGGGTATCATCAGCGTTTTATATCTAGAATCATAAGGGGTTCCATCAGCGTTTTATATGTAGAATCATAAGGGGTTCAATCAGCGTTTTATATGTAGAATCATAAGGGGTTCCATCAGCGTTTTATATGTAGAATCATAAGGGGTACCATCAGCGTTTCATATGTAGAATCATAAGGGGTACCATCAGCGTTTTATATGTAGAATCATAAGGGGTTCCATCAGCGTTTTATATGTAGAATCATAAGGGGTTCCATCAGCGTTTTATATGTAGAATCATAAGGGGTTCCATCAGCGTTTCATATGTAGAATCATAAGGGGTATCATCAGCGTTTTATATGTAGAATCATAAGGGGTTCCATCAGCGTTTTATATGTAGAATCATAAGGGGTTCCATCAGCGTTTTATATGTAGAATCATAAGGGGTTCCATCAGCGTTTCATATGTAGAATCATAAGGGGTATCATCAGCGTTTTATATGTAGAATCATAAGGGGTTCCATCAGCGTTTTATATGTAGAATCATAAGGGGTTCCATCAGCGTTTCATATGTAGAATCATAAGGGGTACCATCAGCGTTTTATATGTAGAATCATAAGGGGTTCCATCAGCGTTTTATATGTAGAATCATAAGGGGTTCCATCGGCGTTTCATATGTACAATCATAAGGGGTACCATCAGCATTTTATATGTAGAATCATAAGGGGTACCATCAGCGTTTTATATGTAGAATCATAAGGGGTACCATCAGCGTTTTATATGTAGAATCATAAGGGGTTCCATCAGCGTTTTATATGTAGAATCATAAGGGGTTCCATCAGCGTTTTATATGTAGAATCATAAGGGGTTCCATCAGCGTTTTATATGTAGAATCATAAGGGGTATCATCAGCGTTTTATATGTAGAATCATAAGGGGTTCCATCAGCGTTTTATATGTAGAATCATAAGGGGTTCCATCAGCGTTTTATATGTAGAATCATAAGGGGTTCCATCAGCGTTTTATATGTAGAATCATAAGGGGTTCCATCAGCGTTTTATATGTAGAATCATAAGGGGTTCCATCAGCGTTTCATATGTAGAATCATAAGGGGTTCCATCAGCATTTTATATGTAGAATCATAAGGGGTTCCATCAGCGTTTCATATGTAGAATCATAAGGGGTTCCATCAGCGTTTTATATGTAGAATCATAAGGGGTTCCATCAGCGTTTTATATGTAGAATCATAAGGGGTACCATCAGCGTTTTATATGTAGAATCATAAGGGGTTCCATCAGCGTTTTATATGTAGAATCATAAGGGGTTCCATCAGCGTTTCATATGTAGAATCATAAGGGGTTCCATCAGCGTTTTATATGTAGAATCATAAGGGGTTCCATCAGCGTTTCATATGTAGAATCATAAGGGGTACCATCAGCGTTTTAAATGTAGAATCATAAAGGGTTCCATCAGCGTTTTATATGTAGAATCATAAGGGGTACCATCAGCGTTTTATATGTAGAATCATAAGGGGTTCCATCAGCGTTTTATATGTAGAATCATAAGGGGTATCATCAGCGTTTTATATGTAGAATCATAAGGGGTTCCATCAGTGTTTTATATGTAGAATCATAAGGGGTTCCATCAGCGTTTTATATGTAGAATCATAAGGGGTATCATCAGCGTTTTATATGTAGAATCATAAGGGGTATCATCAGCGTTTTATATGTAGAATCATAAGGGGTACCATCAGCGTTTTAAATGTAGAATCATAAGGGGTATCATCAGCGTTTTATATGTAGAATCATAAGGGGTACCATCAGCGTTTTATATGTAGAATCATAAGGGGTTCCATCAGCGTTTTATATGTAGAATCATAAAGGGTTCCATCAGCGTTTCATATGTAGAATCATAAGGGGTACCATCAGCGTTTTAAATGTAGAATCATAAAGGGTTCCATCAGCGTTTTATATGTAGAATCATAAGGGGTACCATCAGCGTTTTATATGTAGAATCATAAGGGGTACCATCAGCGTTTTATATGTAGAATCATAAGGGGTTCCATCAGCGTTTTATATGTAGAATCATAAGGGGTTCCATCAGCGTTTCATATGTAGAATCATAAGGGGTTCCATCAGCGTTTCATATGTAGAATCATAAGGGGTTCCATCAGCGTTTTATATGTAGAATCATAAGGGGTTCCATCAGCGTTTTATATGTAGAATCATAAGGGGTTCCATCAGCGTTTTATATGTAGAATCATAAGGGGTACCATCAGCGTTTTATATGTAGAATCATAAGGGGTTCCATCAGCGTTTTATATGTAGAATCATAAGGGGTACCATCAGCGTTTTATATGTAGAATCATAAGGGGTACCATCAGCGTTTTATATGTAGAATCATAAGGGGTACCATCAGCGTTTTATATGTAGAATCATAAGGGGTTCCATCAGCGTTTTATATGTAGAATCATAAGGGGTATCATCAGCGTTTTATATGTAGAATCATAAGGGGTTCCATCAGCGTTTTATATGTAGAATCATAAGGGGTTCCATCAGCGTTTTATATGTAGAATCATAAGGGGTATCATCAGCGTTTTATATGTAAAATCATAAAGGGTACAATCAGCGTTTCATATGTAGAATCATAAGGGGTATCATCAGCGTTTTATATGTAGAATCATAAAGGGTACCATCAGCGTTTTATATGTAGAATCATAAGGGGTTCCATCAGCGTTTTATATGTAGAATCATAAGGGGTACCATCAGCGTTTTATATGTAGAATCATAAGGGGTTCCATCAGCGTTTTATATGTAGAATCATAAGGGGTTCCATCAGCGTTTCATATGTAGAATCATAAGGGGTTCCATCAGCGTTTTATATGTAGAATCATAAGGGGTACCATCAGCGTTTTATATGTAGAATCATAAGGGGTTCCATCAGTGTAAAAGTAGTGTAAGATCAGTGTAAGATCAGTGTAGGATCAGTGTAGGATCAGTGTAGGATCAGTGTAGGATCAGTGTAAGATCAGTGTAGGATCAGTGTAAGATCAGTGTAAGATCAGTGTAGGATCAGTGTAAGAGCAGTGTAAGAGCAGTGTAGGATCAGTGTAAGATCAGTGTAAGATCAGTGTAGGATCAGTGTAAGAGCAGTGTAAGATCAGCGTAATATCAGCGTAAGAGCAGCGTAAGATCAGTGTAAGAGCAGTGTAGGATCAGTGTAAGATCAGTGTAATATCAGTGTAATATCAGTGTAGGATCAGTGTAAGAGCAGTGTAATATCAGTGTAATATCAGTGTAGGATCAGTGTAAGAGCAGTGTAAAAGCAGTGTAAGAGCAGTGTAAGATCAGTGCAGGATCAGTGTAAGAGCAGTGTAAAAGCAGTGTAAGAGCAGTGTAAGATCAGTGTAATATCGGTGTAGGATCAGTGTAAGATCAGTGTAAGATCAGTGTAGAATCAGTGTAAGATCAGTGTAAGATCAGTGTAGGATCAGTGTAAGATCAGTGTAAAATCAGTGTAGGATCAGTGTTAGATCAGTGTAAGAGCAGTGTAAAAGAAGTGTAAGATCAGTGTAGGATCAGTGTAGGATCAGTGTCAGATCAGTGTAGGATCAGTGTAAGAGCAGTGTAAGAGCAGTGTAAAAGCAGTGTAAGAGCAGTGTAAAAGCAGTGTAAAAGCAGTGTAAGATCAGTGTAAGATCAGTGTAGGATCAGTGTAAGATCAGTGTAGGATCAGTGTAAAATCAGTGTAAGATCAGTGTAAGATCAGTGTAGGATCAGTGTAAGATCAGTGTAGGATCAGTGTAAAATCAGTGTAAGATCAGTGTAAGAGCAGTGTAAGAGCAGTGTAAGAGCAGTGTAGGATCAGTGTAAGAGCAGTGTAAAAGCAGTTTAAGAGCAGTGTAAAATCAGTATAAGATCAGTGTAGGATCAGTGTAGGATCAGTGTAAGAGCAGTGTAGGATCAGTGTAAAAGCAGTGTAAGATCAGTGTAATATCAGTGTAAGAACAGTGTAGGATCAGTGTAAGAGCAGTGTAAGAACAGTGTAAGAGCAGTGTAAAAGCAGAGAAAGATCAGTGTAAGAGCAGTGTAAGAGCAGTGTAGGATCAGTGTAGGATCAGTGTAAGAGCAGTTTAGGATCAGTGTAAGAGCAGTGTAGGATCAGTGTAAGATCAGTGTAGGATCAGTGTAAGATCAGTGTAGGATCAGTGTAAGATCAGTTTAAGATCAGTGTAAGATCAGTGTAGGATCAGTGTAGGATCAGTGTATGATCAGTGTAAGAGCAGTGTAAGAGCAGTGTAGGATCAGTGTAAGAGCAGTGTAAAAGTAGTGTAAGAGCAGTGTAAGATCACTGTAAGATCAGTGTAGGATCAGTGTAAGAGCAGTGTAAGATCAGCGTAATATCAGTGTATGATCAGTGTAAGAGCAGTGTAGGATCAGTGTATGATCAGTGTAAGAGCAGTGTAAGAGCAGTGTAGGATCAGTGTAAGAGCAGTGTAAAAGTAGTGTAAGAGCAGTGTAAGATCAATGTAAGATCAGTGTAGGATCAGTGTAAGAGCAGTGTAAGAGCAGTGTAGGATCAGTGTAGGATCAGTGTAAGAGCAGTGTAAGAGCAGTGTAAGATCAGTGTAGGATCAGTGTAGGATCAGTGTAAGAGCAGTGTAGGATCAGTGTAGGATCAGTGTAAGAGCAGTGTAAGAGCAGTGTAGGATCAGTGTAGGATCAGTGTAAGAGCAGTTTAGGATCAGTGTAAGAGCAGTGTTGGATCAGTGTAAGATCAGTGTAGGATCAGTGTAGGATCAGTGTAAGATCAGTGTAAGATCAGTGTAAGATCAGTGTAGGATCAGTGTAGGATCAGTGTAAGAGCAGTGTAAGAGCAGTGTAGGATCAGTGTAAGAGCAGTGTAAGAGCAGTGTAAAAGTAGTGTAAGAGCAGTGTAAGATCACTGTAAGATCAGTGTAGTATCAGTGTAAGAGCAGTGTAAGATCAGCGTAATATCAGTGTAAGAGCAGTGTAGGATCAGTGTAAGAGCAGTGTAGGACTATCAGCGTAATATCAGTGTAGGATCAGTGTAGGATCAGTGTAAGAGCAGTGTAAGAGCAGTGTAAGATCAGTGTAGGATCAGTGTAGGATCAGTGTAAGATCAGTGTAAGAGCAGTGTAAGAGCAGTGTAAGAGCAGTGTAGGATCAGTGTAGGATCAGTGTAAGAGCAGTGTAAGATCAGTGTAGGATCAGTGTAAGAGCAGTGTAGGATCAGTGTAAGAGCAGTGTAGGATCAGTGTAAAATCAGTGTAGGATCAGTGTAGGATCAGTGTAAGATCAGTGTAAGATCAGTGTAAGATCAGTGTAGGATCAGTGTAAGAGCAGTGTAAGATCAGCGTAATATCAGTGTAAGAGCAGTGTAGGATCAGTGTAAGAGCAGTGTAGGATCAGTGTAAGATCAGTGTAAAAGCAGTGTAAGAGCAGTGTAAAAGCAGTGTAAGATCAGTGTAGGATCAGTTTAAGAGCAGTGTAAGATCAGTGTAGGATCAGTGTAAGATCAGTGTAATATCAGTGTAGGATCAGTGTAAGAGCAGTGTAAGAGCAGTGTAAAAGCAGTGTAAAAGAAGTGTAAGAGCAGTGTAAAAGCAGTGTAAGATCAGTGTAGGATCAGTTTAAGAGCAGTGTAAGATCAGTGCAGGATCAGTGTAAGAGCAGTGTAGGATCGGTGTAAGAGCGGTGTAGGATCGGTGTAAGAGCGGTGTAGGATCGGTGTAATATCGGTGTAGGATCAGTGTAAGATCAGTGTAGGATCAGTGTAAGAGCAGTGTAGGATCAGTGTAAAAGCAGTGTAGAATCAGTGTAAGATCAGTGTAATATCAGTGTAGGATCAGTGTAAGAGCAGTGTAAGATCAGTGTAAGATCCGTGTAGGATCGGTGTAAGAGCAGTGTAAGAGCAGTGTAAGAGCAGTCTAGATCAGTGTAGGATCAGTGTTAGATCAGTGTAAGAGCAGTGTAAGAGCAGTGTAAGATCAGTGTAAGATCAGTTTAAGATCAGTGTCAGATCAGCGTAATATCAGCGTAGGATCAGTGTAAGATCAGTGTAGGATCAGCGTAATATCAGTGTAGGATCAGTGTAATATCAGTGTAGGATCAGTGTAAGAGCAGTGTAGGATCAGTGTAAGAGCAGTGTAAGAGCAGTGTAAGAGCAGTGTAGGATCAGTGTAGGATCAGTGTAGGATCAGTGTAAGATCAGTGTAAAAGCAGTGTAAGAGCAGTGTAAGAGCAGTGTAGAATCAGTGTAAGAGCAGTCTAAGATCAGTGTAGGATCAGTGTAGGATCAGTGTAAGAGCAGTGTAAGAGCAGTGTAAGATCAGTGTAGGATCAGTGTAGGATCAGTGTAAGAGCAGTGTAGGATCAGTGTAGGATCAGTGTAAGAGCAGTGTAAGAGCAGTGTAGGATCAGTGTAGGATCAGTGTAAGAGCAGTTTAGGATCAGTGTAAGAGCAGTGTAGGATCAGTGTAAGATCAGTGTAGGATCAGTGTAGGATCAGTGTAAGATCAGTGTAAGATCAGTGTAAGATCAGTGTAGGATCAGTGTAGGATCAGTGTAGGATCAGTGTAAGAGCAGTGTAAGAGCAGTGTAGGATCAGTGTAAGAGCAGTGTAAGAGCAGTGTAAAAGTAGTGTAAGAGCAGTGTAAGATCACTGTAAGATCAGTGTAGGATCAGTGTAAGAGCAGTGTAAGATCAGCGTAATATCAGTGTAAGAGCAGTGTAGGATCAGTGTAAGAGCAGTGTAAGAGCAGTGTAAGATCAGTGTATGATCAGTGTAGGATCAGTGTAAGATCAGTGTAAGAGCAGTGTAAGAGCAGTGTAAGAGCAGTGTAGGATCAGTGTAGGATCAGTGTAAGAGCAGTGTAAGATCAGTGTAGGATCAGTGTAAGAGCAGTGTAGGATCAGTGTAAGAGCAGTGTAGGATCAGTGTAAGATCAGTGTAAAATCAGTGTAGGATCAGTGTAGGATCAGTGTAGGATCAGTGTAAGATCAGTGTAAGATCAGTGTAAGATCAGTGTAGGATCAGTGTAAGAGCAGTGTAATATCAGTGTAAGAGCAGTGTAGGATCAGTGTAAGAGCAGTGTAGGATCAGTGTAAGATCAGTGTAAAAGCAGTGTAAGAGCAGTGTAAAAGCAGTGTAAGATCAGTGTAGGATCAGTTTAAGAGCAGTGTAGGATCAGTGTAAGAGCAGTGTAGGATCAGTGTAAGATCAGTGTAATATCAGTGTAGGATCAGTGTAGGATCAGTGTAAGAGCAGTGTAAGAGCAGTGTAAGAGCAGTGTAAGAGCAGTGTAAAAGCAGTGTAAAAGAAGTGTAAGAGCAGTGTAAAAGCAGTGTAAGATCAGTGTAGGATCAGTTTAAGAGCAGTGTAAGATCAGTGCAGGATCAGTGTAAGAGCAGTGTAGGATCGGTGTAAGAGTGGTGTAGGATCGGTGTAAGATCGGTGTAGGATCGGTGTAATATCGGTGTAGGATCAGTGTAAGATCAGTGTAGGATCAGTGTAAGAGCAGTGTAGGATCAGTGTAAGAGCAGTGTAGAATCAGTGTAAGATCAGTGTAATATCAGTGTAGGATCAGTGTAAGAGCAGTGTAAGATCAGTGTAAGATCCGTGTAGGATCGGTGTAAGAGCAGTGTAAGAGCAGTGTAAGAGCAGTCTAGATCAGTGTAGGATCAGTGTTAGATCAGTGTAAGAGCAGTGTAAGAGCAGTGTAAGAGCAGTGTAAGATCAGTGTAAGATCAGTGTCAGATCAGCGTAATATCAGCGTAGGATCAGTGTAAGATCAGTGTAGGATCAGCGTAATATCAGTGTAGGATCAGTGTAATATCAGTGTAGGATCAGTGTAATATCAGTGTAGGATCAGTGTAAGAGCAGTGTAGGATCAGTGTAAGAGCAGTGTAAGAGCAGTGTAAGAGCAGTGTAGAATCAGTGTAAGAGCAGTCTAAGATCAGTGTAGGATCAGTGTTAGATCAGTGTAAGAGCAGTGTAAAAGCAATGTAAGATCAGTGTAAGATCAGTGTAGAATCAGTGTAAGATCAGTGTAGGATCAGCGTAATATCAGTGTAGGATCAGTGTAATATCAGTGTAAGAGCAGTGTAAGAGCAGTGTAAGAGCAGTGTAGGATCAGTGTAGGATCAGTGTAGGATCAGTGTAAGAGCAGTGTAAGAGCAGTGTAAAAGCAGTGTAAGAGCAGTGTAAGAGCAGTGTAAGATCAGTGTAGAATCAGTGTAAGAGCAGTCTAAGATCAGTGTAGGATCAGTGTTAGATCAGTGTAAGAGCAGTGTAAGATCAGTGTAGAATCAGTGTAATATCAGCGTAGGATCAGCGTAAGATCAGTGTAGGATCAGCGTAATATCAATGTAATATCAGTGTAGGATCAGTGTAAGATCAGTGTAAGAACAGTGTAAGATCAGTGTAGGATCAGTGTAGGATCAGTGTAGGATCAGTGTAGGATCAGTGTAAGAGCAGTGTAGGATCAGTGTAAAAGCAGAGAAAGATCAGTGTAAGAGCAGAGAAAGATCAGTGTATGATCAGTGTAGAATCAGTGTAAGATCAGTGTAAAAGCAGTGTAAGAGCAGTGTAAGAGCAGTGTAGAATCAGTGTAAGAGCAGTCTAAGATCAGTGTAGGATCAGTGTTAGATCAGTGTAAGAGCAGTGTAAAAGCAATGTAAGATCAGTGTAAGATCAGTGTAGAATCAGTGTAAGATCAGTGTAGGATCAGCGTAATATCAGTGTAGGATCAGTGTAATATCAGTGTAAGAGCAGTGTAAGAGCAGTGTAGGATCAGTGTAGGATCAGTGTAGGATCAGTGTAAGAGCAGTGTAAGAGCAGTGTAAAAGCAGTGTAAGAGCAGTGTAAGAGCAGTGTAAGATCAGTGTAAGATCAGTGTAGAATCAGTGTAAGAGCAGTCTAAGATCAGTGTAGGATCAGTGTTAGATCAGTGTAAGAGCAGTGTAAGATCAGTGTAGAATCAGTGTAATATCAGCGTAGGATCAGCGTAAGATCAGTGTAGGATCAGCGTAATATCAATGTAATATCAGTGTAGGATCAGTGTAAGATCAGTGTAAGAACAGTGTAAGATCAGTGTAGGATCAGTGTAGGATCAGTGTAGGATCAGTGTAAGAGCAGTGTAGGATCAGTGTAAAAGCAGAGAAAGATCAGTGTAAGAGCAGAGAAAGATCAGTGTATGATCAGTGTAGAATCAGTGTAAGATCAGTGTAAGATCAGTGTAGGATCAGCGTAATATCGGTGTAAGATCAGTGTAATATCAGTGTAGGATCAGTGTAAGAGCAGTGTAAGAGCAGTGTAGGATCAGTGTAGGATCAGTGTAAGAGCAGTCTAAGATCAGTGTAGGATCAGTGTTAGATCAGTGTAAGAGCAGTGTAAGAGCAGTGTAAGAGCAATGTAAGATCAGTGTAAGAACAGTGTAAGATCAGTGTAAGATCAGTGTAATATCAGTGTAGGATCAGTGTAAGAGCAGTGTAAGAGCAGTGTAGGATCAGTGTAGGATCAGTGTAAGAGCAGTCTAAGATCAGTGTAGGATCAGTGTTAGATCAGTGTAAGAGCAGTGTAAGAGCAGTGTAAGAGCAATGTAAGATCAGTGTAAGAACAGTGCAAGATCAGTGTAAGATCAGCGTAGGATCAGCGTAAGATCAGTGTAGGATCAGAGTAATATCAATGTAATATCAGTGTAGGATCAGTGTAAGAGCAGTGTAAGAGCAGTGTAAGATCAGTGTAAGAACAGTGTAAGATCAGTGTAGGATCAGTGTAGGATCAGTGTAGGATCAGTGTAAGAGCAGTGTAGGATCAGTGTAAAAGCAGAGAAAGATCAGTGTAAGAGCAGAGATAGATCAGTGTAAGAGCAGTGTAAGATCAGTGTAAGAGCAGAGAAAGATCAGTGTAGGATCAGTGTAAGAGCAGAGAAAGATCAGTGTAGGATCAGTGTAGGATCAGTGTAGGATCAGTGTAAGAGCAGTGTAAGAGCAGTGTAGGATCAGTGTAAGAGCAGTGTAAGATCAGTGTAGGATCAGTGTAAGAGCAGTGTAGGATCAGTGTAAGAGCAGTGTAAGAGCAGTGTAGGATCAGTGTAAGAGCAGTGTAAGATCAGTGTAGGATCAGTGTAAGAGCAGTGTAGGATCAGTGTAGGATCAGTGTAAGAACAGTGTAAGATCAGTGTAGGATCAGTGTAAGAGCAGTGTAAGAGCAGTGTAGGATCAGTGTAAGAGCAGTGTAAGATCAGTGTAGGATCAGTGTAAGAGCAGTGTAGGATCAGTGTAAGAGCAGTGTAAGATCAGTGTAGGATCAGTGTAAGAGCAGTGTAGGATCAGTGTAGGATCAGTGTAAGATCAGTGTAGGATCAGTTTAAGAGCAGTGTAAGAACAGTGTAGGATCAGTGTAGGATCAGTGTAAGAGCAGTGTAAGATCAGTGTAGGATCAGTGTAAGAGCAGTGTAAGATCAGTGTAAGAGCAGTGTAGGATCAGTGTAAGAGCAGTGTAAGATCAGTGTAAGATCAGTGTAGGATCAGTTTAAGAGCAGTGTAAGAACAGTGTAGGATCAGTGTAGGATCAGTGTAAGAGCAGTGTAAGATCAGTGTAAGAGCAGTGTAGGATCAGTGTAAGAGCAGTGTAAGATCAGTGTAAGATCAGTGTAGGATCAGTGTAAAAGCAGAGAAAGATCAGTGTAAGAGCAGTGTAAGATCAGTGTAGGATCAGTGTAAGAGCAGTGTGAGAGCAGAGAAAGATCAGTGTAGGATCAGTGTAAGAGCAGTGTAAGAGCAGTGTAGGATCAGTGTAAGAGCAGTGTAAAAGCAGTGTAAGAGCAGTGTAGGATCAGTGTAAGAGCAGTGTAGGATCAGTGTAAGAGCAGTGTAGGATCAGTGTAAGATCAGTGTAGGATCAGTGTAAGATCAGTGTAGGATCAGTGTAAGATCAGTTTAAGATCAGTGTAAGATCAGTGTAGGATCAGTGTAGGATCAGTGTATGATCAGTGTAAGAGCAGTGTAAGAGCAGTGTAGGATCAGTGTAAGAACAGTGTAAAAGTAGTGTAAGAGCAGTGTAAGATCACTGTAAGATCAGTGTAGGATCAGTGTAAGAGCAGTGTAAGATCAGCGTAATATCAGTGTAGGATCAGTGTATGATCAGTGTAAGAGCAGTGTAAGAGCAGTGTAGGATCAGTGTAAGAGCAGTGTAAAAGTAGTGTAAGAGCAGTGTAAGATCAATGTAAGATCAGTGTAGGATCAGTGTAAGAGCAGTGTAAGATCAGTGTAAGAGCAGTGTAGGATCAGTGTAGGATCAGTGTAAGAGCAGTGTAAGAGCAGTGTAAGATCAGTGTAGGATCAGTATAGGATCAGTGTAAGAGCAGTGTAAGAGCAGTGTAGGATCAGTGTAGGATCAGTGTAGGATCAGTGTAAGAGCAGTTTAGGATCAGTGTAAGAGCAGTGTAGGATCAGTGTAAGATCAGTGTAGGATCAGTGTAGGATCAGTGTAAGATCAGTGTAAGATCAGTGTAAGATCAGTGTAGGATCAGTGTAGGATCAGTGTAGGATCAGTGTAAGAGCAGTGTAGGATCAGTGTAAGAGCAGTGTAAGAGCAGTGTAAAAGTAGTGTAAGAGCAGTGTAAGATCACTGTAAGATCAGTGTAGGATCAGTGTAAGAGCAGTGTAAGATCAGCGTAATATCAGTGTAAGAGCAGTGTAGGATCAGTGTAAGAGCAGTGTAGGACTATCAGCGTAATATCAGTGTAGGATCAGTGTAGGATCAGTGTAAGAGCAGTG
The DNA here is from genome assembly GCA_023566225.1 of Romanogobio albipinnatus. Taxonomy (NCBI): domain Eukaryota; kingdom Metazoa; phylum Chordata; class Actinopteri; order Cypriniformes; family Gobionidae; genus Romanogobio; species Romanogobio albipinnatus. Next base: position 26,142 of record JAKRKY010000079.1, read on the forward strand.
TAAGAGCAGTGTAGGATCAGTGTAGGATCAGTGTAAGATCAGTGTAAGAGCAGTGTAAGAGCAGTGTAAGAGCAGTGTAGGATCAGTGTAGGATCAGTGTAAGAGCAGTGTAAGATCAGTGTAGGATCAGTGTAAGAGCAGTGTAGGATCAGTGTAAGAGCAGTGTAGGATCAGTGTAAGATCAGTGTAAAATCAGTGTAGGATCAGTGTAGGATCAGTGTAGGATCAGTGTAAGATCAGTGTAAGATCAGTGTAGGATCAGTGTAAGAGCAGTGTAAGATCAGCGTAATATCAGTGTAAGAGCAGTGTAGGATCAGTGTAAGAGCAGTGTAGGATCAGTGTAAGATCAGTGTAAAAGCAGTGTAAGAGCAGTGTAGGATCAGTGTAAGATCAGTGTAAAAGCAGTTTAAGAGCAGTGTAAGATCAGTGTAGGATCAGTGTAAGATCAGTGTAATATCAGTGTAGGATCAGTGTAAGAGCAGTGTAAGAGCAGTGTAAAAGCAGTGTAAAAGAAGTGTAAGAGCAGTGTAAAAGCAGTGTAAGATCAGTGTAGGATCAGTTTAAGAGCAGTGTAAGATCAGTGCAGGATCAGTGTAAGAGCAGTGTAGGATCGGTGTAAGAGCGGTGTAGGATCGGTGTAAGATCGGTGTAGGATCGGTGTAATATCGGTGTAGGATCAGTGTAAGATCAGTGTAGGATCAGTGTAAGAGCAGTGTAGGATCAGTGTAAGAGCAGTGTAGAATCAGTGTAAGATCAGTGTAATATCAGTGTAGGATCAGTGTAAGAGCAGTGTAAGATCAGTGTAAGATCCGTGTAGGATCGGTGTAAGAGCAGTGTAAGAGCAGTCTAGATCAGTGTAGGATCAGTGTTAGATCAGTGTAAGAGCAGTGTAAGAGCAGTGTAAGAGCAGTGTAAGATCAGTGTAAGATCAGTGTAAGATCAGTGTCAGATCAGCGTAATATCAGCGTAGGATCAGTGTAAGATCAGTGTAGGATCAGCGTAATATCAGTGTAGTATCAGTGTAATATCAGTGTAGGATCAGTGTAAGAGCAGTGTAGGATCAGTGTAAGAGCAGTGTAAGAGCAGTGTAGGATCAGTGTAGGATCAGTGTAGGATCAGTGTAAGATCAGTGTAAAAGCAGTGTAAGAGCAGTGTAAGAGCAGTGTAAGAGCAGTGTAGAATCAGTGTAAGAGCAGTCTAAGATCAGTGTAGGATCAGTGTAGGATCAGTGTAAGAGCAGTGTAAGAGCAGTGTAAGATCAGTGTAGGATCAGTGTAGGATCAGTGTAAGAGCAGTGTAAGAGCAGTGTAGGATCAGTGTAGGATCAGTGTAAGAGCAGTTTAGGATCAGTGTAAGAGCAGTGTAGGATCAGTGTAAGATCAGTGTAGGATCAGTGTAAGATCAGTGTAAGATCAGTGTAAGATCAGTGTAGGATCAGTGTAGGATCAGTGTAGGATCAGTGTAAGAGCAGTGTAAGAGCAGTGTAGGATCAGTGTAAGAGCAGTGTAAGAGCAGTGTAAAAGTAGTGTAAGAGCAGTGTAAGATCACTGTAAGATCAGTGTAGGATCAGTGTAAGAGCAGTGTAAGATCAGCGTAATATCAGTGTAAGAGCAGTGTAGGATCAGTGTAAGAGCAGTGTAAAAGTAGTGTAAGAGCAGTGTAAGATCAATGTAAGATCAGTGTAGGATCAGTGTAAGAGCAGTGTAAAATCAGTGTAAGAGCAGTGTAGGATCAGTGTAGGATCAGTGTAAGAGCAGTGTAAGAGCAGTGTAAGATCAGTGTAGGATCAGTATAGGATCAGTGTAAGAGCAGTGTAAGAGCAGTGTAGGATCAGTGTAGGATCAGTGTAGGATCAGTGTAAGAGCAGTTTAGGATCAGTGTAAGAGCAGTGTAGGATCAGTGTAAGATCAGTGTAGGATCAGTGTAGGATCAGTGTAAGATCAGTGTAAGATCAGTGTAAGATCAGTGTAGGATCAGTGTAGGATCAGTGTAGGATCAGTGTAAGAGCAGTGTAGGATCAGTGTAAGAGCAGTGTAAGAGCAGTGTAAAAGTAGTGTAAGAGCAGTGTAAGATCACTGTAAGATCAGTGTAGGATCAGTGTAAGAGCAGTGTAAGATCAGCGTAATATCAGTGTAAGAGCAGTGTAGGATCAGTGTAAGAGCAGTGTAGGACTATCAGCGTAATATCAGTGTAGGATCAGTGTAGGATCAGTGTAAGAGCAGTGTAAGAGCAGTGTAGGATCAGTGTAGGATCAGTGTAAGAGCAGTGTAAGAGCAGTGTAAGAGCAGTGTAGGATCAGTGTAGGATCAGTGTAAGAGCAGTGTAAGATCAGTGTAGGATCAGTGTAAGAGCAGTGTAGGATCAGTGTAAGAGCAGTGTAGGATCAGTGTAAGATCAGTGTAAAATCAGTGTAGGATCAGTGTAGGATCAGTGTAGGATCAGTGTAAGATCAGTGTAAGATCAGTGTAGGATCAGTGTAAGAGCAGTGTAAGATCAGCGTAATATCAGTGTAAGAGCAGTGTAGGATCAGTGTAAGAGCAGTGTAGGATCAGTGTAAGATCAGTGTAAAAGCAGTGTAAGAGCAGTGTAAAAGCAGTGTAAGATCAGTGTAGGATCAGTTTAAGAGCAGTGTAAGATCAGTGTAGGATCAGTGTAAGATCAGTGTAATATCAGTGTAGGATCAGTGTAAGAGCAGTGTAAGAGCAGTGTAAAAGCAGTGTAAAAGAAGTGTAAGAGCAGTGTAAAAGCAGTGTAAGATCAGTGTAGGATCAGTTTAAGAGCAGTGTAAGATCAGTGCAGGATCAGTGTAAGAGCAGTGTAGGATCGGTGTAAGAGCGGTGTAGGATCGGTGTAAGATCGGTGTAGGATCGGTGTAATATCGGTGTAGGATCAGTGTAAGATCAGTGTAGGATCAGTGTAAGAGCAGTGTAGGATCAGTGTAAGAGCAGTGTAGAATCAGTGTAAGATCAGTGTAATATCAGTGTAGGATCAGTGTAAGAGCAGTGTAAGATCAGTGTAAGATCCGTGTAGGATCGGTGTAAGAGCAGTGTAAGAGCAGTCTAGATCAGTGTAGGATCAGTGTTGGATCAGTGTAAGGGCAGTGTAAGAGCAGTGTAAGAGCAGTGTAAGAGCAGTGTAAGATCAGTGTAAGATCAGTGTAAGATCAGTGTCAGATCAGCGTAATATCAGCGTAGGATCAGTGTAAGATCAGTGTAGGATCAGCGTAATATCAGTGTAGGATCAGTGTAATATCAGTGTAGGATCAGTGTAAGAGCAGTGTAGGATCAGTGTAAGAGCAGTGTAGGATCAGTGTAGGATCAGTGTAGGATCAGTGTAAGATCAGTGTAAAAGCAGTGTAAGAGCAGTGTAAGAGCAGTGTAAGAGCAGTGTAGAATCAGTGTAAGAGCAGTGTAGGATCAGTGTAAGAGCAGTGTAGGATCAGTGTAAGATCAGTGTAAAATCAGTGTAGGATCAGTGTAGGATCAGTGTAGGATCAGTGTAAGATCAGTGTAAGATCAGTGTAAGATCAGTGTAGGATCAGTGTAAGAGCAGTGTAATATCAGTGTAAGAGCAGTGTAGGATCAGTGTAAGAGCAGTGTAGGATCAGTGTAAGATCAGTGTAAAAGCAGTGTAAGAGCAGTGTAAAAGCAGTGTAAGATCAGTGTAGGATCAGTTTAAGAGCAGTGTAGGATCAGTGTAAGAGCAGTGTAGGATCAGTGTAAGATCAGTGTAATATCAGTGTAGGATCAGTGTAGGATCAGTGTAAGAGCAGTGTAAGAGCAGTGTAAGAGCAGTGTAAGAGCAGTGTAAAAGCAGTGTAAAAGAAGTGTAAGAGCAGTGTAAAAGCAGTGTAAGATCAGTGTAGGATCAGTTTAAGAGCAGTGTAAGATCAGTGCAGGATCAGTGTAAGAGCAGTGTAGGATCGGTGTAAGAGTGGTGTAGGATCGGTGTAAGATCGGTGTAGGATCGGTGTAATATCGGTGTAGGATCAGTGTAAGATCAGTGTAGGATCAGTGTAAGAGCAGTGTAGGATCAGTGTAAGAGCAGTGTAGAATCAGTGTAAGATCAGTGTAATATCAGTGTAGGATCAGTGTAAGAGCAGTGTAAGATCAGTGTAAGATCCGTGTAGGATCGGTGTAAGAGCAGTGTAAGAGCAGTGTAAGAGCAGTCTAGATCAGTGTAGGATCAGTGTTAGATCAGTGTAAGAGCAGTGTAAGAGCAGTGTAAGAGCAGTGTAAGATCAGTGTAAGATCAGTGTCAGATCAGCGTAATATCAGCGTAGGATCAGTGTAAGATCAGTGTAGGATCAGCGTAATATCAGTGTAGGATCAGTGTAATATCAGTGTAGGATCAGTGTAATATCAGTGTAGGATCAGTGTAAGAGCAGTGTAGGATCAGTGTAAGAGCAGTGTAAGAGCAGTGTAAGAGCAGTGTAGAATCAGTGTAAGAGCAGTCTAAGATCAGTGTAGGATCAGTGTTAGATCAGTGTAAGAGCAGTGTAAAAGCAATGTAAGATCAGTGTAAGATCAGTGTAGAATCAGTGTAAGATCAGTGTAGGATCAGCGTAATATCAGTGTAGGATCAGTGTAATATCAGTGTAAGAGCAGTGTAAGAGCAGTGTAAGAGCAGTGTAGGATCAGTGTAGGATCAGTGTAGGATCAGTGTAAGAGCAGTGTAAGAGCAGTGTAAAAGCAGTGTAAGAGCAGTGTAAGAGCAGTGTAAGATCAGTGTAGAATCAGTGTAAGAGCAGTCTAAGATCAGTGTAGGATCAGTGTTAGATCAGTGTAAGAGCAGTGTAAGATCAGTGTAGAATCAGTGTAATATCAGCGTAGGATCAGCGTAAGATCAGTGTAGGATCAGCGTAATATCAATGTAATATCAGTGTAGGATCAGTGTAAGATCAGTGTAAGAACAGTGTAAGATCAGTGTAGGATCAGTGTAGGATCAGTGTAGGATCAGTGTAGGATCAGTGTAAGAGCAGTGTAGGATCAGTGTAAAAGCAGAGAAAGATCAGTGTAAGAGCAGAGAAAGATCAGTGTATGATCAGTGTAGAATCAGTGTAAGATCAGTGTAAAAGCAGTGTAAGAGCAGTGTAAGAGCAGTGTAGAATCAGTGTAAGAGCAGTCTAAGATCAGTGTAGGATCAGTGTTAGATCAGTGTAAGAGCAGTGTAAAAGCAATGTAAGATCAGTGTAAGATCAGTGTAGAATCAGTGTAAGATCAGTGTAGGATCAGCGTAATATCAGTGTAGGATCAGTGTAATATCAGTGTAAGAGCAGTGTAAGAGCAGTGTAGGATCAGTGTAGGATCAGTGTAGGATCAGTGTAAGAGCAGTGTAAGAGCAGTGTAAAAGCAGTGTAAGAGCAGTGTAAGAGCAGTGTAAGATCAGTGTAAGATCAGTGTAGAATCAGTGTAAGAGCAGTCTAAGATCAGTGTAGGATCAGTGTTAGATCAGTGTAAGAGCAGTGTAAGATCAGTGTAGAATCAGTGTAATATCAGCGTAGGATCAGCGTAAGATCAGTGTAGGATCAGCGTAATATCAATGTAATATCAGTGTAGGATCAGTGTAAGATCAGTGTAAGAACAGTGTAAGATCAGTGTAGGATCAGTGTAGGATCAGTGTAGGATCAGTGTAAGAGCAGTGTAGGATCAGTGTAAAAGCAGAGAAAGATCAGTGTAAGAGCAGAGAAAGATCAGTGTATGATCAGTGTAGAATCAGTGTAAGATCAGTGTAAGATCAGTGTAGGATCAGCGTAATATCGGTGTAAGATCAGTGTAATATCAGTGTAGGATCAGTGTAAGAGCAGTGTAAGAGCAGTGTAGGATCAGTGTAGGATCAGTGTAAGAGCAGTCTAAGATCAGTGTAGGATCAGTGTTAGATCAGTGTAAGAGCAGTGTAAGAGCAGTGTAAGAGCAATGTAAGATCAGTGTAAGAACAGTGTAAGATCAGTGTAAGATCAGTGTAATATCAGTGTAGGATCAGTGTAAGAGCAGTGTAAGAGCAGTGTAGGATCAGTGTAGGATCAGTGTAAGAGCAGTCTAAGATCAGTGTAGGATCAGTGTTAGATCAGTGTAAGAGCAGTGTAAGAGCAGTGTAAGAGCAATGTAAGATCAGTGTAAGAACAGTGCAAGATCAGTGTAAGATCAGCGTAGGATCAGCGTAAGATCAGTGTAGGATCAGAGTAATATCAATGTAATATCAGTGTAGGATCAGTGTAAGAGCAGTGTAAGAGCAGTGTAAGATCAGTGTAAGAACAGTGTAAGATCAGTGTAGGATCAGTGTAGGATCAGTGTAGGATCAGTGTAAGAGCAGTGTAGGATCAGTGTAAAAGCAGAGAAAGATCAGTGTAAGAGCAGAGATAGATCAGTGTAAGAGCAGTGTAAGATCAGTGTAAGAGCAGAGAAAGATCAGTGTAGGATCAGTGTAAGAGCAGAGAAAGATCAGTGTAGGATCAGTGTAGGATCAGTGTAGGATCAGTGTAAGAGCAGTGTAAGAGCAGTGTAGGATCAGTGTAAGAGCAGTGTAAGATCAGTGTAGGATCAGTGTAAGAGCAGTGTAGGATCAGTGTAAGAGCAGTGTAAGAGCAGTGTAGGATCAGTGTAAGAGCAGTGTAAGATCAGTGTAGGATCAGTGTAAGAGCAGTGTAGGATCAGTGTAGGATCAGTGTAAGAACAGTGTAAGATCAGTGTAGGATCAGTGTAAGAGCAGTGTAAGAGCAGTGTAGGATCAGTGTAAGAGCAGTGTAAGATCAGTGTAGGATCAGTGTAAGAGCAGTGTAGGATCAGTGTAAGAGCAGTGTAAGATCAGTGTAGGATCAGTGTAAGAGCAGTGTAGGATCAGTGTAGGATCAGTGTAAGATCAGTGTAGGATCAGTTTAAGAGCAGTGTAAGAACAGTGTAGGATCAGTGTAGGATCAGTGTAAGAGCAGTGTAAGATCAGTGTAGGATCAGTGTAAGAGCAGTGTAAGATCAGTGTAAGAGCAGTGTAGGATCAGTGTAAGAGCAGTGTAAGATCAGTGTAAGATCAGTGTAGGATCAGTTTAAGAGCAGTGTAAGAACAGTGTAGGATCAGTGTAGGATCAGTGTAAGAGCAGTGTAAGATCAGTGTAAGAGCAGTGTAGGATCAGTGTAAGAGCAGTGTAAGATCAGTGTAAGATCAGTGTAGGATCAGTGTAAAAGCAGAGAAAGATCAGTGTAAGAGCAGTGTAAGATCAGTGTAGGATCAGTGTAAGAGCAGTGTGAGAGCAGAGAAAGATCAGTGTAGGATCAGTGTAAGAGCAGTGTAAGAGCAGTGTAGGATCAGTGTAAGAGCAGTGTAAAAGCAGTGTAAGAGCAGTGTAGGATCAGTGTAAGAGCAGTGTAGGATCAGTGTAAGAGCAGTGTAGGATCAGTGTAAGATCAGTGTAGGATCAGTGTAAGATCAGTGTAGGATCAGTGTAAGATCAGTTTAAGATCAGTGTAAGATCAGTGTAGGATCAGTGTAGGATCAGTGTATGATCAGTGTAAGAGCAGTGTAAGAGCAGTGTAGGATCAGTGTAAGAACAGTGTAAAAGTAGTGTAAGAGCAGTGTAAGATCACTGTAAGATCAGTGTAGGATCAGTGTAAGAGCAGTGTAAGATCAGCGTAATATCAGTGTAGGATCAGTGTATGATCAGTGTAAGAGCAGTGTAAGAGCAGTGTAGGATCAGTGTAAGAGCAGTGTAAAAGTAGTGTAAGAGCAGTGTAAGATCAATGTAAGATCAGTGTAGGATCAGTGTAAGAGCAGTGTAAGATCAGTGTAAGAGCAGTGTAGGATCAGTGTAGGATCAGTGTAAGAGCAGTGTAAGAGCAGTGTAAGATCAGTGTAGGATCAGTATAGGATCAGTGTAAGAGCAGTGTAAGAGCAGTGTAGGATCAGTGTAGGATCAGTGTAGGATCAGTGTAAGAGCAGTTTAGGATCAGTGTAAGAGCAGTGTAGGATCAGTGTAAGATCAGTGTAGGATCAGTGTAGGATCAGTGTAAGATCAGTGTAAGATCAGTGTAAGATCAGTGTAGGATCAGTGTAGGATCAGTGTAGGATCAGTGTAAGAGCAGTGTAGGATCAGTGTAAGAGCAGTGTAAGAGCAGTGTAAAAGTAGTGTAAGAGCAGTGTAAGATCACTGTAAGATCAGTGTAGGATCAGTGTAAGAGCAGTGTAAGATCAGCGTAATATCAGTGTAAGAGCAGTGTAGGATCAGTGTAAGAGCAGTGTAGGACTATCAGCGTAATATCAGTGTAGGATCAGTGTAGGATCAGTGTAAGAGCAGTGTAAGAGCAGTGTAGGATCAGTGTAGGATCAGTGTAAGATCAGTGTAAGAGCAGTGTAAGAGCAGTGTAAGAGCAGTGTAGGATCAGTGTAGGATCAGTGTAAGAGCAGTGTAAGATCAGTGTAGGATCAGTGTAAGAGCAGTGTAGGATCAGTGTAAGAGCAGTGTAGGATCAGTGTAAGATCAGTGTAAAATCAGTGTAGGATCAGTGTAGGATCAGTGTAGGATCAGTGTAAGATCAGTGTAAGATCAGTGTAGGATCAGTGTAAGAGCAGTGTAAGATCAGCGTAATATCAGTGTAAGAGCAGTGTAGGATCAGTGTAAGAGCAGTGTAGGATCAGTGTAAGATCAGTGTAAAAGCAGTGTAAGAGCAGTGTAGGATCAGTGTAAGATCAGTGTAAAAGCAGTTTAAGAGCAGTGTAAGATCAGTGTAGGATCAGTGTAAGATCAGTGTAATATCAGTGTAGGATCAGTGTAAGAGCAGTGTAAGAGCAGTGTAAAAGCAGTGTAAAAGAAGTGTAAGAGCAGTGTAAAAGCAGTGTAAGATCAGTGTAGGATCAGTTTAAGAGCAGTGTAAGATCAGTGCAGGATCAGTGTAAGAGCAGTGTAGGATCGGTGTAAGAGCGGTGTAGGATCGGTGTAAGATCGGTGTAGGATCGGTGTAATATCGGTGTAGGATCAGTGTAAGATCAGTGTAGGATCAGTGTAAGAGCAGTGTAGGATCAGTGTAAGAGCAGTGTAGAATCAGTGTAAGATCAGTGTAATATCAGTGTAGGATCAGTGTAAGAGCAGTGTAAGATCAGTGTAAGATCCGTGTAGGATCGGTGTAAGAGCAGTGTAAGAGCAGTCTAGATCAGTGTAGGATCAGTGTTAGATCAGTGTAAGAGCAGTGTAAGAGCAGTGTAAGAGCAGTGTAAGATCAGTGTAAGATCAGTGTAAGATCAGTGTCAGATCAGCGTAATATCAGCGTAGGATCAGTGTAAGATCAGTGTAGGATCAGCGTAATATCAGTGTAGTATCAGTGTAATATCAGTGTAGGATCAGTGTAAGAGCAGTGTAGGATCAGTGTAAGAGCAGTGTAAGAGCAGTGTAGGATCAGTGTAGGATCAGTGTAGGATCAGTGTAAGATCAGTGTAAAAGCAGTGTAAGAGCAGTGTAAGAGCAGTGTAAGAGCAGTGTAGAATCAGTGTAAGAGCAGTCTAAGATCAGTGTAGGATCAGTGTAGGATCAGTGTAAGAGCAGTGTAAGAGCAGTGTAAGATCAGTGTAGGATCAGTGTAGGATCAGTGTAAGAGCAGTGTAAGAGCAGTGTAGGATCAGTGTAGGATCAGTGTAAGAGCAGTTTAGGATCAGTGTAAGAGCAGTGTAGGATCAGTGTAAGATCAGTGTAGGATCAGTGTAAGATCAGTGTAAGATCAGTGTAAGATCAGTGTAGGATCAGTGTAGGATCAGTGTAGGATCAGTGTAAGAGCAGTGTAAGAGCAGTGTAGGATCAGTGTAAGAGCAGTGTAAGAGCAGTGTAAAAGTAGTGTAAGAGCAGTGTAAGATCACTGTAAGATCAGTGTAGGATCAGTGTAAGAGCAGTGTAAGATCAGCGTAATATCAGTGTAAGAGCAGTGTAGGATCAGTGTAAGAGCAGTGTAAAAGTAGTGTAAGAGCAGTGTAAGATCAATGTAAGATCAGTGTAGGATCAGTGTAAGAGCAGTGTAAAATCAGTGTAAGAGCAGTGTAGGATCAGTGTAGGATCAGTGTAAGAGCAGTGTAAGAGCAGTGTAAGATCAGTGTAGGATCAGTATAGGATCAGTGTAAGAGCAGTGTAAGAGCAGTGTAGGATCAGTGTAGGATCAGTGTAGGATCAGTGTAAGAGCAGTTTAGGATCAGTGTAAGAGCAGTGTAGGATCAGTGTAAGATCAGTGTAGGATCAGTGTAGGATCAGTGTAAGATCAGTGTAAGATCAGTGTAAGATCAGTGTAGGATCAGTGTAGGATCAGTGTAGGATCAGTGTAAGAGCAGTGTAGGATCAGTGTAAGAGCAGTGTAAGAGCAGTGTAAAAGTAGTGTAAGAGCAGTGTAAGATCACTGTAAGATCAGTGTAGGATCAGTGTAAGAGCAGTGTAAGATCAGCGTAATATCAGTGTAAGAGCAGTGTAGGATCAGTGTAAGAGCAGTGTAGGACTATCAGCGTAATATCAGTGTAGGATCAGTGTAGGATCAGTGTAAGAGCAGTGTAAGAGCAGTGTAGGATCAGTGTAGGATCAGTGTAAGAGCAGTGTAAGAGCAGTGTAAGAGCAGTGTAGGATCAGTGTAGGATCAGTGTAAGAGCAGTGTAAGATCAGTGTAGGATCAGTGTAAGAGCAGTGTAGGATCAGTGTAAGAGCAGTGTAGGATCAGTGTAAGATCAGTGTAAAATCAGTGTAGGATCAGTGTAGGATCAGTGTAGGATCAGTGTAAGATCAGTGTAAGATCAGTGTAGGATCAGTGTAAGAGCAGTGTAAGATCAGCGTAATATCAGTGTAAGAGCAGTGTAGGATCAGTGTAAGAGCAGTGTAGGATCAGTGTAAGATCAGTGTAAAAGCAGTGTAAGAGCAGTGTAAAAGCAGTGTAAGATCAGTGTAGGATCAGTTTAAGAGCAGTGTAAGATCAGTGTAGGATCAGTGTAAGATCAGTGTAATATCAGTGTAGGATCAGTGTAAGAGCAGTGTAAGAGCAGTGTAAAAGCAGTGTAAAAGAAGTGTAAGAGCAGTGTAAAAGCAGTGTAAGATCAGTGTAGGATCAGTTTAAGAGCAGTGTAAGATCAGTGCAGGATCAGTGTAAGAGCAGTGTAGGATCGGTGTAAGAGCGGTGTAGGATCGGTGTAAGATCGGTGTAGGATCGGTGTAATATCGGTGTAGGATCAGTGTAAGATCAGTGTAGGATCAGTGTAAGAGCAGTGTAGGATCAGTGTAAGAGCAGTGTAGAATCAGTGTAAGATCAGTGTAATATCAGTGTAGGATCAGTGTAAGAGCAGTGTAAGATCAGTGTAAGATCCGTGTAGGATCGGTGTAAGAGCAGTGTAAGAGCAGTCTAGATCAGTGTAGGATCAGTGTTGGATCAGTGTAAGGGCAGTGTAAGAGCAGTGTAAGAGCAGTGTAAGAGCAGTGTAAGATCAGTGTAAGATCAGTGTAAGATCAGTGTCAGATCAGCGTAATATCAGCGTAGGATCAGTGTAAGATCAGTGTAGGATCAGCGTAATATCAGTGTAGGATCAGTGTAATATCAGTGTAGGATCAGTGTAAGAGCAGTGTAGGATCAGTGTAAGAGCAGTGTAGGATCAGTGTAGGATCAGTGTAGGATCAGTGTAAGATCAGTGTAAAAGCAGTGTAAGAGCAGTGTAAGAGCAGTGTAAGAGCAGTGTAGAATCAGTGTAAGAGCAGTCTAAGATCAGTGTAGGATCAGTGTAGGATCAGTGTAAGAGCAGTGTAAGAGCAGTGTAAGATCAGTGTAGGATCAGTGTAGGATCAGTGTAAGAGCAGTGTAAGAGCAGTGTAGGATCAGTGTAGGATCAGTGTAAGAGCAGTTTAGGATCAGTGTAAGAGCAGTGTATGATCAGTGTAAGATCAGTGTAGGATCAGTGTAGGATCAGTGTAAGATCAGTGTAAGATCAGTGTAAGATCAGTGTAGGATCAGTGTAGGATCAGTGTAGGATCAGTGTAAGAGCAGTGTAAGAGCAGTGTAGGATCAGTGTAAGAGCAGTGTAAGAGCAGTGTAAAAGTAGTGTAAGAGCAGTGTAAGATCACTGTAAGATCAGTGTAGGATCAGTGTAAGAGCAGTGTAAGATCAGCGTAATATCAGTGTAAGAGCAGTGTAGGATCAGTGTAAGAGCAGTGTAGGACTATCAGCGTAATATCAGTGTAGGATCAGTGTAGGATCAGTGTAAGAGCAGTGTAAGAGCAGTGTAAGATCAGTGTAGGATCAGTGTAGGATCAGTGTAAGATCAGTGTAAGAGCAGCGTAAGAGCAGTGTAAGAGCAGTGTAGGATCAGTGTAGGATCAGTGTAAGAGCAGTGTAAGATCAGTGTAGGATCAGTGTAAGAGCAGTGTAGGATCAGTGTAAGATCAGTGTAAAATCAGTGTAGGATCAGTGTAGGATCAGTGTAGGATCAGTGTAGGATCAGTGTAAGATCAGTGTAAGATCAGTGTAGGATCAGTGTAAGAGCAGTGTAAGATCAGCGTAATATCAGTGTAAGAGCAGTGTAGGATCAGTGTAAGAGCAGTGTAGGATCAGTGTAAGATCAGTGTAAAAGCAGTGTAAGAGCAGTGTAAAAGCAGTGTAAGATCAGTGTAGGATCAGTTTAAGAGCAGTGTAAGATCAGTGTAGGATCAGTGTAAGAGCAGTGTAGGATCAGTGTAAGATCAGTGTAATATCAGTGTAGGATCAGTGTAAGAGCAGTGTAAGAGCAGTGTAAGAGCAGTGTAAAAGCAGTGTAAAAGAAGTGTAAGAGCATTGTAAAAGCAGTGTAAGATCAGTGTAGGATCAGTTTAAGAGCAGTGTAAGATCAGTGCAGGATCAGTGTAAGAGCAGTGTAGGATCGGTGTAAGAGCGGTGTAGGATCGGTGTAAGATCGGTGTAGGATCGGTGTAATATCGGTGTAGGATCAGTGTAAGATCAGTGTAGGATCAGTGTAAGAGCAGTGTAGGATCAGTGTAAGAGCAGTGTAGAATCAGTGTAAGATCAGTGTAATATCAGTGTAGGATCAGTGTAAGAGCAGTGTAAGATCAGTGTAAGATCCGTGTAGGATCGGTGTAAGAGCAGTCTAGATCAGTGTAGGATCAGTGTTAGATCAGTGTAAGAGCAGTGTAAGAGCAGTGTAAGAGCAGTGTAAGAGCAGTGTAAGAGCAGTGTAAGATCAGTGTAAGATCAGTGTAAGATCAGTGTCAGATCAGCGTAATATCAGCGTAGGATCAGTGTAAGATCAGTGTAGGATCAGCGTAATATCAGTGTAGGATCAGTGTAATATCAGTGTAGGATCAGTGTAAGAGCAGTGTAGGATCAGTGTAAGAGCAGTGTAAGAGCAGTGTAAGAGCAGTGTAGGATCAGTGTAGGATCAGTGTAGGATCAGTGTAAGATCAGTGTAAAAGCAGTGTAAGAGCAGTGTAAGAGCAGTGTAAGAGCAGTGTAGAATCAGTGTAAGAGCAGTCTAAGATCAGTGTAGGATCAGTGTTAGATCAGTGTAAGAGCAGTGTAAAAGCAATGTAAGATCAGTGTAAGATCAGTGTAGAATCAGTGTAAGATCAGTGTAGGATCAGCGTAATATCAGTGTAGGATCAGTGTAATATCAGTGTAAGAGCAGTGTAAGAGCAGTGTAGGATCAGTGTAGGATCAGTGTAGGATCAGTGTAAGAGCAGTGTAAGAGCAGTGTAAAAGCAGTGTAAGAGCAGTGTAAGAGCAGTGTAAGATCAGTGTAAGATCAGTGTAGAATCAGTGTAAGAGCAGTCTAAGATCAGTGTAGGATCAGTGTTAGATCAGTGTAAGAGCAGTGTAAGATCAGTGTAGAATCAGTGTAATATCAGCGTAGGATCAGCGTAAGATCAGTGTAGGATCAGCGTAATATCAATGTAATATCAGTGTAGGATCAGTGTAAGATCAGTGTAAGAACAGTGTAAGATCAGTGTAGGATCAGTGTAGGATCAGTGTAGGATCAGTGTAGGATCAGTGTAAGAGCAGTGTAGGATCAGTGTAAAAGCAGAGAAAGATCAGTGTAAGAGCAGAGAAAGATCAGTGTATGATCAGTGTAGAATCAGTGTAAGATCAGTGTAAAAGCAGTGTAAGAGCAGTGTAAGAGCAGTGTAGAATCAGTGTAAGAGCAGTCTAAGATCAGTGTAGGATCAGTGTTAGATCAGTGTAAGAGCAGTGTAAAAGCAATGTAAGATCAGTGTAAGATCAGTGTAGAATCAGTGTAAGATCAGTGTAGGATCAGCGTAATATCAGTGTAGGATCAGTGTAATATCAGTGTAAGAGCAGTGTAAGAGCAGTGTAAGAGCAGTGTAGGATCAGTGTAGGATCAGTGTAGGATCAGTGTAAGAGCAGTGTAAGAGCAGTGTAAAAGCAGTGTAAGAGCAGTGTAAGAGCAGTGTAAGATCAGTGTAAGATCAGTGTAGAATCAGTGTAAGAGCAGTCTAAGATCAGTGTAGGATCAGTGTTAGATCAGTGTAAGAGCAGTGTAAGATCAGTGTAGAATCAGTGTAATATCAGCGTAGGATCAGTGTAAGATCAGTAAGAACAGTGTAAGATCAGTAAGAACAGTGTAAGATCAGTGTAGGATCAGTGTAGGATCAGTGTAGGATCAGTGTAGGATCAGTGTAAGAGCAGTGTAGGATCAGTGTAAAAGCAGAGAAAGATCAGTGTAAGAGCAGAGAAAGATCAGTGTATGATCAGTGTAGAATCAGTGTAAGATCAGTGTAAGATCAGTGTAGGATCAGCGTAATATCAGTGTAAGATCAGTGTAATATCAGTGTAGGATCAGTGTAAGAGCAGTGTAAGAGCAGTGTAGGATCAGTGTAGGATCAGTGTAAGAGCCGTCTAAGATCAGTGTAGGATCAGTGTTAGATCAGTGTAAGAGCAGTGTAAGAGCAGTGTAAGAGCAATGTAAGATCAGTGTAAGAACAGTGTAAGATCAGTGTAAGATCAGCGTAGGATCAGCGTAAGATCAGTGTAGGATCAGCGTAATATCAATGTAATATCAGTGTAGGATCAGTGTAAGAGCAGTGTAAGAGCAGTGTAAGATCAGTGTAAGAACAGTGTAAGATCAGTGTAGGATCAGTGTAGGATCAGTGTAGGATCAGTGTAAGAGCAGTGTAGGATCAGTGTAAAAGCAGAGAAAGATCAGTGTAAGAGCAGAGATAGATCAGTGTAAGAGCAGTGTAAGATCAGTGTAAGAGCAGAGAAAGATCAGTGTAGGATCAGTGTAAGAGCAGAGAAAGATCAGTGTAGGATCAGTGTAGGATCAGTGTAGGATCAGTGTAAGAGCAGTGTAAGAGCAGTGTAGGATCAGTGTAAGAGCAGTGTAAGATCAGTGTAGGATCAGTGTAAGAGCAGTGTAGGATCAGTGTAAGAGCAGTGTAAGATCAGTGTAGGATCAGTGTAAGAGCAGTGTAGGATCAGTGTAGGATCAGTGTAAGAACAGTGTAAGATCAGTGTAGGATCAGTGTAAGAGCAGTGTAAGAGCAGTGTAGGATCAGTGTAAGAGCAGTGTAAGATCAGTGTAGGATCAGTGTAAGAGCAGTGTAGGATCAGTGTAAGAGCAGTGTAAGATCAGTGTAGGATCAGTGTAAGAGCAGTGTAGGATCAGTGTAGGATCAGTGTAAGATCAGTGTAGGATCAGTTTAAGAGCAGTGTAAGAACAGTGTAGGATCAGTGTAGGATCAGTGTAAGAGCAGTGTAAGATCAGTGTAGGATCAGTGTAAGAGCAGTGTAAGATCAGTGTAAGAGCAGTGTAGGATCAGTGTAAGAGCAGCGTAAGATCAGTGTAAGATCAGTGTAGAATCAGTGTAATATCAGCGTAGGATCAGCGTAAGATCAGTGTAGGATCAGCGTAATATCAATGTAATATCAGTGTAGGATCAGTGTAAGATCAGTGTAAGAACAGTGTAAGATCAGTGTAGGATCAGTGTAGGATCAGTGTAGGATCAGTGTAGGATCAGTGTAAGAGCAGTGTAGGATCAGTGTAAAAGCAGAGAAAGATCAGTGTAAGAGCAGAGAAAGATCAGTGTATGATCAGTGTAGAATCAGTGTAAGATCAGTGTAAAAGCAGTGTAAGAGCAGTGTAAGAGCAGTGTAAGAGCAGTGTAGAATCAGTGTAAGAGCAGTCTAAGATCAGTGTAGGATCAGTGTTAGATCAGTGTAAGAGCAGTGTAAAAGCAATGTAAGATCAGTGTAAGATCAGTGTAGAATCAGTGTAAGATCAGTGTAGGATCAGCGTAATATCAGTGTAGGATCAGTGTAATATCAGTGTAAGAGCAGTGTAAGAGCAGTGTAAGAGCAGTGTAGGATCAGTGTAGGATCAGTGTAGGATCAGTGTAAGAGCAGTGTAAGAGCAGTGTAAAAGCAGTGTAAGAGCAGTGTAAGAGCAGTGTAAGATCAGTGTAAGATCAGTGTAGAATCAGTGTAAGAGCAGTCTAAGATCAGTGTAGGATCAGTGTTAGATCAGTGTAAGAGCAGTGTAAGATCAGTGTAGAATCAGTGTAATATCAGCGTAGGATCAGCGTAAGATCAGTGTAGGATCAGCGTAATATCAATGTAATATCAGTGTAGGATCAGTGTAAGAACAGTGTAAGATCAGTGTAGGATCAGTGTAGGATCAGTGTAGGATCAGTGTAGGATCAGTGTAAGAGCAGTGTAGGATCAGTGTAAAAGCAGAGAAAGATCAGTGTAAGAGCAGAGAAAGATCAGTGTATGATCAGTGTAGAATCAGTGTAAGATCAGTGTAAGATCAGTGTAGGATCAGCGTAATATCAGTGTAAGATCAGTGTAATATCAGTGTAGGATCAGTGTAAGAGCAGTGTAAGAGCAGTGTAGGATCAGTGTAGGATCAGTGTAAGAGCCGTCTAAGATCAGTGTAGGATCAGTGTTAGATCAGTGTAAGAGCAGTGTAAGAGCAGTGTAAGAGCAATGTAAGATCAGTGTAAGAACAGTGTAAGATCAGTGTAAGATCAGCGTAGGATCAGCGTAAGATCAGTGTAGGATCAGCGTAATATCAATGTAATATCAGTGTAGGATCAGTGTAAGAGCAGTGTAAGATCAGTGTAAGATCAGTGTAAGAACAGTGTAAGATCAGTGTAGGATCAGTGTAGGATCAGTGTAGGATCAGTGTAAGAGCAGTGTAGGATCAGTGTAAAAGCAGAGAAAGATCAGTGTAAGAGCAGAGATAGATCAGTGTAAGAGCAGTGTAAGATCAGTGTAAGAGCAGTGTAAGAGCAGTGTAGGATCAGTGTAAGAGCAGTGTAAGAGCAGTGTAAAAGTAGTGTAAGAGCAGTGTAAGATCACTGTAAGATCAGTGTAGGATCAGTGTAAGAGCAGTGTAAGATCAGCGTAATATCAGTGTAAGAGCAGTGTAGGATCAGTGTAAGAGCAGTGTAAAAGTAGTGTAAGAGCAGTGTAAGATCAATGTAAGATCAGTGTAGGATCAGTGTAAGAGCAGTGTAAGATCAGTGTAAGAGCAGTGTAGGATCAGTGTAGGATCAGTGTAAGAGCAGTGTAAGAGCAGTGTAAGATCAGTGTAGGATCAGTATAGGATCAGTGTAAGAGCAGTGTAAGAGCAGTGTAGGATCAGTGTAGGATCAGTGTAGGATCAGTGTAAGAGCAGTTTAGGATCAGTGTAAGAGCAGTGTAGGATCAGTGTAAGATCAGTGTAGGATCAGTGTAGGATCAGTGTAAGATCAGTGTAAGATCAGTGTAAGATCAGTGTAGGATCAGTGTAGGATCAGTGTAGGATCAGTGTAAGAGCAGTGTAGGATCAGTGTAAGAGCAGTGTAAGAGCAGTGTAAAAGTAGTGTAAGAGCAGTGTAAGATCACTGTAAGATCAGTGTAGGATCAGTGTAAGAGCAGTGTAAGATCAGCGTAATATCAGTGTAAGAGCAGTGTAGGATCAGTGTAAGAGCAGTGTAGGACTATCAGCGTAATATCAGTGTAGGATCAGTGTAGGATCAGTGTAAGAGCAGTGTAAGAGCAGTGTAGGATCAGTGTAGGATCAGTGTAAGATCAGTGTAAGAGCAGTGTAAGAGCAGTGTAGGATCAGTGTAGGATCAGTGTAAGAGCAGTGTAAGATCAGTGTAGGATCAGTGTAAGAGCAGTGTAGGATCAGTGTAAGAGCAGTGTAGGATCAGTGTAAGATCAGTGTAAAATCAGTGTAGGATCAGTGTAGGATCAGTGTAGGATCAGTGTAAGATCAGTGTAAGATCAGTGTAGGATCAGTGTAAGAGCAGTGTAAGATCAGCGTAATATCAGTGTAAGAGCAGTGTAGGATCAGTGTAAGAGCAGTGTAGGATCAGTGTAAGATCAGTGTAAAAGCAGTGTAAGAGCAGTGTAAAAGCAGTGTAAGATCAGTGTAGGATCAGTTTAAGAGCAGTGTAAGATCAGTGTAGGATCAGTGTAAGATCAGTGTAATATCAGTGTAGGATCAGTGTAAGAGCAGTGTAAGAGCAGTGTAAAAGCAGTGTAAAAGAAGTGTAAGAGCAGTGTAAAAGCAGTGTAAGATCAGTGTAGGATCAGTTTAAGAGCAGTGTAAGATCAGTGCAGGATCAGTGTAAGAGCAGTGTAGGATCGGTGTAAGAGCGGTGTAGGATCGGTGTAAGATCGGTGTAAGATCAGTGTAAGATCAGTGTCAGATCAGCGTAATATCAGCGTAGGATCAGTGTAAGATCAGTGTAGGATCAGCGTAATATCAGTGTAGGATCAGTGTAATATCAGTGTAGGATCAGTGTAAGAGCAGTGTAGGATCAGTGTAAGAGCAGTGTAAGAGCAGTGTAGGATCAGTGTAGGATCAGTGTAGGATCAGTGTAAGATCAGTGTAAAAGCAGTGTAAGAGCAGTGTAAGAGCAGTGTAAGAGCAGTGTAGAATCAGTGTAAGAGCAGTCTAAGATCAGTGTAGGATCAGTGTAGGATCAGTGTAAGAGCAGTGTAAGAGCAGTGTAAGATCAGTGTAGGATCAGTGTAGGATCAGTGTAAGAGCAGTGTAAGAGCAGTGTAGGATCAGTGTAGGATCAGTGTAAGAGCAGTTTAGGATCAGTGTAAGAGCAGTGTAGGATCAGTGTAAGATCAGTGTAGGATCAGTGTAGGATCAGTGTAAGATCAGTGTAAGATCAGTGTAAGATCAGTGTAGGATCAGTGTAGGATCAGTGTAGGATCAGTGTAAGAGCAGTGTAAGAGCAGTGTAGGATCAGTGTAAGAGCAGTGTAAGAGCAGTGTAAAAGTAGTGTAAGAGCAGTGTAAGATCACTGTAAGATCAGTGTAGGATCAGTGTAAGAGCAGTGTAAGATCAGCGTAATATCAGTGTAAGAGCAGTGTAGGATCAGTGTAAGAGCAGTGTAGGACTATCAGCGTAATATCAGTGTAGGATCAGTGTAGGATCAGTGTAAGAGCAGTGTAAGAGCAGTGTAAGATCAGTGTAGGATCAGTGTAGGATCAGTGTAAGATCAGTGTAAGAGCAGCGTAAGAGCAGTGTAAGAGCAGTGTAGGATCAGTGTAGGATCAGTGTAAGAGCAGTGTAAGATCAGTGTAGGATCAGTGTAAGAGCAGTGTAGGATCAGTGTAAGAGCAGTGTAGGATCAGTGTAAGATCAGTGTAAAATCAGTGTAGGATCAGTGTAGGATCAGTGTAGGATCAGTGTAGGATCAGTGTAAGATCAGTGTAAGATCAGTGTAGGATCAGTGTAAGAGCAGTGTAAGATCAGCGTAATATCAGTGTAAGAGCAGTGTAGGATCAGTGTAAGAGCAGTGTAGGATCAGTGTAAGATCAGTGTAAAAGCAGTGTAAGAGCAGTGTAAAAGCAGTGTAAGATCAGTGTAGGATCAGTTTAAGAGCAGTGTAAGATCAGTGTAGGATCAGTGTAAGAGCAGTGTAGGATCAGTGTAAGATCAGTGTAATATCAGTGTAGGATCAGTGTAAGAGCAGTGTAAGAGCAGTGTAAGAGCAGTGTAAAAGCAGTGTAAAAGAAGTGTAAGAGCATTGTAAAAGCAGTGTAAGATCAGTGTAGGATCAGTTTAAGAGCAGTGTAAGATCAGTGCAGGATCAGTGTAAGAGCAGTGTAGGATCGGTGTAAGAGCGGTGTAGGATCGGTGTAAGATCGGTGTAGGATCGGTGTAATATCGGTGTAGGATCAGTGTAAGATCAGTGTAGGATCAGTGTAAGAGCAGTGTAGGATCAGTGTAAGAGCAGTGTAGAATCAGTGTAAGATCAGTGTAATATCAGTGTAGGATCAGTGTAAGAGCAGTGTAAGATCAGTGTAAGATCCGTGTAGGATCGGTGTAAGAGCAGTCTAGATCAGTGTAGGATCAGTGTTAGATCAGTGTAAGAGCAGTGTAAGAGCAGTGTAAGAGCAGTGTAAGAGCAGTGTAAGATCAGTGTAAGATCAGTGTAAGATCAGTGTCAGATCAGCGTAATATCAGCGTAGGATCAGTGTAAGATCAGTGTAGGATCAGCGTAATATCAGTGTAGGATCAGTGTAATATCAGTGTAGGATCAGTGTAAGAGCAGTGTAGGATCAGTGTAAGAGCAGTGTAAGAGCAGTGTAAGAGCAGTGTAGGATCAGTGTAGGATCAGTGTAGGATCAGTGTAAGATCAGTGTAAAAGCAGTGTAAGAGCAGTGTAAGAGCAGTGTAAGAGCAGTGTAGAATCAGTGTAAGAGCAGTCTAAGATCAGTGTAGGATCAGTGTTAGATCAGTGTAAGAGCAGTGTAAAAGCAATGTAAGATCAGTGTAAGATCAGTGTAGAATCAGTGTAAGATCAGTGTAGGATCAGCGTAATATCAGTGTAGGATCAGTGTAATATCAGTGTAAGAGCAGTGTAAGAGCAGTGTAAGAGCAGTGTAGGATCAGTGTAGGATCAGTGTAGGATCAGTGTAAGAGCAGTGTAAAAGCAGTGTAAGAGCAGTGTAAGAGCAGTGTAAGATCAGTGTAAGATCAGTGTAGAATCAGTGTAAGAGCAGTCTAAGATCAGTGTAGGATCAGTGTTAGATCAGTGTAAGAGCAGTGTAAGATCAGTGTAGAATCAGTGTAATATCAGCGTAGGATCAGCGTAAGATCAGTGTAGGATCAGCGTAATATCAATGTAATATCAGTGTAGGATCAGTGTAAGATCAGTGTAAGAACAGTGTAAGATCAGTGTAGGATCAGTGTAGGATCAGTGTAGGATCAGTGTAGGATCAGTGTAAGAGCAGTGTAGGATCAGTGTAAAAGCAGAGAAAGATCAGTGTAAGAGCAGAGAAAGATCAGTGTATGATCAGTGTAGAATCAGTGTAAGATCAGTGTAAAAGCAGTGTAAGAGCAGTGTAAGAGCAGTGTAGAATCAGTGTAAGAGCAGTCTAAGATCAGTGTAGGATCAGTGTTAGATCAGTGTAAGAGCAGTGTAAAAGCAATGTAAGATCAGTGTAAGATCAGTGTAGAATCAGTGTAAGATCAGTGTAGGATCAGCGTAATATCAGTGTAGGATCAGTGTAATATCAGTGTAAGAGCAGTGTAAGAGCTGTGTAAGAGCAGTGTAGGATCAGTGTAGGATCAGTGTAGGATCAGTGTAAGAGCAGTGTAAGAGCAGTGTAAAAGCAGTGTAAGAGCAGTGTAAGAGCAGTGTAAGATCAGTGTAAGATCAGTGTAGAATCAGTGTAAGAGCAGTCTAAGATCAGTGTAGGATCAGTGTTAGATCAGTGTAAGAGCAGTGTAAGATCAGTGTAGAATCAGTGTAATATCAGCGTAGGATCAGTGTAAGATCAGTAAGAACAGTGTAAGATCAGTAACAACAGTGTAAGATCAGTGTAGGATCAGTGTAGGATCAGTGTAGGATCAGTGTAAGAGCAGTGTAGGATCAGTGTAAAAGCAGAGAAAGATCAGTGTAAGAGCAGAGAAAGATCAGTGTATGATCAGTGTAGAATCAGTGTAAGATCAGTGTAAGATCAGTGTAGGATCAGCGTAATATCAGTGTAAGATCAGTGTAATATCAGTGTAGGATCAGTGTAAGAGCCGTGTAAGAGCAGTGTAGGATCAGTGTAGGATCAGTGTAAGAGCCGTCTAAGATCAGTGTAGGATCAGTGTTAGATCAGTGTAAGAGCAGTGTAAGAGCAGTGTAAGAGCAATGTAAGATCAGTGTAAGAACAGTGTAAGATCAGTGTAAGATCAGCGTAGGATCAGCGTAAGATCAGTGTAGGATCAGCGTAATATCAATGTAATATCAGTGTAGGATCAGTGTAAGAGCAGTGTAAGAGCAGTGTAAGATCAGTGTAAGAACAGTGTAAGATCAGTGTAGGATCAGTGTAGGATCAGTGTAAGATCAGTAAGAACAGTGTAAGATCAGTAACAACAGTGTAAGATCAGTGTAGGATCAGTGTAAGAGCCGTCTAAGATCAGTGTAGGATCAGTGTTAGATCAGTGTAAGAGCAGTGTAAGAGCAGTGTAAGAGCAATGTAAGATCAGTGTAAGAACAGTGTAAGATCAGTGTAAGATCAGCGTAGGATCAGCGTAAGATCAGTGTAGGATCAGCGTAATATCAATGTAATATCAGTGTAGGATCAGTGTAAGAGCAGTGTAAGAGCAGTGTAAGATCAGTGTAAGAACAGTGTAAGATCAGTGTAGGATCAGCGTAGGATCAGTGTAAGATCAGTAAGAACAGTGTAAGATCAGTAACAACAGTGTAAGATCAGTGTAGGATCAGTGTAGGATCAGTGTAGGATCAGTGTAAGAGCAGTGTAGGATCAGTGTAAAAGCAGAGAAAGATCAGTGTAAGAGCAGAGAAAGATCAGTGTATGATCAGTGTAGAATCAGTGTAAGATCAGTGTAAGATCAGTGTAGGATCAGCGTAATATCAGTGTAAGATCAGTGTAATATCAGTGTAGGATCAGTGTAAGAGCAGTGTAAGAGCAGTGTAGGATCAGTGTAGGATCAGTGTAAGAGCCGTCTAAGATCAGTGTAGGATCAGTGTTAGATCAGTGTAAGAGCAGTGTAAGAGCAGTGTAAGAGCAATGTAAGATCAGTGTAAGAACAGTGTAAGATCAGTGTAAGATCAGCGTAGGATCAGCGTAAGATCAGTGTAGGATCAGCGTAATATCAATGTAATATCAGTGTAGGATCAGTGTAAGAGCAGTGTAAGAGCAGTGTAAGATCAGTGTAAGAACAGTGTAAGATCAGTGTAGGATCAGTGTAGGATCAGTGTAGGATCAGTGTAAGAGCAGTGTAGGATCAGTGTAAAAGCAGAGAAAGATCAGTGTAAGAGCAGAGATAGATCAGTGTAAGAGCAGTGTAAGATCAGTGTAAGAGCAGAGAAAGATCAGTGTAGGATCAGTGTAAGAGCAGAGAAAGATCAGTGTAGGATCAGTGTAGGATCAGTGTAGGATCAGTGTAAGAGCAGTGTAAGAGCAGTGTAGGATCAGTGTAAGAGCAGTGTAAGATCAGTGTAGGATCAGTGTAAGAGCAGTGTAGGATCAGTGTAAGAGCAGTGTAAGATCAGTGTAGGATCAGTGTAAGAGCAGTGTAGGATCAGTGTAAGAACAGTGTAAGATCAGTGTAGGATCAGTGTAAGAGCAGTGTAAGAGCAGTGTAGGATCAGTGTAAGAGCAGTGTAAGATCAGTGTAGGATCAGTGTAAGAGCAGTGTAGGATCAGTGTAAGAGCAGTGTAAGATCAGTGTAGGATCAGTGTAAGAGCAGTGTAGGATCAGTGTAGGATCAGTGTAAGATCAGTGTAGGATCAGTTTAAGAGCAGTGTAAGAACAGTGTAGGATCAGTGTAGGATCAGTGTAAGAGCAGTGTAAGATCAGTGTAGGATCAGTGTAAGAGCAGTGTAAGATCAGTGTAAGAGCAGTGTAGGATCAGTGTAAGAGCAGCGTAAGATCAGTGTAAGATCAGTGTAGAATCAGTGTAATATCAGCGTAGGATCAGCGTAAGATCAGTGTAGGATCAGCGTAATATCAATGTAATATCAGTGTAGGATCAGTGTAAGATCAGTGTAAGAACAGTGTAAGATCAGTGTAGGATCAGTGTAGGATCAGTGTAGGATCAGTGTAAGAGCAGTGTAGGATCAGTGTAAAAGCAGAGAAAGATCAGTGTAAGAGCAGAGAAAGATCAGTGTATGATCAGTGTAGAATCAGTGTAAGATCAGTGTAAAAGCAGTGTAAGAGCAGTGTAAGAGCAGTGTAAGAGCAGTGTAGAATCAGTGTAAGAGCAGTCTAAGATCAGTGTAGGATCAGTGTTAGATCAGTGTAAGAGCAGTGTAAAAGCAATGTAAGATCAGTGTAAGATCAGTGTAGAATCAGTGTAAGATCAGTGTAGGATCAGCGTAATATCAGTGTAGGATCAGTGTAATATCAGTGTAAGAGCAGTGTAAGAGCAGTGTAAGAGCAGTGTAGGATCAGTGTAGGATCAGTGTAGGATCAGTGTAAGAGCAGTGTAAGAGCAGTGTAAAAGCAGTGTAAGAGCAGTGTAAGAGCAGTGTAAGATCAGTGTAAGATCAGTGTAGAATCAGTGTAAGAGCAGTCTAAGATCAGTGTAGGATCAGTGTTAGATCAGTGTAAGAGCAGTGTAAGATCAGTGTAGAATCAGTGTAATATCAGCGTAGGATCAGCGTAAGATCAGTGTAGGATCAGCGTAATATCAATGTAATATCAGTGTAGGATCAGTGTAAGATCAGTGTAAGAACAGTGTAAGATCAGTGTAGGATCAGTGTAGGATCAGTGTAGGATCAGTGTAGGATCAGTGTAAGAGCAGTGTAGGATCAGTGTAAAAGCAGAGAAAGATCAGTGTAAGAGCAGAGAAAGATCAGTGTATGATCAGTGTAGAATCAGTGTAAGATCAGTGTAAGATCAGTGTAGGATCAGCGTAATATCAGTGTAAGATCAGTGTAATATCAGTGTAGGATCAGTGTAAGAGCAGTGTAAGAGCAGTGTAGGATCAGTGTAGGATCAGTGTAAGAGCCGTCTAAGATCAGTGTAGGATCAGTGTTAGATCAGTGTAAGAGCAGTGTAAGAGCAGTGTAAGAGCAATGTAAGATCAGTGTAAGAACAGTGTAAGATCAGTGTAAGATCAGCGTAGGATCAGCGTAAGATCAGTGTAGGATCAGCGTAATATCAATGTAATATCAGTGTAGGATCAGTGTAAGAGCAGTGTAAGAGCAGTGTAAGATCAGTGTAAGAACAGTGTAAGATCAGTGTAGGATCAGTGTAGGATCAGTGTAGGATCAGTGTAAGAGCAGTGTAGGATCAGTGTAAAAGCAGAGAAAGATCAGTGTAAGAGCAGAGATAGATCAGTGTAAGAGCAGTGTAAGATCAGTGTAAGAGCAGAGAAAGATCAGTGTAGGATCAGTGTAAGAGCAGAGAAAGATCAGTGTAGGATCAGTGTAGGATCAGTGTAAGAGCAGTGTAAGAGCAGTGTAGGATCAGTGTAGGATCAGTGTAAGAGCAGTGTAAGATCAGTGTAGGATCAGTGTAAGAGCAGTGTAGGATCAGTGTAAGAGCAGTGTAAGATCAGTGTAGGATCAGTGTAAGAGCAGTGTAGGATCAGTGTAGGATCAGTGTAAGAACAGTGTAAGATCAGTGTAGGATCAGTGTAAGAGCAGTGTAAGAGCAGTGTAGGATCAGTGTAAGAGCAGTGTAGGATCAGTGTAAGAGCAGTGTAGGATCAGTGTAAGAGCAGTGTAAGATCAGTGTAGGATCAGTGTAAGAGCAGTGTAGGATCAGTGTAGGATCAGTGTAAGATCAGTGTAGGATCAGTTTAAGAGCAGTGTAAGAACAGTGTAGGATCAGTGTAGGATCAGTGTAAGAGCAGTGTAAGATCAGTGTAGGATCAGTGTAAGAGCAGTGTAAGATCAGTGTAAGAGCAGTGTAGGATCAGTGTAAGAGCAGCGTAAGATCAGTGTAAGATCAGTGTAGGATCAGTTTAAGAGCAGTGTAAGATCAGTGTAGGATCAGTGTAAGAGCAGTGTAGGATCAGTGTAAGATCAGTGTAATATCAGTGTAGGATCAGTGTAAGAGCAGTGTAAGAGCAGTGTAAGAGCAGTGTAAAAGCAGTGTAAAAGAAGTGTAAGAGCATTGTAAAAGCAGTGTAAGATCAGTGTAGGATCAGTTTAAGAGCAGTGTAAGATCAGTGCAGGATCAGTGTAAGAGCAGTGTAGGATCGGTGTAAGAGCGGTGTAGGATCGGTGTAAGATCGGTGTAGGATCGGTGTAATATCGGTGTAGGATCAGTGTAAGATCAGTGTAGGATCAGTGTAAGAGCAGTGTAGGATCAGTGTAAGAGCAGTGTAGAATCAGTGTAAGATCAGTGTAATATCAGTGTAGGATCAGTGTAAGAGCAGTGTAAGATCAGTGTAAGATCCGTGTAGGATCGGTGTAAGAGCAGTCTAGATCAGTGTAGGATCAGTGTTAGATCAGTGTAAGAGCAGTGTAAGAGCAGTGTAAGAGCAGTGTAAGAGCAGTGTAAGAGCAGTGTAAGATCAGTGTAAGATCAGTGTAAGATCAGTGTCAGATCAGCGTAATATCAGCGTAGGATCAGTGTAAGATCAGTGTAGGATCAGCGTAATATCAGTGTAGGATCAGTGTAATATCAGTGTAGGATCAGTGTAAGAGCAGTGTAGGATCAGTGTAAGAGCAGTGTAAGAGCAGTGTAAGAGCAGTGTAGGATCAGTGTAGGATCAGTGTAGGATCAGTGTAAGATCAGTGTAAAAGCAGTGTAAGAGCAGTGTAAGAGCAGTGTAAGAGCAGTGTAGAATCAGTGTAAGAGCAGTCTAAGATCAGTGTAGGATCAGTGTTAGATCAGTGTAAGAGCAGTGTAAAAGCAATGTAAGATCAGTGTAAGATCAGTGTAGAATCAGTGTAAGATCAGTGTAGGATCAGCGTAATATCAGTGTAGGATCAGTGTAATATCAGTGTAAGAGCAGTGTAAGAGCAGTGTAAGAGCAGTGTAGGATCAGTGTAGGATCAGTGTAGGATCAGTGTAAGAGCAGTGTAAGAGCAGTGTAAAAGCAGTGTAAGAGCAGTGTAAGAGCAGTGTAAGATCAGTGTAAGATCAGTGTAGAATCAGTGTAAGAGCAGTCTAAGATCAGTGTAGGATCAGTGTTAGATCAGTGTAAGAGCAGTGTAAGATCAGTGTAGAATCAGTGTAATATCAGCGTAGGATCAGCGTAAGATCAGTGTAGGATCAGCGTAATATCAATGTAATATCAGTGTAGGATCAGTGTAAGATCAGTGTAAGATCAGTGTAGGATCAGTGTAGGATCAGTGTAGGATCAGTGTAGGATCAGTGTAAGAGCAGTGTAGGATCAGTGTAAAAGCAGAGAAAGATCAGTGTAAGAGCAGAGAAAGATCAGTGTATGATCAGTGTAGAATCAGTGTAAGATCAGTGTAAAAGCAGTGTAAGAGCAGTGTAAGAGCAGTGTAGAATCAGTGTAAGAGCAGTCTAAGATCAGTGTAGGATCAGTGTTAGATCAGTGTAAGAGCAGTGTAAAAGCAATGTAAGATCAGTGTAAGATCAGTGTAGAATCAGTGTAAGATCAGTGTAGGATCAGCGTAATATCAGTGTAGGATCAGTGTAATATCAGTGTAAGAGCAGTGTAAGAGCTGTGTAAGAGCAGTGTAGGATCAGTGTAGGATCAGTGTAGGATCAGTGTAAGAGCAGTGTAAGAGCAGTGTAAAAGCAGTGTAAGAGCAGTGTAAGAGCAGTGTAAGATCAGTGTAAGATCAGTGTAGAATCAGTGTAAGAGCAGTCTAAGATCAGTGTAGGATCAGTGTTAGATCAGTGTAAGAGCAGTGTAAGATCAGTGTAGAATCAGTGTAATATCAGCGTAGGATCAGTGTAAGATCAGTAAGAACAGTGTAAGATCAGTAAGAACAGTGTAAGATCAGTGTAGGATCAGTGTAGGATCAGTGTAGGATCAGTGTAAGAGCAGTGTAGGATCAGTGTAAAAGCAGAGAAAGATCAGTGTAAGAGCAGAGAAAGATCAGTGTATGATCAGTGTAGAATCAGTGTAAGATCAGTGTAAGATCAGTGTAGGATCAGCGTAATATCAGTGTAAGATCAGTGTAATATCAGTGTAGGATCAGTGTAAGAGCAGTGTAAGAGCAGTGTAGGATCAGTGTAGGATCAGTGTAAGAGCCGTCTAAGATCAGTGTAGGATCAGTGTTAGATCAGTGTAAGAGCAGTGTAAGAGCAGTGTAAGAGCAATGTAAGATCAGTGTAAGAACAGTGTAAGATCAGTGTAAGATCAGCGTAGGATCAGCGTAAGATCAGTGTAGGATCAGCGTAATATCAATGTAATATCAGTGTAGGATCAGTGTAAGAGCAGTGTAAGAGCAGTGTAAGATCAGTGTAAGAACAGTGTAAGATCAGTGTAGGATCAGTGTAGGATCAGTGTAGGATCAGTGTAAGAGCAGTGTAGGATCAGTGTAAAAGCAGAGAAAGATCAGTGTAAGAGCAGAGATAGATCAGTGTAAGAGCAGTGTAAGATCAGTGTAAGAGCAGAGAAAGATCAGTGTAGGATCAGTGTAAGAGCAGAGAAAGATCAGTGTAGGATCAGTGTAGGATCAGTGTAGGATCAGTGTAAGAGCAGTGTAAGAGCAGTGTAGGATCAGTGTAAGAGCAGTGTAAGATCAGTGTAGGATCAGTGTAAGAGCAGTGTAGGATCAGTGTAAGAGCAGTGTAAGATCAGTGTAGGATCAGTGTAAGAGCAGTGTAGGATCAGTGTAGGATCAGTGTAAGAACAGTGTAAGATCAGTGTAGGATCAGTGTAAGAGCAGTGTAAGAGCAGTGTAGGATCAGTGTAAGAGCAGTGTAAGATCAGTGTAGGATCAGTGTAAGAGCAGTGTAGGATCAGTGTAAGAGCAGTGTAAGATCAGTGTAGGATCAGTGTAAGAGCAGTGTAGGATCAGTGTAGGATCAGTGTAAGATCAGTGTAGGATCAGTTTAAGAGCAGTGTAAGAACAGTGTAGGATCAGTGTAGGATCAGTGTAAGAGCAGTGTAAGATCAGTGTAGGATCAGTGTAAGAGCAGTGTAAGATCAGTGTAAGAGCAGTGTAGGATCAGTGTAAGAGCAGCGTAAGATCAGTGTAAGATCAGTGTAGAATCAGTGTAATATCAGCGTAGGATCAGCGTAAGATCAGTGTAGGATCAGCGTAATATCAATGTAATATCAGTGTAGGATCAGTGTAAGATCAGTGTAAGAACAGTGTAAGATCAGTGTAGGATCAGTGTAGGATCAGTGTAGGATCAGTGTAGGATCAGTGTAAGAGCAGTGTAGGATCAGTGTAAAAGCAGAGAAAGATCAGTGTAAGAGCAGAGAAAGATCAGTGTATGATCAGTGTAGAATCAGTGTAAGATCAGTGTAAAAGCAGTGTAAGAGCAGTGTAAGAGCAGTGTAAGAGCAGTGTAGAATCAGTGTAAGAGCAGTCTAAGATCAGTGTAGGATCAGTGTTAGATCAGTGTAAGAGCAGTGTAAAAGCAATGTAAGATCAGTGTAAGATCAGTGTAGAATCAGTGTAAGATCAGTGTAGGATCAGCGTAATATCAGTGTAGGATCAGTGTAATATCAGTGTAAGAGCAGTGTAAGAGCAGTGTAAGAGCAGTGTAGGATCAGTGTAGGATCAGTGTAGGATCAGTGTAAGAGCAGTGTAAGAGCAGTGTAAAAGCAGTGTAAGAGCAGTGTAAGAGCAGTGTAAGATCAGTGTAAGATCAGTGTAGAATCAGTGTAAGAGCAGTCTAAGATCAGTGTAGGATCAGTGTTAGATCAGTGTAAGAGCAGTGTAAGATCAGTGTAGAATCAGTGTAATATCAGCGTAGGATCAGCGTAAGATCAGTGTAGGATCAGCGTAATATCAATGTAATATCAGTGTAGGATCAGTGTAAGATCAGTGTAAGAACAGTGTAAGATCAGTGTAGGATCAGTGTAGGATCAGTGTAGGATCAGTGTAGGATCAGTGTAAGAGCAGTGTAGGATCAGTGTAAAAGCAGAGAAAGATCAGTGTAAGAGCAGAGAAAGATCAGTGTATGATCAGTGTAGAATCAGTGTAAGATCAGTGTAAGATCAGTGTAGGATCAGCGTAATATCAGTGTAAGATCAGTGTAATATCAGTGTAGGATCAGTGTAAGAGCAGTGTAAGAGCAGTGTAGGATCAGTGTAGGATCAGTGTAAGAGCCGTCTAAGATCAGTGTAGGATCAGTGTTAGATCAGTGTAAGAGCAGTGTAAGAGCAGTGTAAGAGCAATGTAAGATCAGTGTAAGAACAGTGTAAGATCAGTGTAAGATCAGCGTAGGATCAGCGTAAGATCAGTGTAGGATCAGCGTAATATCAATGTAATATCAGTGTAGGATCAGTGTAAGAGCAGTGTAAGAGCAGTGTAAGATCAGTGTAAGAACAGTGTAAGATCAGTGTAGGATCAGTGTAGGATCAGTGTAGGATCAGTGTAAGAGCAGTGTAGGATCAGTGTAAAAGCAGAGAAAGATCAGTGTAAGAGCAGAGATAGATCAGTGTAAGAGCAGTGTAAGATCAGTGTAAGAGCAGAGAAAGATCAGTGTAGGATCAGTGTAAGAGCAGAGAAAGATCAGTGTAGGATCAGTGTAGGATCAGTGTAAGAGCAGTGTAAGAGCAGTGTAGGATCAGTGTAGGATCAGTGTAAGAGCAGTGTAAGATCAGTGTAGGATCAGTGTAAGAGCAGTGTAGGATCAGTGTAAGAGCAGTGTAAGATCAGTGTAGGATCAGTGTAAGAGCAGTGTAGGATCAGTGTAAGAACAGTGTAAGATCAGTGTAGGATCAGTGTAAGAGCAGTGTAAGAGCAGTGTAGGATCAGTGTAAGAGCAGTGTAGGATCAGTGTAAGAGCAGTGTAGGATCAGTGTAAGAGCAGTGTAAGATCAGTGTAGGATCAGTGTAAGAGCAGTGTAGGATCAGTGTAGGATCAGTGTAAGATCAGTGTAGGATCAGTTTAAGAGCAGTGTAAGAACAGTGTAGGATCAGTGTAGGATCAGTGTAAGAGCAGTGTAAGATCAGTGTAGGATCAGTGTAAGAGCAGTGTAAGATCAGTGTAAGAGCAGTGTAGGATCAGTGTAAGAGCAGCGTAAGATCAGTGTAGGATCAGTTTAAGAGCAGTGTAAGAACAGTGTAGGATCAGTGTAGGATCAGTGTAGGATCAGTGTAAGAGCAGTGTAAGATCAGTGTAAGAGCAGTGTAGGATCAGTGTAAGAGCAGTGTAAGATCAGTGTAAGATCAGTGTAGGATCAGTGTAAAAGCAGAGAAAGATCAGTGTAAGAGCAGTGTAAGATCAGTGTAGGATCAGTGTAAGAGCAGTGTAAGAGCAGAGAAAGAGCAGTGTAGGATCAGTGTAAGAGCAGTGTAAGAGCAGTGTAGGATCAGTGTAAGAGCAGTGTAAAAGCAGTGTAAGAGCAGTGTAGGATCAGTGTAAGAGCAGAGAAAGATCAGTGTAGTTGCAGTGTAGGATCAGTGTAAGAGCAGAGAAAAATCAGTGTAGGATCAGTGTAGGAGCAGTGTAAGAGCAGTGTAAGATCTGTTAGATTTTGGTGTATTTGGCCGAGCAGTCGTTTGGGTGGCTCGCCAATGTATTCGATTTCTCCAAAACTTAAAATAAGTAAGCTTGACCAGAGTTCTTGTGGGGACAATAATTTATTGAAGGTTTGTAGTGTAGCAGTCTTTCAGCATCGATGTTATCATGCCGCCCTTCAACATCTTAACCCAACGTTCTGTGTTCTGAGACAGAACTTTATGCAGGGAAGACAAAGGGCTTCAGACAAAGGGAAACTGTTAGGACCTCCCACAGGAGATCGTTCTTACACACCCCAAACGTTCCTGCCATCAGTCCTGATCCAATCAGCATAACAGTGACATTCAAATGCATAGATGCTAATCCAATCACTCATGGGCTCCAAGGGCCATTAAAGACTAATGGTGCTCATTTTACAAACAGGAACTGGCCTGGAAGATTTGCATACAAAATCTATCAATCCCTCCTCTGATCATTTTTGATCACAAAATAGATATCATGTACACATGCTGTATACAGGTTCCTTCTTGAATTTCAGTATAAGAGTTCATGGCGAAACTTTACATTCTCTTGAATGCTTGAATCCTCTGGAAGCTTTTATTTTGGAGTTGTGATCTTTTGGACATGGCAGATAGTGTTGTGTTCTGTGTATATTCATGAGTTTTCATCTGTAATTGCATGTTGACACAGAAACAAACATGCAATTAGGGTCTGTGAAGTTCTTACGGGTAATGTTCTTTTGTGGTTGGAACAGTCCTTGCGAGTCATTTGTTGACCTAACAGGTTTCCGAACCATGAAGAATTATCTTC
Source organism: Romanogobio albipinnatus (assembly GCA_023566225.1). Taxonomy (NCBI): domain Eukaryota; kingdom Metazoa; phylum Chordata; class Actinopteri; order Cypriniformes; family Gobionidae; genus Romanogobio; species Romanogobio albipinnatus. The sequence continues at coordinate 58,446 of JAKRKY010000079.1, forward strand.
AGTCATCTGATGTAATTTTGTTTGTGCGATGTCCATGATGATTTTTAGCAAGGTAATCTTGATCATGTTGGTGGATGACTGAAGTTCCCGTAGGTGATTCTCTGCGTTGTGTATTTTTCTTCTGTGTTGGTTGTAGTCTCTGCAGTTGGTCTAGTTGTTTCCTGGAGGTTGGGTCTTCATATGCAGGTGTGTAGGTCAGTACATATAGTTCTCAGGATAACCATCAAGTGGTATCTGCACAGAGTTAAGAAAGAAAACAAAAGACAACAGAGCAGTATTCGTTCTAAAATACAGCAACGTTAGGGTTGTCTCATCTGTTCAATCTGAGTCTGCTATTGTTTTTCCTTCTTTCCCAATTTCTTAATTTCTGCGACACCTAAAGAACAGTGAGGTAAGGATGGACTAGTGTGGGAATGCCTATGAGGGAAATCTTCACCCAAGGTTTGGCCCCCGATGCTTATTGCATTCGGTTCTTTCCTGGGCTCCTCACTGTTCCGTGTCCTAACCCTATCCCTGTTGGTGGAGGAACAACTTTGCAGTGTGACACATGAGTAAGTAGGCTGAGAAGGAGCAGAATTATGCATAGCATTTCTTTTTGTATCTTGCAACTTCTTCCTACACACTTTCTCCCAATGTCCTGATTTTTCACAGTAGTTACATTTGCCTTCTCTCTTAGGCCATCTGTTTTCTGGATTCCTTGTGCTAAACGTAGCTGCTGCTACTCTCACTTGTGCCTTATCATCAGCATCCCTTTCCCATGTAGCTAACCTTTCTAGGTTACTTCTGAGGGTTTTGTTAGACCAAGTTAGATCACGGAATGGCAATGCTTTTCTGTACTCGGCTAAAAGGCCATCTGGCCAGACACGAACAAAAGCTCCCTGGTCATCTAGCACACATTCAGAATCATCAACTATCCCACTGTAAGTTACAGCTGACTGACAAAATCTTTCAGTGAATTCACTCACAGTTTCTTCTTTCCTTTGCACACAGTTAGTGATTCTGGACCAGTCTATTTTCAAAACACCTTCTCTCAAATCGCCTCCACTGGCATGTTGTAGTTCAGAAGTAACAGCAGACTCAAAACTTTTGAATTCATATTCAGTTAGAATCTGTGACATTAGCTGTGTGACTTCTGTTAACGACATGTCGTAGAGACGCATTTTGCATAATGTCCTTCTAAATTCAGAAAAATGTGTGCGTGCTGAGGGCAAGCTCTGGGATAATCTTTCTATATCTCTAGGTCCTAGCAATTTGGCGGTTTGAACTTGGACAACAGAATTAGCAGGAATACTTTCAATAACCTCAATTCCTGACCTTCTCCTAGCGCCACATACTTTGACGGACTCAACAGGCACATCAGAGACTGATTGAATGTCTACATGTTTCAAAGAAAGCTTGCAAGTCAGGATAAACGTTATCAGGCTGACTAGCTTCATTCACATCAGTTTTCTCTGCAGCTTTGTTGCGGTTCAATTTCTTAGTCAAAGATGTTACTCTAGCACAGAGCTCTTTGTTCTGTTTCTCTAGCTCTGAGATATGCTGAGACTGTTGTCTAGCTAGCGCTAAACCAAATTCTCTGTGACAACAAATATTGCCTTTCACATTGTTCTTGCGAATACATGCTCCAAGCACTTTTTTACATTCATCAACCGACCAAGTCTTGTCTGGATGGATCTCATATTTCTGAGTTAGTTTTTGTCTAACTTTCTCTGTGACAATTAAATCCATTTGCACTCCTAACAATGATTTGAATTCACTTTCTGACCACAAAGGAGTAGCAACTTTTTCAGTTGTGGGGATTAGTCTAGCACTTTTCCTAAACATTTTATGAATTTCTTTGTTACCAAACACTCACAAACACTGACTTCTCTGATCAACAGACTTGTTAACTTTCCTTCGTAAAAAACAGAGGACAACACAAAAATGAGCCTGTATGCTAATCTTCCCTGCCTGAAAAACAGAGGCAAAAACAATTCTTCCCTGCTTGAACAGAGGCTTAACTCATCTCTAAAACAAAAATTTTAGAGGATAACTTAAGTTAACCAAACCCTACAGCTGTATGTTAACTCTTCCCTGACAGCGCAGAGGAAAACCCAGAGATGGGACTCGAACCCACAACAATAGCTCCTGGGACTCGAACCCACAACAATAGCTCCTACAATCTCTCTGATGAACGGACTCAATTGTTTCTTTAACAATTCCTACAGACTTCCAAAGAAAGGATCAAACCTTATACAGTTTCTACAATCTCTGGATGAACGGACCCAATGTGTTTCTTTAACAATTCCTACAGACTTCCAGAGAAAAGACCAAACTTATACTTTATTTCAATAGCTCCTACAATCCCATGAGAACGGACTCAACCGCTTCTTAAATGATTCTTACTGAGATGGGACTCGAACCCACCACAATAGCTCCTCAGAACTAAATAATTTAACGGGTTCCTACAGACTCATGAAAAAGGCCCAAGCTTAAAATTCTCAACAATACACAGTATGTGTGACTACACTACAAATCTTTACTGGTCTACTTATTTATTCTTTTCAAAAGATGTTCTTTTAGAGAGCTGATAAGTTTCACTCACCAAATTAGGATATTTGAGAAAGATTCAGTCTGGAATCTTTGTTCAGCTGGAAGTTTCACTCTGGATTCCACAGGATGCAGTCTGGAAAGCAGATCTTTGTGCTTGAAGTTTCAATCTGGATTCAGTTTCTTGTTGCAGCTGGTGAGTTCTCTTCTTGTCAGTCTCTCCTGGCTGGCTCGCCAAATTGTTAGATTTTGGTGTATTTGGCCGAGCAGTCGTTTGGGTGGCTCGCCAATGTATTCGATTTCTCCAATACATAAAATAAGTAAGCTTGACCAGAGTTCTTGTGGGGACAATAATTTATTGAAGGTTTGTAGTGTAGCAGTCTTTCAGCATCGATGTTATCATGCCGCCCTTCAACATCTTAACCCAACGTTCTGTGTTCTGAGACAGAACTTTATGCAGGGAAGACAAAGGGCTTTAGACAAAGGGAAACTGTTAGGACCTCCCACAGGAGATCGTTCTTACACACCCCAAACGTTCCTGCCATCAGTCCTGATCCAATCAGCATAACAGTGACATTCAAATGAATAGATGCTAATCCAATCACTCATGGGCTCCAAGGGCCATTAAAGACTAATGGTGCTCATTTTACAAACAGGAACTGGCCTGGAAGATTTGCATACAAAATCTATCAGATCAGTGTAAGTGCAGTGTAAGATCAGTGTAAGAGCAGTGTAAGATCAGTGTAAGATCAGTGTAAGAGCAGTGTAAGAGCAGTGTAAGAGCAGTGTAAGAGCAGTGTAAGGAGTCTGAAAGTACATATTAATATCCAATAAGTCTTTAATCCACAGCGTCACACGGACAGTAACTGCATATCCAAAACAAGGCAGAGAATCTAACATTCCATTTAGTTAAGTTTGCGTTCACATTATTGCTTCAGTTTAGCTAATAATGTTAAATTATGTGACCAAATCAAAAGGTATCTCGCTCCAATATTATGGATTGATGGAAGAACGTGATTCTCATGAAACTAAATCAGAAGGCTGGCGCTGTGATCACATATTAGGATAAAATATGGAATATTACAATCTAAGTCACGTCTCAAATGAAATTATGTAATTGTGTATAGGGTTGAGCCACAGTGTAAGACTCACTGGTTCAGGCTTTGATAACCACTACCAAAGTATCCAATGAAAGCAAGGCATTCTGGGTAAGTCCCACGACACACGCGAGATGCCCTTTAAACACACACACACAGACGCTCCAGTCCTGATCCGGCACTTTAATGACCCCGTTCACACAAGATCAGAGCCACGGATGTTATTGACACAAATGTTCAGTGCTATATTCTTACATAATCAGTGCAACACAGGTCTGAGCGCAGCATCACGGTCAGTAATCCTGGTGGGCGCAGTCGTGTTTTTATGGACTTCAGCTCGCGGTTAACTCTCCCAGTCTCCAGACGGCGAGTCCGGGCGCTCTTCATCCTCGGAGTCGTTAGCGACCTTCTTCATCCTCAGCATGGCGG
>JAKRKY010000080.1:0-70489 GCA_023566225.1 Romanogobio albipinnatus
CCTCTATAGGTGCAATAATAGAGGGGGTGCAATACCATATCTCAGCACCTGGTGGCGCTAGAGGTACAGGACCACTCCCAATCGACTGGGCGTGGCAAAATTAGTATATATACCAAATCTCCTCCCTCTAGGACCAAGGGAAGCAAAGTGCACCAGGGGGTGCAATAGCATATCTCGGCACCTGGTGGCGCTAGAGCCACGGAACCAAGTGCAATCGACTGGGCATACTCTAATTAGTATACTCACAAAATTTCAGATCTGTAGCTGCAAAAAAAATGGGGGTGCAATACCATATCTCGGCCCCTGGTGGCGCTAGAGCTCCCAAACCAAGTGCAAACGATCGGGCGCCCTCTAAATAGTATATATACCAAATTTCAGCCTCCTAGGACCTACAGAAACGAAGTGCACCCCCCCCTATAGGGGGGTGCACTTTCGCATTTTACCCTATTACCTAACCCTAACCCTAACCCTAACCCTAACCCTAACCCTAACCCTAACCTAACCCTAACCCTAACCCTAACCCTAACCCTAACCCTAACCCTAACCCTAACCCTAACCCTAACCCTAACCCTAACCCTAACCCTAACCCTAACCCTAACCCTAACCCACCCTAACCCTAACCCTAACCCTAACCCTAACCCTAACCCTAACCCTAACCCTAACCCTAACCCTAACCCTAACCCTAACCCTAACCCTAACCCTAACCCTCCCGGGGGGGAGGGGTTTTGTTTGAGGGACCCGGAACCTAGTAATGGTAGTCCCGAGAGGGGACGATGGTTGGGTCAAAAGACCACGAGCCCGTGCCTTTCCTCAGACTCCCCTTGGACCCGGACCAGTTCTAGGCCAGGGGAGCTGTTGTAATTCTTTCAAAAACCTAACCCTAACCCTAACCTAACCCTAACCCTAACCCTAACCCTAACCCTAACCCTAACCCTAACCCTAACCCTAACCCTAACCCTAACCCTAAACCTAAACCTAAACCTAACCCTAAACCTAAACCTAACCCTAACCCAAGAAAAACACAAGTCCCACCCAGCTAAGTCCCACCCAAGTCAAACACAAGTCCCACCCACCTAAGTCCCACCCAAGTCAAACACAAGTCCCACCCAATTCAAACACAAGTCTCACCCACCTAAGTCCCAACCCACCCAAGTCAAACACAAGTCCCAACCAAGTCAAACACAAGTCCCACCCACCTAAATCCCAACCAAGTCAAACACAAGTCCCACCCACCTAAGTCGCACCCAAGTCAAACACAAGTCCAACCCACCTAAGTCCCACCCAAGTCAAACACAAGTCCAACCCACCTAAGTCCCACCCAAGTCAAACACAAGTCCCACCCAATTCAAACACAAGTCTCACCCACCTAACCCTAACCCACCCAAGTCAAACACAAGTCCCACCCAATTCAAACACAAGTCTCACCCACCTAAGTCCCAACCCACCCAAGTCAAACACAAGTCCCAACCAAGTCAAACACAAGTCCCACCCACCTAAGTCCCACCCAAGTCAAACACAAGTCCCACCCAATTCAAACACAAGTCTCACCCACCTAAGTCCCACCCAACTTGACCTCTATAGGTGCAATAATAGAGGGGGTGCAATACCATATCTCAGCACCTGGTGGCGCTAGAGGTACAGGACCACTCCCAATCGACTGGGCGTGGCAAAATTAGTATATATACCAAATCTCCTCCCTCTAGGACCAAGGGAAGCAAAGTGCACCAGGGGGTGCAATAGCATATCTCGGCACCTGGTGGCGCTAGAGCCACGGAACCAAGTGCAATCGACTGGGCATACTCTAATTAGTATACTCACAAAATTTCAGATCTGTAGCTGCAAAAAAAATGGGGGTGCAATACCATATCTCGGCCCCTGGTGGCGCTAGAGCTCCCAAACCAAGTGCAAACGATCGGGCGCCCTCTAAATAGTATATATACCAAATTTCAGCCTCCTAGGACCTACAGAAACGAAGTGCACCCCCCCCTATAGGGGGGTGCACTTTCGCATTTTACCCTATTACCTAACCCTAACCCTAACCCTAACCCTAACCCTAACCCTAACCCACCCTAACCTAACCCTAACCCTAACCCTAACCCTAACCCTAACCCTAACCCTAACCCTAACCCTAACCCTAACCCTAACCCTAACCCTAACCCTAACCCTAACCCTAACCCTAACCCTAACCCTAACCCTAACCCTAACCCTAACCCTAACCTAACCCTCACCATTACGTTTGGGGGATTAGGGGATGATTACTGACTGGTTAATTTTTTACCTTGATAAAGCTTTTCTAGAGTATCTACTTGTCACAAGTTCAGGTTGACCATTGACATTTCGTTCTTTATTACTACTTGTTGGGGACATATTGGTGGCTTATACCTAAACCTAACCGTCACAGTCCTGATGGATCAGTGGCTTATACCTAAACTTAACCGTCACAGTCCGGATGGGTTAATGGGATCTATCCCCACACCCATTCCTGCCTAAACTTAACCCTCACAGTCCTGATGGATCAGTGGCTTATACCTAAACTTAACCGTCACAGTCCTGTTGAATCAGTGGCTTATACCTAAACTTAACCGTCACAGTCCTGATGGGTTAATGGGATCTATCCCCACACCCATTCCTGCCTAAACTTAACCCTCACAGTCCTGATGGATCAGTGGCTTATACCTAAACTTAACCGTCACAGTCCTGATGGATCAGTGGCTTATACCTAAACTTAACCGTCACAGTCCTGATGGATCAGTGGCTTATACCTAAACTTAACCGTCACAGTCCTGATGGGTTAATGGGATCTATCCCCACACCCATTCCTGCCTAAACTTAACCCTCACAGTCCTGATGGATCAGTGGCTTATACCTAAACTTAACCGTCACAGTCCTGTTGAATCAGTGGCTTATACCTAAACTTAACCGTCACAGTCTTGATGGATCAGTGGCTTATACCTAAACTTAACCGTCACAGTCTTGATGGATCAGTGGCTTATACCTAAACTTAACCGTCACAGCCCTGATGGGTTAATGGGTTGGGATCTATCCCCACACCCATTCTTGCCTAAACTTAGCCCTCACAGTCCTGATGGAGCAGTGGCTTATACCTAAACTTAACCGTCACAGTCCTGATGGATCAGTGGCTTATACCTAAACTTAACCGTCACAGTCCTGATGGATCAGTGGCTTATACCTAAACTTAACCGTCACAGTCCTGATGGGTTAATGGGATCTATCCCCACACCCATTCCTGCCTAAACTTAACCCTCACAGTCCTGATGGATCAGTGGCTTATACCTAAACTTAACCGTCACAGTCCTGATGGATCAGTGGCTTATACCTAAACTTAACCGTCACAGTCCTGATGGGTTAATGGGATCTATCCCCACACCCATTCCTGCCTAAACTTAACCCTCACAGTCCTGATGGATCAGTGGCTTATACCTAAACTTAACCGTCACAGTCCTGATGGATCAGTGGCTTATACCTAAACTTAACCGTCACAGTCCTGATGGATCAGTGGCTTATACCTAAACTTAACCGTCACAGCCCTGATGGGTTAATGGGTTGGGATCTATCCCCACACCCATTCTTGCCTAAACTTAGCCCTCACAGTCCTGATGGAGCAGTGGCTTATACCTAAACTTAACCGTCACAGTCCTGATGGATCAGTGGCTTATACCTAAACTTAACCGTCACAGTCCTGATGGATCAGTGGTTTATACCTAACCCTAACTGTCACAGCCCTGATGGGTTAATGGGTTGGGATCTATCCCCACACCCATTCTTGCCTAAACTTAGCCCTCACAGTCCTGATGGATCAGTGGCTTATACCTAAACTTAACCGTCACAGTCCTGATGGATCAGTGGCTTATACCTAAACTTAACCGTCACAGTCCTGATGGATCAGTGGCTTATACCTAAACTTAACCGTCACAGTCCTGATGGATCAGTGGTTTATACCTAACCCTAACTGTCACAGCCCTGATGGGTTAATGGGTTGGGATCTATCCCCACACCCATTCCTGCCTAAACTTAACCCTCACAGTCCTGATGGATCAGTGGCTTATACCTAAACTTAACCGTCACAGTCCTGATGGATCAGTGGCTTATACCTAAACTTAACCGTCACAGTCCTGATGGGTTAATGGGATCTATCCCCACACCCATTCCTGCCTAAACTTAACCGTCACAGTCCTGATGGATCAGTGGCTTATACCTAAACTTAACCGTCACAGTCCTGATGGATCAGTGGTTTATACCTAACCCTAACCGTCACAGCCCTGATGGGTTGGGATCTATCCCCACATTCATTCTTGCCTAAACTTAGCCCTCACAGCCCTGATGGATCAGTGGCTTATACCTATACCTAACCGTCACAGTCCTGATGGATTTGTGAAATACACGGGGATCTGTCCCTACGCTCATTCTTCCCCTAATCCTACCCCTCACGACCACTGAGGGATTTGTGAGATGCATGGGGGTCGCTCTGTGCTCATCCTTTTCCTAAAAACTACCCTCACAACCCGGAGGGATTTGAGGTGCATGGGTATTTGTTCCCGCGTTTATTCTTCACTGGCATTTGGCGATGGTAGCTGGGGATAGGAGTGGAATTTACCCCTGCGTCCCCTAATTCTAAAGGTCATAGCCCGGTGGGAATGGTGACATGGGGGAGATCGGTCCTTATGTGGATCCTAGCCTTACTCTAACTATCACAGGCATGATGGATCATTGGCTCTGGTTTATTTGCTGTTTCCTTTCCGGCCTGGCGGAACGTTGGGTTTGGTGGGATAGGAACGGAAGTATTGGTTTAATAACCTCCTGTATTGGAGGTATCGTAGCTCTCTTATCATCTGGATCTAACCATCGAACCTTGATATCGATGATATGGGTCAGATCGGTCCTTACGTTGATCCTAGCCTTATTCTAACTATCACAGCCATGATGGATCAGGGGCTCGGGTTTATCTGTTTCCTTTCCGGCCTGGCGGAACGTTGGGTTTGGTGGGATAGGAACGGGAGTAATGGTTTAACAACCGACTGCAGGGATTTAACCATCGAATACTGGTATCAATGACATGGGTCTGGGTTGACCCTCGCACCCTTTATTGCCTAATCTTAGCCATCACAGCCCTGATGGACCAGGGGTGCAGGTTTATCTCCTCGGTCTGCCTCCCGGCCTGAACGACGGCTGGAGCCGGGAGCTGGCTTCCAGCTCCATGTCGGTCTAGCCGAGCGTTGGGTTTGGTGGGGGGGTAGCCATAGTAGGGGTTTTGAACTTACCCGTCAGGTGGACTTGCTGATTTCCATGCCTACGGGCTAAAACGCTGGTTCAGCGAGATTGTGTGTGTATATACCAAGACTGGGTCAGTTCTGCTCGTCACAGTGATAGAGGCTCTTCACCCACCAATGTTTTTTGCTAAAGTCGGTCGAGAGGAGGACATGATGGGTTTTATTTTCATGGGGTAGGGTGCGGGCGTGTGGGGGTTTAGTTCTAGAGTTTGGGGAAGTGTTGGGCCAGGCCCGGTCTAGCATTTCTCCCGGGGGGGAGGGGTTTTGTTTGAGGGACCCGGAACCTAGTAATGGTAGTCCCGAGAGGGGACGATGGTTGGGTCAAAAGACCACGAGCCCGTGCCTTTCCTCAGACTCCCCTTGGACCCGGACCAGTTCTAGGCCAGGGGAGCTGTTGTAATTCTTTCAAAAACCTAACCCTAACCCTAACCTAACCCTAACCCTAACCCTAACCCTAACCCTAACCCTAACCCTAACCCTAACCCTAACCCTAACCCTAACCCTAAACCTAAACCTAAACCTAACCCTAAACCTAAACCTAACCCTAACCCAAGAAAAACACAAGTCCCACCCAGCTAAGTCCCACCCAAGTCAAACACAAGTCCCACCCACCTAAGTCCCACCCAAGTCAAACACAAGTCCCACCCAATTCAAACACAAGTCTCACCCACCTAAGTCCCAACCCACCCAAGTCAAACACAAGTCCCAACCAAGTCAAACACAAGTCCCACCCACCTAAATCCCAACCAAGTCAAACACAAGTCCCACCCACCTAAGTCGCACCCAAGTCAAACACAAGTCCAACCCACCTAAGTCCCACCCAAGTCAAACACAAGTCCAACCCACCTAAGTCCCACCCAAGTCAAACACAAGTCCCACCCAATTCAAACACAAGTCTCACCCACCTAACCCTAACCCACCCAAGTCAAACACAAGTCCCACCCAATTCAAACACAAGTCTCACCCACCTAAGTCCCAACCCACCCAAGTCAAACACAAGTCCCAACCAAGTCAAACACAAGTCCCACCCACCTAAGTCCCACCCAAGTCAAACACAAGTCCCACCCAATTCAAACACAAGTCTCACCCACCTAAGTCCCACCCAACTTGACCTCTATAGGTGCAATAATAGAGGGGGTGCAATACCATATCTCAGCACCTGGTGGCGCTAGAGGTACAGGACCACTCCCAATCGACTGGGCGTGGCAAAATTAGTATATATACCAAATCTCCTCCCTCTAGGACCAAGGGAAGCAAAGTGCACCAGGGGGTGCAATAGCATATCTCGGCACCTGGTGGCGCTAGAGCCACGGAACCAAGTGCAATCGACTGGGCATACTCTAATTAGTATACTCACAAAATTTCAGATCTGTAGCTGCAAAAAAAATGGGGGTGCAATACCATATCTCGGCCCCTGGTGGCGCTAGAGCTCCCAAACCAAGTGCAAACGATCGGGCGCCCTCTAAATAGTATATATACCAAATTTCAGCCTCCTAGGACCTACAGAAACGAAGTGCACCCCCCCCTATAGGGGGGTGCACTTTCGCATTTTACCCTATTACCTAACCCTAACCCTAACCCTAACCCTAACCCTAACCCTAACCCTAACCCTAACCCTAACCCTAACCCTAACCCTAACCCTAACCCTAACCCTAACCCTAACCCTAACCCTAACCCTAACCCACCCTAACCCTAACCCTAACCCTAACCCTAACCCTAACCCTAACCCTAACCCTAACCCTAACCCTAACCCTAACCCTAACCCTCCCGGGGGGGAGGGGTTTTGTTTGAGGGACCCGGAACCTAGTAATGGTAGTCCCGAGAGGGGACGATGGTTGGGTCAAAAGACCACGAGCCCGTGCCTTTCCTCAGACTCCCCTTGGACCCGGACCAGTTCTAGGCCAGGGGAGCTGTTGTAATTCTTTCAAAAACCTAACCCTAACCCTAACCTAACCCTAACCCTAACCCTAACCCTAACCCTAACCCTAACCCTAACCCTAACCCTAACCCTAACCCTAACCCTAAACCTAAACCTAAACCTAACCCTAAACCTAAACCTAACCCTAACCCAAGAAAAACACAAGTCCCACCCAGCTAAGTCCCACCCAAGTCAAACACAAGTCCCACCCACCTAAGTCCCACCCAAGTCAAACACAAGTCCCACCCAATTCAAACACAAGTCTCACCCACCTAAGTCCCAACCCACCCAAGTCAAACACAAGTCCCAACCAAGTCAAACACAAGTCCCACCCACCTAAATCCCAACCAAGTCAAACACAAGTCCCACCCACCTAAGTCGCACCCAAGTCAAACACAAGTCCAACCCACCTAAGTCCCACCCAAGTCAAACACAAGTCCAACCCACCTAAGTCCCACCCAAGTCAAACACAAGTCCCACCCAATTCAAACACAAGTCTCACCCACCTAACCCTAACCCACCCAAGTCAAACACAAGTCCCACCCAATTCAAACACAAGTCTCACCCACCTAAGTCCCAACCCACCCAAGTCAAACACAAGTCCCAACCAAGTCAAACACAAGTCCCACCCACCTAAGTCCCACCCAAGTCAAACACAAGTCCCACCCAATTCAAACACAAGTCTCACCCACCTAAGTCCCACCCAACTTGACCTCTATAGGTGCAATAATAGAGGGGGTGCAATACCATATCTCAGCACCTGGTGGCGCTAGAGGTACAGGACCACTCCCAATCGACTGGGCGTGGCAAAATTAGTATATATACCAAATCTCCTCCCTCTAGGACCAAGGGAAGCAAAGTGCACCAGGGGGTGCAATAGCATATCTCGGCACCTGGTGGCGCTAGAGCCACGGAACCAAGTGCAATCGACTGGGCATACTCTAATTAGTATACTCACAAAATTTCAGATCTGTAGCTGCAAAAAAAATGGGGGTGCAATACCATATCTCGGCCCCTGGTGGCGCTAGAGCTCCCAAACCAAGTGCAAACGATCGGGCGCCCTCTAAATAGTATATATACCAAATTTCAGCCTCCTAGGACCTACAGAAACGAAGTGCACCCCCCCCTATAGGGGGGTGCACTTTCGCATTTTACCCTATTACCTAACCCTAACCCTAACCCTAACCCTAACCCTAACCCTAACCCACCCTAACCTAACCCTAACCCTAACCCTAACCCTAACCCTAACCCTAACCCTAACCCTAACCCTAACCCTAACCCTAACCCTAACCCTAACCCTAACCCTAACCCTAACCCTAACCCTAACCCTAACCCTAACCCTAACCCTAACCCTAACCCTAACCTAACCCTCACCATTACGTTTGGGGGATTAGGGGATGATTACTGACTGGTTAATTTTTTACCTTGATAAAGCTTTTCTAGAGTATCTACTTGTCACAAGTTCAGGTTGACCATTGACATTTCGTTCTTTATTACTACTTGTTGGGGACATATTGGTGGCTTATACCTAAACCTAACCGTCACAGTCCTGATGGATCAGTGGCTTATACCTAAACTTAACCGTCACAGTCCGGATGGGTTAATGGGATCTATCCCCACACCCATTCCTGCCTAAACTTAACCCTCACAGTCCTGATGGATCAGTGGCTTATACCTAAACTTAACCGTCACAGTCCTGTTGAATCAGTGGCTTATACCTAAACTTAACCGTCACAGTCCTGATGGGTTAATGGGATCTATCCCCACACCCATTCCTGCCTAAACTTAACCCTCACAGTCCTGATGGATCAGTGGCTTATACCTAAACTTAACCGTCACAGTCCTGATGGATCAGTGGCTTATACCTAAACTTAACCGTCACAGTCCTGATGGATCAGTGGCTTATACCTAAACTTAACCGTCACAGTCCTGATGGGTTAATGGGATCTATCCCCACACCCATTCCTGCCTAAACTTAACCCTCACAGTCCTGATGGATCAGTGGCTTATACCTAAACTTAACCGTCACAGTCCTGTTGAATCAGTGGCTTATACCTAAACTTAACCGTCACAGTCTTGATGGATCAGTGGCTTATACCTAAACTTAACCGTCACAGTCTTGATGGATCAGTGGCTTATACCTAAACTTAACCGTCACAGCCCTGATGGGTTAATGGGTTGGGATCTATCCCCACACCCATTCTTGCCTAAACTTAGCCCTCACAGTCCTGATGGAGCAGTGGCTTATACCTAAACTTAACCGTCACAGTCCTGATGGATCAGTGGCTTATACCTAAACTTAACCGTCACAGTCCTGATGGATCAGTGGCTTATACCTAAACTTAACCGTCACAGTCCTGATGGGTTAATGGGATCTATCCCCACACCCATTCCTGCCTAAACTTAACCCTCACAGTCCTGATGGATCAGTGGCTTATACCTAAACTTAACCGTCACAGTCCTGATGGATCAGTGGCTTATACCTAAACTTAACCGTCACAGTCCTGATGGGTTAATGGGATCTATCCCCACACCCATTCCTGCCTAAACTTAACCCTCACAGTCCTGATGGATCAGTGGCTTATACCTAAACTTAACCGTCACAGTCCTGATGGATCAGTGGCTTATACCTAAACTTAACCGTCACAGTCCTGATGGATCAGTGGCTTATACCTAAACTTAACCGTCACAGCCCTGATGGGTTAATGGGTTGGGATCTATCCCCACACCCATTCTTGCCTAAACTTAGCCCTCACAGTCCTGATGGAGCAGTGGCTTATACCTAAACTTAACCGTCACAGTCCTGATGGATCAGTGGCTTATACCTAAACTTAACCGTCACAGTCCTGATGGATCAGTGGTTTATACCTAACCCTAACTGTCACAGCCCTGATGGGTTAATGGGTTGGGATCTATCCCCACACCCATTCTTGCCTAAACTTAGCCCTCACAGTCCTGATGGATCAGTGGCTTATACCTAAACTTAACCGTCACAGTCCTGATGGATCAGTGGCTTATACCTAAACTTAACCGTCACAGTCCTGATGGATCAGTGGCTTATACCTAAACTTAACCGTCACAGTCCTGATGGATCAGTGGTTTATACCTAACCCTAACTGTCACAGCCCTGATGGGTTAATGGGTTGGGATCTATCCCCACACCCATTCCTGCCTAAACTTAACCCTCACAGTCCTGATGGATCAGTGGCTTATACCTAAACTTAACCGTCACAGTCCTGATGGATCAGTGGCTTATACCTAAACTTAACCGTCACAGTCCTGATGGGTTAATGGGATCTATCCCCACACCCATTCCTGCCTAAACTTAACCGTCACAGTCCTGATGGATCAGTGGCTTATACCTAAACTTAACCGTCACAGTCCTGATGGATCAGTGGTTTATACCTAACCCTAACCGTCACAGCCCTGATGGGTTGGGATCTATCCCCACATTCATTCTTGCCTAAACTTAGCCCTCACAGCCCTGATGGATCAGTGGCTTATACCTATACCTAACCGTCACAGTCCTGATGGATTTGTGAAATACACGGGGATCTGTCCCTACGCTCATTCTTCCCCTAATCCTACCCCTCACGACCACTGAGGGATTTGTGAGATGCATGGGGGTCGCTCTGTGCTCATCCTTTTCCTAAAAACTACCCTCACAACCCGGAGGGATTTGAGGTGCATGGGTATTTGTTCCCGCGTTTATTCTTCACTGGCATTTGGCGATGGTAGCTGGGGATAGGAGTGGAATTTACCCCTGCGTCCCCTAATTCTAAAGGTCATAGCCCGGTGGGAATGGTGACATGGGGGAGATCGGTCCTTATGTGGATCCTAGCCTTACTCTAACTATCACAGGCATGATGGATCATTGGCTCTGGTTTATTTGCTGTTTCCTTTCCGGCCTGGCGGAACGTTGGGTTTGGTGGGATAGGAACGGAAGTATTGGTTTAATAACCTCCTGTATTGGAGGTATCGTAGCTCTCTTATCATCTGGATCTAACCATCGAACCTTGATATCGATGATATGGGTCAGATCGGTCCTTACGTTGATCCTAGCCTTATTCTAACTATCACAGCCATGATGGATCAGGGGCTCGGGTTTATCTGTTTCCTTTCCGGCCTGGCGGAACGTTGGGTTTGGTGGGATAGGAACGGGAGTAATGGTTTAACAACCGACTGCAGGGATTTAACCATCGAATACTGGTATCAATGACATGGGTCTGGGTTGACCCTCGCACCCTTTATTGCCTAATCTTAGCCATCACAGCCCTGATGGACCAGGGGTGCAGGTTTATCTCCTCGGTCTGCCTCCCGGCCTGAACGACGGCTGGAGCCGGGAGCTGGCTTCCAGCTCCATGTCGGTCTAGCCGAGCGTTGGGTTTGGTGGGGGGGTAGCCATAGTAGGGGTTTTGAACTTACCCGTCAGGTGGACTTGCTGATTTCCATGCCTACGGGCTAAAACGCTGGTTCAGCGAGATTGTGTGTGTATATACCAAGACTGGGTCAGTTCTGCTCGTCACAGTGATAGAGGCTCTTCACCCACCAATGTTTTTTGCTAAAGTCGGTCGAGAGGAGGACATGATGGGTTTTATTTTCATGGGGTAGGGTGCGGGCGTGTGGGGGTTTAGTTCTAGAGTTTGGGGAAGTGTTGGGCCAGGCCCGGTCTAGCATTTCTCCCGGGGGGGAGGGGTTTTGTTTGAGGGACCCGGAACCTAGTAATGGTAGTCCCGAGAGGGGACGATGGTTGGGTCAAAAGACCACGAGCCCGTGCCTTTCCTCAGACTCCCCTTGGACCCGGACCAGTTCTAGGCCAGGGGAGCTGTTGTAATTCTTTCAAAAACCTAACCCTAACCCTAACCTAACCCTAACCCTAACCCTAACCCTAACCCTAACCCTAACCCTAACCCTAACCCTAACCCTAACCCTAACCCTAAACCTAAACCTAAACCTAACCCTAAACCTAAACCTAACCCTAACCCAAGAAAAACACAAGTCCCACCCAGCTAAGTCCCACCCAAGTCAAACACAAGTCCCACCCACCTAAGTCCCACCCAAGTCAAACACAAGTCCCACCCAATTCAAACACAAGTCTCACCCACCTAAGTCCCAACCCACCCAAGTCAAACACAAGTCCCAACCAAGTCAAACACAAGTCCCACCCACCTAAATCCCAACCAAGTCAAACACAAGTCCCACCCACCTAAGTCGCACCCAAGTCAAACACAAGTCCAACCCACCTAAGTCCCACCCAAGTCAAACACAAGTCCAACCCACCTAAGTCCCACCCAAGTCAAACACAAGTCCCACCCAATTCAAACACAAGTCTCACCCACCTAACCCTAACCCACCCAAGTCAAACACAAGTCCCACCCAATTCAAACACAAGTCTCACCCACCTAAGTCCCAACCCACCCAAGTCAAACACAAGTCCCAACCAAGTCAAACACAAGTCCCACCCACCTAAGTCCCACCCAAGTCAAACACAAGTCCCACCCAATTCAAACACAAGTCTCACCCACCTAAGTCCCACCCAACTTGACCTCTATAGGTGCAATAATAGAGGGGGTGCAATACCATATCTCAGCACCTGGTGGCGCTAGAGGTACAGGACCACTCCCAATCGACTGGGCGTGGCAAAATTAGTATATATACCAAATCTCCTCCCTCTAGGACCAAGGGAAGCAAAGTGCACCAGGGGGTGCAATAGCATATCTCGGCACCTGGTGGCGCTAGAGCCACGGAACCAAGTGCAATCGACTGGGCATACTCTAATTAGTATACTCACAAAATTTCAGATCTGTAGCTGCAAAAAAAATGGGGGTGCAATACCATATCTCGGCCCCTGGTGGCGCTAGAGCTCCCAAACCAAGTGCAAACGATCGGGCGCCCTCTAAATAGTATATATACCAAATTTCAGCCTCCTAGGACCTACAGAAACGAAGTGCACCCCCCCCTATAGGGGGGTGCACTTTCGCATTTTACCCTATTACCTAACCCTAACCCTAACCCTAACCCTAACCCTAACCCTAACCCTAACCCTAACCCTAACCCTAACCCTAACCCTAACCCTAACCCTAACCCTAACCCTAACCCTAACCCTAACCCTAACCCTAACCCTAACCTAACCCTAACCCTACCCTAACCCTAACCCTAACCCTAACCCTAACCCTAACCCTAACCCTAACCCTAACCCTAACCCAAGAAAAACACAAGTCCCACCCAGCTAAGTCCCACCCAAGTCAAACACAAGTCCCACCCAATTCAAACACAAGTCTCACCCACCTAAGTCCCAACCCACCCAAGTCAAACACAAGTCCCAACCAAGTCAAACACAAGTCCCACCCACCTAAATCCCAACCAAGTCAAACACAAGTCCCACCCACCTAAGTCGCACCCAAGTCAAACACAAGTCCAACCCACCTAAGTCCCACCCAAGTCAAACACAAGTCCAACCCACCTAAGTCCCACCCAAGTCAAACACAAGTCCCACCCAATTCAAACACAAGTCTCACCCACCTAACCCTAACCCACCCAAGTCAAACACAAGTCCCACCCAATTCAAACACAAGTCTCACCCACCTAAGTCCCAACCCACCCAAGTCAAACACAAGTCCCAACCAAGTCAAACACAAGTCCCACCCACCTAAGTCCCACCCAAGTCAAACACAAGTCCCACCCAATTCAAACACAAGTCTCACCCACCTAAGTCCCACCCAACTTGACCTCTATAGGTGCAATAATAGAGGGGGTGCAATACCATATCTCAGCACCTGGTGGCGCTAGAGGTACAGGACCACTCCCAATCGACTGGGCGTGGCAAAATTAGTATATATACCAAATCTCCTCCCTCTAGGACCAAGGGAAGCAAAGTGCACCAGGGGGTGCAATAGCATATCTCGGCACCTGGTGGCGCTAGAGCCACGGAACCAAGTGCAATCGACTGGGCATACTCTAATTAGTATACTCACAAAATTTCAGATCTGTAGCTGCAAAAAAAATGGGGGTGCAATACCATATCTCGGCCCCTGGTGGCGCTAGAGCTCCCAAACCAAGTGCAAACGATCGGGCGCCCTCTAAATAGTATATATACCAAATTTCAGCCTCCTAGGACCTACAGAAACGAAGTGCACCCCCCCCTATAGGGGGGTGCACTTTCGCATTTTACCCTATTACCTAACCCTAACCCTAACCCTAACCCTAACCCTAACCCTAACCTAACCCTAACCCTAACCCTAACCCTAACCCTAACCCTAACCCTAACCCTAACCCTAACCCTAACCCTAAACCTAAACCTAACCCTAAACCTAAACCTAACCCTAACCCAAGAAAAACACAAGTCCCACCCAGCTAAGTCCCACCCAAGTCAAACACAAGTCCCACCCACCTAAGTCCCACCCAAGTCAAACACAAGTCCCACCCAATTCAAACACAAGTCTCACCCACCTAAGTCCCAACCCACCCAAGTCAAACACAAGTCCCAACCAAGTCAAACACAAGTCCCACCCACCTAAATCCCAACCAAGTCAAACACAAGTCCCACCCACCTAAGTCGCACCCAAGTCAAACACAAGTCCAACCCACCTAAGTCCCACCCAAGTCAAACACAAGTCCAACCCACCTAAGTCCCACCCAAGTCAAACACAAGTCCCACCCAATTCAAACACAAGTCTCACCCACCTAACCCTAACCCACCCAAGTCAAACACAAGTCCCACCCAATTCAAACACAAGTCTCACCCACCTAAGTCCCAACCCACCCAAGTCAAACACAAGTCCCAACCAAGTCAAACACAAGTCCCACCCACCTAAGTCCCACCCAAGTCAAACACAAGTCCCACCCAATTCAAACACAAGTCTCACCCACCTAAGTCCCACCCAACTTGACCTCTATAGGTGCAATAATAGAGGGGGTGCAATACCATATCTCAGCACCTGGTGGCGCTAGAGGTACAGGACCACTCCCAATCGACTGGGCGTGGCAAAATTAGTATATATACCAAATCTCCTCCCTCTAGGACCAAGGGAAGCAAAGTGCACCAGGGGGTGCAATAGCATATCTCGGCACCTGGTGGCGCTAGAGCCACGGAACCAAGTGCAATCGACTGGGCATACTCTAATTAGTATACTCACAAAATTTCAGATCTGTAGCTGCAAAAAAAATGGGGGTGCAATACCATATCTCGGCCCCTGGTGGCGCTAGAGCTCCCAAACCAAGTGCAAACGATCGGGCGCCCTCTAAATAGTATATATACCAAATTTCAGCCTCCTAGGACCTACAGAAACGAAGTGCACCCCCCCCTATAGGGGGGTGCACTTTCGCATTTTACCCTATTACCTAACCCTAACCCTAACCCTAACCCTAACCCTAACCTAACCCTAACCCTAACCCTAACCCTAACCCTAACCCTAACCCTAACCCTAACCCTAACCCTAACCCTAACCCTAAACCTAAACCTAAACCTAACCCTAAACCTAAACCTAACCCTAACCCAAGAAAAACACAAGTCCCACCCAGCTAAGTCCCACCCAAGTCAAACACAAGTCCCACCCACCTAAGTCCCACCCAAGTCAAACACAAGTCCCACCCAATTCAAACACAAGTCTCACCCACCTAAGTCCCAACCCACCCAAGTCAAACACAAGTCCCAACCAAGTCAAACACAAGTCCCACCCACCTAAATCCCAACCAAGTCAAACACAAGTCCCACCCACCTAAGTCGCACCCAAGTCAAACACAAGTCCAACCCACCTAAGTCCCACCCAAGTCAAACACAAGTCCAACCCACCTAAGTCCCACCCAAGTCAAACACAAGTCCCACCCAATTCAAACACAAGTCTCACCCACCTAACCCTAACCCACCCAAGTCAAACACAAGTCCCACCCAATTCAAACACAAGTCTCACCCACCTAAGTCCCAACCCACCCAAGTCAAACACAAGTCCCAACCAAGTCAAACACAAGTCCCACCCACCTAAGTCCCACCCAAGTCAAACACAAGTCCCACCCAATTCAAACACAAGTCTCACCCACCTAAGTCCCACCCAACTTGACCTCTATAGGTGCAATAATAGAGGGGGTGCAATACCATATCTCAGCACCTGGTGGCGCTAGAGGTACAGGACCACTCCCAATCGACTGGGCGTGGCAAAATTAGTATATATACCAAATCTCCTCCCTCTAGGACCAAGGGAAGCAAAGTGCACCAGGGGGTGCAATAGCATATCTCGGCACCTGGTGGCGCTAGAGCCACGGAACCAAGTGCAATCGACTGGGCATACTCTAATTAGTATACTCACAAAATTTCAGATCTGTAGCTGCAAAAAAAATGGGGGTGCAATACCATATCTCGGCCCCTGGTGGCGCTAGAGCTCCCAAACCAAGTGCAAACGATCGGGCGCCCTCTAAATAGTATATATACCAAATTTCAGCCTCCTAGGACCTACAGAAACGAAGTGCACCCCCCCCTATAGGGGGGTGCACTTTCGCATTTTACCCTATTACCTAACCCTAACCCTAACCCTAACCCTAACCCTAACCCTAACCCTAACCCTAACCCTAACCCTAACCCTAACCCTAACCCTAACCCTAACCCTAACCCTAACCCTAACCCTAACCCTAACCCTAACCCTAACCCTAACCCTAACCCTAACCCTAACCCTAACCCTAACCCTAACCCTAACCCTAACCCTAACCCTAACCCTAACCCTAACCCTAACCCTAACCCTAACCCTAACCCTAACCCTAACCCTAACCATCGAATACTGGTATCAATGACATGGGTCTGGGTTGACCCTCGCACCCTTTATTGCCTAATCTTAGCCATCACAGCCCTGATGGACCAGGGGTGCAGGTTTATCTCCTCGGTCTGCCTCCCGGCCTGAACGACGGCTGGAGCCGGGAGCTGGCTTCCAGCTCCATGTCGGTCTAGCCGAGCGTTGGGTTTGGTGGGGGGGTAGCCATAGTAGGGGTTTTGAACTTACCCGTCAGGTGGACTTGCTGATTTCCATGCCTACGGGCTAAAACGCTGGTTCAGCGAGATTGTGTGTGTATATACCAAGACTGGGTCAGTTCTGCTCGTCACAGTGATAGAGGCTCTTCACCCACCAATGTTTTTTGCTAAAGTCGGTCGAGAGGAGGACATGATGGGTTTTATTTTCATGGGGTAGGGTGCGGGCGTGTGGGGGTTTAGTTCTAGAGTTTGGGGAAGTGTTGGGCCAGGCCCGGTCTAGCATTTCTCCCGGGGGGGAGGGGTTTTGTTTGAGGGACCCGGAACCTAGTAATGGTAGTCCCGAGAGGGGACGATGGTTGGGTCAAAAGACCACGAGCCCGTGCCTTTCCTCAGACTCCCCTTGGACCCGGACCAGTTCTAGGCCAGGGGAGCTGTTGTAATTCTTTCAAAAACCTAACCCTAACCCTAACCTAACCCTAACCCTAACCCTAACCCTAACCCTAACCCTAACCCTAACCCTAACCCTAACCCTAACCCTAACCCTAAACCTAAACCTAAACCTAACCCTAAACCTAAACCTAACCCTAACCCAAGAAAAACACAAGTCCCACCCAGCTAAGTCCCACCCAAGTCAAACACAAGTCCCACCCACCTAAGTCCCACCCAAGTCAAACACAAGTCCCACCCAATTCAAACACAAGTCTCACCCACCTAAGTCCCAACCCACCCAAGTCAAACACAAGTCCCAACCAAGTCAAACACAAGTCCCACCCACCTAAATCCCAACCAAGTCAAACACAAGTCCCACCCACCTAAGTCGCACCCAAGTCAAACACAAGTCCAACCCACCTAAGTCCCACCCAAGTCAAACACAAGTCCAACCCACCTAAGTCCCACCCAAGTCAAACACAAGTCCCACCCAATTCAAACACAAGTCTCACCCACCTAACCCTAACCCACCCAAGTCAAACACAAGTCCCACCCAATTCAAACACAAGTCTCACCCACCTAAGTCCCAACCCACCCAAGTCAAACACAAGTCCCAACCAAGTCAAACACAAGTCCCACCCACCTAAGTCCCACCCAAGTCAAACACAAGTCCCACCCAATTCAAACACAAGTCTCACCCACCTAAGTCCCACCCAACTTGACCTCTATAGGTGCAATAATAGAGGGGGTGCAATACCATATCTCAGCACCTGGTGGCGCTAGAGGTACAGGACCACTCCCAATCGACTGGGCGTGGCAAAATTAGTATATATACCAAATCTCCTCCCTCTAGGACCAAGGGAAGCAAAGTGCACCAGGGGGTGCAATAGCATATCTCGGCACCTGGTGGCGCTAGAGCCACGGAACCAAGTGCAATCGACTGGGCATACTCTAATTAGTATACTCACAAAATTTCAGATCTGTAGCTGCAAAAAAAATGGGGGTGCAATACCATATCTCGGCCCCTGGTGGCGCTAGAGCTCCCAAACCAAGTGCAAACGATCGGGCGCCCTCTAAATAGTATATATACCAAATTTCAGCCTCCTAGGACCTACAGAAACGAAGTGCACCCCCCCCTATAGGGGGGTGCACTTTCGCATTTTACCCTATTACCTAACCCTAACCCTAACCCTAACCCTAACCCTAACCCTAACCCTAACCCTAACCCTAACCCTAACCCTAACCCTAACCCTAACCCTAACCCTAACCCTAACCCTAACCCTAACCCTAACCCTAACCCTAACCTAACCCTAACCCTACCCTAACCCTAACCCTAACCCTAACCCTAACCCTAACCCTAACCCTAACCCTAACCCTAACCCAAGAAAAACACAAGTCCCACCCAGCTAAGTCCCACCCAAGTCAAACACAAGTCCCACCCAATTCAAACACAAGTCTCACCCACCTAAGTCCCAACCCACCCAAGTCAAACACAAGTCCCAACCAAGTCAAACACAAGTCCCACCCACCTAAATCCCAACCAAGTCAAACACAAGTCCCACCCACCTAAGTCGCACCCAAGTCAAACACAAGTCCAACCCACCTAAGTCCCACCCAAGTCAAACACAAGTCCAACCCACCTAAGTCCCACCCAAGTCAAACACAAGTCCCACCCAATTCAAACACAAGTCTCACCCACCTAACCCTAACCCACCCAAGTCAAACACAAGTCCCACCCAATTCAAACACAAGTCTCACCCACCTAAGTCCCAACCCACCCAAGTCAAACACAAGTCCCAACCAAGTCAAACACAAGTCCCACCCACCTAAGTCCCACCCAAGTCAAACACAAGTCCCACCCAATTCAAACACAAGTCTCACCCACCTAAGTCCCACCCAACTTGACCTCTATAGGTGCAATAATAGAGGGGGTGCAATACCATATCTCAGCACCTGGTGGCGCTAGAGGTACAGGACCACTCCCAATCGACTGGGCGTGGCAAAATTAGTATATATACCAAATCTCCTCCCTCTAGGACCAAGGGAAGCAAAGTGCACCAGGGGGTGCAATAGCATATCTCGGCACCTGGTGGCGCTAGAGCCACGGAACCAAGTGCAATCGACTGGGCATACTCTAATTAGTATACTCACAAAATTTCAGATCTGTAGCTGCAAAAAAAATGGGGGTGCAATACCATATCTCGGCCCCTGGTGGCGCTAGAGCTCCCAAACCAAGTGCAAACGATCGGGCGCCCTCTAAATAGTATATATACCAAATTTCAGCCTCCTAGGACCTACAGAAACGAAGTGCACCCCCCCCTATAGGGGGGTGCACTTTCGCATTTTACCCTATTACCTAACCCTAACCCTAACCCTAACCCTAACCCTAACCTAACCCTAACCCTAACCCTAACCCTAACCCTAACCCTAACCCTAACCCTAACCCTAACCCTAACCCTAACCCTAACCCTAAACCTAAACCTAACCCTAAACCTAAACCTAACCCTAACCCAAGAAAAACACAAGTCCCACCCAGCTAAGTCCCACCCAAGTCAAACACAAGTCCCACCCACCTAAGTCCCACCCAAGTCAAACACAAGTCCCACCCAATTCAAACACAAGTCTCACCCACCTAAGTCCCAACCCACCCAAGTCAAACACAAGTCCCAACCAAGTCAAACACAAGTCCCACCCACCTAAATCCCAACCAAGTCAAACACAAGTCCCACCCACCTAAGTCGCACCCAAGTCAAACACAAGTCCAACCCACCTAAGTCCCACCCAAGTCAAACACAAGTCCAACCCACCTAAGTCCCACCCAAGTCAAACACAAGTCCCACCCAATTCAAACACAAGTCTCACCCACCTAACCCTAACCCACCCAAGTCAAACACAAGTCCCACCCAATTCAAACACAAGTCTCACCCACCTAAGTCCCAACCCACCCAAGTCAAACACAAGTCCCAACCAAGTCAAACACAAGTCCCACCCACCTAAGTCCCACCCAAGTCAAACACAAGTCCCACCCAATTCAAACACAAGTCTCACCCACCTAAGTCCCACCCAACTTGACCTCTATAGGTGCAATAATAGAGGGGGTGCAATACCATATCTCAGCACCTGGTGGCGCTAGAGGTACAGGACCACTCCCAATCGACTGGGCGTGGCAAAATTAGTATATATACCAAATCTCCTCCCTCTAGGACCAAGGGAAGCAAAGTGCACCAGGGGGTGCAATAGCATATCTCGGCACCTGGTGGCGCTAGAGCCACGGAACCAAGTGCAATCGACTGGGCATACTCTAATTAGTATACTCACAAAATTTCAGATCTGTAGCTGCAAAAAAAATGGGGGTGCAATACCATATCTCGGCCCCTGGTGGCGCTAGAGCTCCCAAACCAAGTGCAAACGATCGGGCGCCCTCTAAATAGTATATATACCAAATTTCAGCCTCCTAGGACCTACAGAAACGAAGTGCACCCCCCCCTATAGGGGGGTGCACTTTCGCATTTTACCCTATTACCTAACCCTAACCCTAACCCTAACCCTAACCCTAACCCTAACCTAACCCTAACCCTAACCCTAACCCTAACCCTAACCCTAACCCTAACCCTAACCCTAACCCTAACCCTAAACCTAAACCTAACCCTAAACCTAAACCTAACCCTAACCCAAGAAAAACACAAGTCCCACCCAGCTAAGTCCCACCCAAGTCAAACACAAGTCCCACCCACCTAAGTCCCACCCAAGTCAAACACAAGTCCCACCCAATTCAAACACAAGTCTCACCCACCTAAGTCCCAACCCACCCAAGTCAAACACAAGTCCCAACCAAGTCAAACACAAGTCCCACCCACCTAAATCCCAACCAAGTCAAACACAAGTCCCACCCACCTAAGTCGCACCCAAGTCAAACACAAGTCCAACCCACCTAAGTCCCACCCAAGTCAAACACAAGTCCAACCCACCTAAGTCCCACCCAAGTCAAACACAAGTCCCACCCAATTCAAACACAAGTCTCACCCACCTAACCCTAACCCACCCAAGTCAAACACAAGTCCCACCCAATTCAAACACAAGTCTCACCCACCTAAGTCCCAACCCACCCAAGTCAAACACAAGTCCCAACCAAGTCAAACACAAGTCCCACCCACCTAAGTCCCACCCAAGTCAAACACAAGTCCCACCCAATTCAAACACAAGTCTCACCCACCTAAGTCCCACCCAACTTGACCTCTATAGGTGCAATAATAGAGGGGGTGCAATACCATATCTCAGCACCTGGTGGCGCTAGAGGTACAGGACCACTCCCAATCGACTGGGCGTGGCAAAATTAGTATATATACCAAATCTCCTCCCTCTAGGACCAAGGGAAGCAAAGTGCACCAGGGGGTGCAATAGCATATCTCGGCACCTGGTGGCGCTAGAGCCACGGAACCAAGTGCAATCGACTGGGCATACTCTAATTAGTATACTCACAAAATTTCAGATCTGTAGCTGCAAAAAAAATGGGGGTGCAATACCATATCTCGGCCCCTGGTGGCGCTAGAGCTCCCAAACCAAGTGCAAACGATCGGGCGCCCTCTAAATAGTATATATACCAAATTTCAGCCTCCTAGGACCTACAGAAACGAAGTGCACCCCCCCCTATAGGGGGGTGCACTTTCGCATTTTACCCTATTACCTAACCCTAACCCTAACCCTAACCCTAACCCTAACCTAACCCTAACCCTAACCCTAACCCTAACCCTAACCCTAACCCTAACCCTAACCCTAACCCTAACCCTAACCCTAAACCTAAACCTAAACCTAACCCTAAACCTAAACCTAACCCTAACCCAAGAAAAACACAAGTCCCACCCAGCTAAGTCCCACCCAAGTCAAACACAAGTCCCACCCACCTAAGTCCCACCCAAGTCAAACACAAGTCCCACCCAATTCAAACACAAGTCTCACCCACCTAAGTCCCAACCCACCCAAGTCAAACACAAGTCCCAACCAAGTCAAACACAAGTCCCACCCACCTAAATCCCAACCAAGTCAAACACAAGTCCCACCCACCTAAGTCGCACCCAAGTCAAACACAAGTCCAACCCACCTAAGTCCCACCCAAGTCAAACACAAGTCCAACCCACCTAAGTCCCACCCAAGTCAAACACAAGTCCCACCCAATTCAAACACAAGTCTCACCCACCTAACCCTAACCCACCCAAGTCAAACACAAGTCCCACCCAATTCAAACACAAGTCTCACCCACCTAAGTCCCAACCCACCCAAGTCAAACACAAGTCCCAACCAAGTCAAACACAAGTCCCACCCACCTAAGTCCCACCCAAGTCAAACACAAGTCCCACCCAATTCAAACACAAGTCTCACCCACCTAAGTCCCACCCAACTTGACCTCTATAGGTGCAATAATAGAGGGGGTGCAATACCATATCTCAGCACCTGGTGGCGCTAGAGGTACAGGACCACTCCCAATCGACTGGGCGTGGCAAAATTAGTATATATACCAAATCTCCTCCCTCTAGGACCAAGGGAAGCAAAGTGCACCAGGGGGTGCAATAGCATATCTCGGCACCTGGTGGCGCTAGAGCCACGGAACCAAGTGCAATCGACTGGGCATACTCTAATTAGTATACTCACAAAATTTCAGATCTGTAGCTGCAAAAAAAATGGGGGTGCAATACCATATCTCGGCCCCTGGTGGCGCTAGAGCTCCCAAACCAAGTGCAAACGATCGGGCGCCCTCTAAATAGTATATATACCAAATTTCAGCCTCCTAGGACCTACAGAAACGAAGTGCACCCCCCCCTATAGGGGGGTGCACTTTCGCATTTTACCCTATTACCTAACCCTAACCCTAACCCTAACCCTAACCCTAACCCTAACCTAACCCTAACCCTAACCCTAACCCTAACCCTAACCCTAACCCTAACCCTAACCCTAAACCTAAACCTAACCCTAAACCTAAACCTAACCCTAACCCAAGAAAAACACAAGTCCCACCCAGCTAAGTCCCACCCAAGTCAAACACAAGTCCCACCCACCTAAGTCCCACCCAAGTCAAACACAAGTCCCACCCAATTCAAACACAAGTCTCACCCACCTAAGTCCCAACCCACCCAAGTCAAACACAAGTCCCAACCAAGTCAAACACAAGTCCCACCCACCTAAATCCCAACCAAGTCAAACACAAGTCCCACCCACCTAAGTCGCACCCAAGTCAAACACAAGTCCAACCCACCTAAGTCCCACCCAAGTCAAACACAAGTCCAACCCACCTAAGTCCCACCCAAGTCAAACACAAGTCCCACCCAATTCAAACACAAGTCTCACCCACCTAACCCTAACCCACCCAAGTCAAACACAAGTCCCACCCAATTCAAACACAAGTCTCACCCACCTAAGTCCCAACCCACCCAAGTCAAACACAAGTCCCAACCAAGTCAAACACAAGTCCCACCCACCTAAGTCCCACCCAAGTCAAACACAAGTCCCACCCAATTCAAACACAAGTCTCACCCACCTAAGTCCCACCCAACTTGACCTCTATAGGTGCAATAATAGAGGGGGTGCAATACCATATCTCAGCACCTGGTGGCGCTAGAGGTACAGGACCACTCCCAATCGACTGGGCGTGGCAAAATTAGTATATATACCAAATCTCCTCCCTCTAGGACCAAGGGAAGCAAAGTGCACCAGGGGGTGCAATAGCATATCTCGGCACCTGGTGGCGCTAGAGCCACGGAACCAAGTGCAATCGACTGGGCATACTCTAATTAGTATACTCACAAAATTTCAGATCTGTAGCTGCAAAAAAAATGGGGGTGCAATACCATATCTCGGCCCCTGGTGGCGCTAGAGCTCCCAAACCAAGTGCAAACGATCGGGCGCCCTCTAAATAGTATATATACCAAATTTCAGCCTCCTAGGACCTACAGAAACGAAGTGCACCCCCCCCTATAGGGGGGTGCACTTTCGCATTTTACCCTATTACCTAACCCTAACCCTAACCCTAACCCTAACCCTAACCTAACCCTAACCCTAACCCTAACCCTAACCCTAACCCTAACCCTAACCCTAACCCTAACCCTAACCCTAACCCTAAACCTAAACCTAACCCTAAACCTAAACCTAACCCTAACCCAAGAAAAACACAAGTCCCACCCAGCTAAGTCCCACCCAAGTCAAACACAAGTCCCACCCACCTAAGTCCCACCCAAGTCAAACACAAGTCCCACCCAATTCAAACACAAGTCTCACCCACCTAAGTCCCAACCCACCCAAGTCAAACACAAGTCCCAACCAAGTCAAACACAAGTCCCACCCACCTAAATCCCAACCAAGTCAAACACAAGTCCCACCCACCTAAGTCGCACCCAAGTCAAACACAAGTCCAACCCACCTAAGTCCCACCCAAGTCAAACACAAGTCCAACCCACCTAAGTCCCACCCAAGTCAAACACAAGTCCCACCCAATTCAAACACAAGTCTCACCCACCTAACCCTAACCCACCCAAGTCAAACACAAGTCCCACCCAATTCAAACACAAGTCTCACCCACCTAAGTCCCAACCCACCCAAGTCAAACACAAGTCCCAACCAAGTCAAACACAAGTCCCACCCACCTAAGTCCCACCCAAGTCAAACACAAGTCCCACCCAATTCAAACACAAGTCTCACCCACCTAAGTCCCACCCAACTTGACCTCTATAGGTGCAATAATAGAGGGGGTGCAATACCATATCTCAGCACCTGGTGGCGCTAGAGGTACAGGACCACTCCCAATCGACTGGGCGTGGCAAAATTAGTATATATACCAAATCTCCTCCCTCTAGGACCAAGGGAAGCAAAGTGCACCAGGGGGTGCAATAGCATATCTCGGCACCTGGTGGCGCTAGAGCCACGGAACCAAGTGCAATCGACTGGGCATACTCTAATTAGTATACTCACAAAATTTCAGATCTGTAGCTGCAAAAAAAATGGGGGTGCAATACCATATCTCGGCCCCTGGTGGCGCTAGAGCTCCCAAACCAAGTGCAAACGATCGGGCGCCCTCTAAATAGTATATATACCAAATTTCAGCCTCCTAGGACCTACAGAAACGAAGTGCACCCCCCCCTATAGGGGGGTGCACTTTCGCATTTTACCCTATTACCTAACCCTAACCCTAACCCTAACCCTAACCCTAACCCTAACCCTAACCCTAACCCTAACCCTAACCCTAACCCTAACCCTAACCCTAACCCTAACCCTAACCCTAACCCTAACCCTAACCCTAACCCTAACCCTAACCCTAACCCTAACCTAACCCTCACCATTACGTTTGGGGGATTAGGGGATGATTACTGACTGGTTAATTTTTTACCTTGATAAAGCTTTTCTAGAGTATCTACTTGTCACAAGTTCAGGTTGACCATTGACATTTCGTTCTTTATTACTACTTGTTGGGGACATATTGGTGGCTTATACCTAAACCTAACCGTCACAGTCCTGATGGATCAGTGGCTTATACCTAAACTTAACCGTCACAGTCCGGATGGGTTAATGGGATCTATCCCCACACCCATTCCTGCCTAAACTTAACCCTCACAGTCCTGATGGATCAGTGGCTTATACCTAAACTTAACCGTCACAGTCCTGTTGAATCAGTGGCTTATACCTAAACTTAACCGTCACAGTCCTGATGGGTTAATGGGATCTATCCCCACACCCATTCCTGCCTAAACTTAACCCTCACAGTCCTGATGGATCAGTGGCTTATACCTAAACTTAACCGTCACAGTCCTGATGGATCAGTGGCTTATACCTAAACTTAACCGTCACAGTCCTGATGGATCAGTGGCTTATACCTAAACTTAACCGTCACAGTCCTGATGGGTTAATGGGATCTATCCCCACACCCATTCCTGCCTAAACTTAACCCTCACAGTCCTGATGGATCAGTGGCTTATACCTAAACTTAACCGTCACAGTCCTGTTGAATCAGTGGCTTATACCTAAACTTAACCGTCACAGTCTTGATGGATCAGTGGCTTATACCTAAACTTAACCGTCACAGTCTTGATGGATCAGTGGCTTATACCTAAACTTAACCGTCACAGCCCTGATGGGTTAATGGGTTGGGATCTATCCCCACACCCATTCTTGCCTAAACTTAGCCCTCACAGTCCTGATGGAGCAGTGGCTTATACCTAAACTTAACCGTCACAGTCCTGATGGATCAGTGGCTTATACCTAAACTTAACCGTCACAGTCCTGATGGATCAGTGGCTTATACCTAAACTTAACCGTCACAGTCCTGATGGGTTAATGGGATCTATCCCCACACCCATTCCTGCCTAAACTTAACCCTCACAGTCCTGATGGATCAGTGGCTTATACCTAAACTTAACCGTCACAGTCCTGATGGATCAGTGGCTTATACCTAAACTTAACCGTCACAGTCCTGATGGGTTAATGGGATCTATCCCCACACCCATTCCTGCCTAAACTTAACCCTCACAGTCCTGATGGATCAGTGGCTTATACCTAAACTTAACCGTCACAGTCCTGATGGATCAGTGGCTTATACCTAAACTTAACCGTCACAGTCCTGATGGATCAGTGGCTTATACCTAAACTTAACCGTCACAGCCCTGATGGGTTAATGGGTTGGGATCTATCCCCACACCCATTCTTGCCTAAACTTAGCCCTCACAGTCCTGATGGAGCAGTGGCTTATACCTAAACTTAACCGTCACAGTCCTGATGGATCAGTGGCTTATACCTAAACTTAACCGTCACAGTCCTGATGGATCAGTGGTTTATACCTAACCCTAACTGTCACAGCCCTGATGGGTTAATGGGTTGGGATCTATCCCCACACCCATTCTTGCCTAAACTTAGCCCTCACAGTCCTGATGGATCAGTGGCTTATACCTAAACTTAACCGTCACAGTCCTGATGGATCAGTGGCTTATACCTAAACTTAACCGTCACAGTCCTGATGGATCAGTGGCTTATACCTAAACTTAACCGTCACAGTCCTGATGGATCAGTGGTTTATACCTAACCCTAACTGTCACAGCCCTGATGGGTTAATGGGTTGGGATCTATCCCCACACCCATTCCTGCCTAAACTTAACCCTCACAGTCCTGATGGATCAGTGGCTTATACCTAAACTTAACCGTCACAGTCCTGATGGATCAGTGGCTTATACCTAAACTTAACCGTCACAGTCCTGATGGGTTAATGGGATCTATCCCCACACCCATTCCTGCCTAAACTTAACCGTCACAGTCCTGATGGATCAGTGGCTTATACCTAAACTTAACCGTCACAGTCCTGATGGATCAGTGGTTTATACCTAACCCTAACCGTCACAGCCCTGATGGGTTGGGATCTATCCCCACATTCATTCTTGCCTAAACTTAGCCCTCACAGCCCTGATGGATCAGTGGCTTATACCTATACCTAACCGTCACAGTCCTGATGGATTTGTGAAATACACGGGGATCTGTCCCTACGCTCATTCTTCCCCTAATCCTACCCCTCACGACCACTGAGGGATTTGTGAGATGCATGGGGGTCGCTCTGTGCTCATCCTTTTCCTAAAAACTACCCTCACAACCCGGAGGGATTTGAGGTGCATGGGTATTTGTTCCCGCGTTTATTCTTCACTGGCATTTGGCGATGGTAGCTGGGGATAGGAGTGGAATTTACCCCTGCGTCCCCTAATTCTAAAGGTCATAGCCCGGTGGGAATGGTGACATGGGGGAGATCGGTCCTTATGTGGATCCTAGCCTTACTCTAACTATCACAGGCATGATGGATCATTGGCTCTGGTTTATTTGCTGTTTCCTTTCCGGCCTGGCGGAACGTTGGGTTTGGTGGGATAGGAACGGAAGTATTGGTTTAATAACCTCCTGTATTGGAGGTATCGTAGCTCTCTTATCATCTGGATCTAACCATCGAACCTTGATATCGATGATATGGGTCAGATCGGTCCTTACGTTGATCCTAGCCTTATTCTAACTATCACAGCCATGATGGATCAGGGGCTCGGGTTTATCTGTTTCCTTTCCGGCCTGGCGGAACGTTGGGTTTGGTGGGATAGGAACGGGAGTAATGGTTTAACAACCGACTGCAGGGATTTAACCATCGAATACTGGTATCAATGACATGGGTCTGGGTTGACCCTCGCACCCTTTATTGCCTAATCTTAGCCATCACAGCCCTGATGGACCAGGGGTGCAGGTTTATCTCCTCGGTCTGCCTCCCGGCCTGAACGACGGCTGGAGCCGGGAGCTGGCTTCCAGCTCCATGTCGGTCTAGCCGAGCGTTGGGTTTGGTGGGGGGGTAGCCATAGTAGGGGTTTTGAACTTACCCGTCAGGTGGACTTGCTGATTTCCATGCCTACGGGCTAAAACGCTGGTTCAGCGAGATTGTGTGTGTATATACCAAGACTGGGTCAGTTCTGCTCGTCACAGTGATAGAGGCTCTTCACCCACCAATGTTTTTTGCTAAAGTCGGTCGAGAGGAGGACATGATGGGTTTTATTTTCATGGGGTAGGGTGCGGGCGTGTGGGGGTTTAGTTCTAGAGTTTGGGGAAGTGTTGGGCCAGGCCCGGTCTAGCATTTCTCCCGGGGGGGAGGGGTTTTGTTTGAGGGACCCGGAACCTAGTAATGGTAGTCCCGAGAGGGGACGATGGTTGGGTCAAAAGACCACGAGCCCGTGCCTTTCCTCAGACTCCCCTTGGACCCGGACCAGTTCTAGGCCAGGGGAGCTGTTGTAATTCTTTCAAAAACCTAACCCTAACCCTAACCTAACCCTAACCCTAACCCTAACCCTAACCCTAACCCTAACCCTAACCCTAACCCTAACCCTAACCCTAACCCTAAACCTAAACCTAAACCTAACCCTAAACCTAAACCTAACCCTAACCCAAGAAAAACACAAGTCCCACCCAGCTAAGTCCCACCCAAGTCAAACACAAGTCCCACCCACCTAAGTCCCACCCAAGTCAAACACAAGTCCCACCCAATTCAAACACAAGTCTCACCCACCTAAGTCCCAACCCACCCAAGTCAAACACAAGTCCCAACCAAGTCAAACACAAGTCCCACCCACCTAAATCCCAACCAAGTCAAACACAAGTCCCACCCACCTAAGTCGCACCCAAGTCAAACACAAGTCCAACCCACCTAAGTCCCACCCAAGTCAAACACAAGTCCAACCCACCTAAGTCCCACCCAAGTCAAACACAAGTCCCACCCAATTCAAACACAAGTCTCACCCACCTAACCCTAACCCACCCAAGTCAAACACAAGTCCCACCCAATTCAAACACAAGTCTCACCCACCTAAGTCCCAACCCACCCAAGTCAAACACAAGTCCCAACCAAGTCAAACACAAGTCCCACCCACCTAAGTCCCACCCAAGTCAAACACAAGTCCCACCCAATTCAAACACAAGTCTCACCCACCTAAGTCCCACCCAACTTGACCTCTATAGGTGCAATAATAGAGGGGGTGCAATACCATATCTCAGCACCTGGTGGCGCTAGAGGTACAGGACCACTCCCAATCGACTGGGCGTGGCAAAATTAGTATATATACCAAATCTCCTCCCTCTAGGACCAAGGGAAGCAAAGTGCACCAGGGGGTGCAATAGCATATCTCGGCACCTGGTGGCGCTAGAGCCACGGAACCAAGTGCAATCGACTGGGCATACTCTAATTAGTATACTCACAAAATTTCAGATCTGTAGCTGCAAAAAAAATGGGGGTGCAATACCATATCTCGGCCCCTGGTGGCGCTAGAGCTCCCAAACCAAGTGCAAACGATCGGGCGCCCTCTAAATAGTATATATACCAAATTTCAGCCTCCTAGGACCTACAGAAACGAAGTGCACCCCCCCCTATAGGGGGGTGCACTTTCGCATTTTACCCTATTACCTAACCCTAACCCTAACCCTAACCCTAACCCTAACCCTAACCCTAACCCTAACCCTAACCCTAACCCTAACCCTAACCCTAACCCTAACCCTAACCCTAACCCTAACCTAACCCTAACCCCTAACCCTAACCCTAACCCTAACCCTAACCCTAACCCTAACCCTAACCCACCCTAACCCTAACCCTAACCCTAACCCTAACCCTAACCCTAACCCTAACCCTAACCCTAACCCTAACCTAACCCTAACCCTAACCCTCCCGGGGGGGAGGGGTTTTGTTTGAGGGACCCGGAACCTAGTAATGGTAGTCCCGAGAGGGGACGATGGTTGGGTCAAAAGACCACGAGCCCGTGCCTTTCCTCAGACTCCCCTTGGACCCGGACCAGTTCTAGGCCAGGGGAGCTGTTGTAATTCTTTCAAAAACCTAACCCTAACCCTAACCTAACCCTAACCCTAACCCTAACCCTAACCCTAACCCTAACCCTAACCCTAACCCTAACCCTAACCCTAACCCTAAACCTAAACCTAAACCTAACCCTAAACCTAAACCTAACCCTAACCCAAGAAAAACACAAGTCCCACCCAGCTAAGTCCCACCCAAGTCAAACACAAGTCCCACCCACCTAAGTCCCACCCAAGTCAAACACAAGTCCCACCCAATTCAAACACAAGTCTCACCCACCTAAGTCCCAACCCACCCAAGTCAAACACAAGTCCCAACCAAGTCAAACACAAGTCCCACCCACCTAAATCCCAACCAAGTCAAACACAAGTCCCACCCACCTAAGTCGCACCCAAGTCAAACACAAGTCCAACCCACCTAAGTCCCACCCAAGTCAAACACAAGTCCAACCCACCTAAGTCCCACCCAAGTCAAACACAAGTCCCACCCAATTCAAACACAAGTCTCACCCACCTAACCCTAACCCACCCAAGTCAAACACAAGTCCCACCCAATTCAAACACAAGTCTCACCCACCTAAGTCCCAACCCACCCAAGTCAAACACAAGTCCCAACCAAGTCAAACACAAGTCCCACCCACCTAAGTCCCACCCAAGTCAAACACAAGTCCCACCCAATTCAAACACAAGTCTCACCCACCTAAGTCCCACCCAACTTGACCTCTATAGGTGCAATAATAGAGGGGGTGCAATACCATATCTCAGCACCTGGTGGCGCTAGAGGTACAGGACCACTCCCAATCGACTGGGCGTGGCAAAATTAGTATATATACCAAATCTCCTCCCTCTAGGACCAAGGGAAGCAAAGTGCACCAGGGGGTGCAATAGCATATCTCGGCACCTGGTGGCGCTAGAGCCACGGAACCAAGTGCAATCGACTGGGCATACTCTAATTAGTATACTCACAAAATTTCAGATCTGTAGCTGCAAAAAAAATGGGGGTGCAATACCATATCTCGGCCCCTGGTGGCGCTAGAGCTCCCAAACCAAGTGCAAACGATCGGGCGCCCTCTAAATAGTATATATACCAAATTTCAGCCTCCTAGGACCTACAGAAACGAAGTGCACCCCCCCCTATAGGGGGGTGCACTTTCGCATTTTACCCTATTACCTAACCCTAACCCTAACCCTAACCCTAACCCTAACCCTACCCACCCTAACCTAACCTAACCCTAACCCTAACCCTAACCCTAACCCTAACCCTAACCCTAACCCTAACCCTAACCCTAACCCTAACCCTAACCCTAACCCTAACCCTAACCCTAACCCTAACCCTAACCCTAACCCTAACCCTAACCCTAACCTAACCCTCACCATTACGTTTGGGGGATTAGGGGATGATTACTGACTGGTTAATTTTTTACCTTGATAAAGCTTTTCTAGAGTATCTACTTGTCACAAGTTCAGGTTGACCATTGACATTTCGTTCTTTATTACTACTTGTTGGGGACATATTGGTGGCTTATACCTAAACCTAACCGTCACAGTCCTGATGGATCAGTGGCTTATACCTAAACTTAACCGTCACAGTCCGGATGGGTTAATGGGATCTATCCCCACACCCATTCCTGCCTAAACTTAACCCTCACAGTCCTGATGGATCAGTGGCTTATACCTAAACTTAACCGTCACAGTCCTGTTGAATCAGTGGCTTATACCTAAACTTAACCGTCACAGTCCTGATGGGTTAATGGGATCTATCCCCACACCCATTCCTGCCTAAACTTAACCCTCACAGTCCTGATGGATCAGTGGCTTATACCTAAACTTAACCGTCACAGTCCTGATGGATCAGTGGCTTATACCTAAACTTAACCGTCACAGTCCTGATGGATCAGTGGCTTATACCTAAACTTAACCGTCACAGTCCTGATGGGTTAATGGGATCTATCCCCACACCCATTCCTGCCTAAACTTAACCCTCACAGTCCTGATGGATCAGTGGCTTATACCTAAACTTAACCGTCACAGTCCTGTTGAATCAGTGGCTTATACCTAAACTTAACCGTCACAGTCTTGATGGATCAGTGGCTTATACCTAAACTTAACCGTCACAGTCTTGATGGATCAGTGGCTTATACCTAAACTTAACCGTCACAGCCCTGATGGGTTAATGGGTTGGGATCTATCCCCACACCCATTCTTGCCTAAACTTAGCCCTCACAGTCCTGATGGAGCAGTGGCTTATACCTAAACTTAACCGTCACAGTCCTGATGGATCAGTGGCTTATACCTAAACTTAACCGTCACAGTCCTGATGGATCAGTGGCTTATACCTAAACTTAACCGTCACAGTCCTGATGGGTTAATGGGATCTATCCCCACACCCATTCCTGCCTAAACTTAACCCTCACAGTCCTGATGGATCAGTGGCTTATACCTAAACTTAACCGTCACAGTCCTGATGGATCAGTGGCTTATACCTAAACTTAACCGTCACAGTCCTGATGGGTTAATGGGATCTATCCCCACACCCATTCCTGCCTAAACTTAACCCTCACAGTCCTGATGGATCAGTGGCTTATACCTAAACTTAACCGTCACAGTCCTGATGGATCAGTGGCTTATACCTAAACTTAACCGTCACAGTCCTGATGGATCAGTGGCTTATACCTAAACTTAACCGTCACAGCCCTGATGGGTTAATGGGTTGGGATCTATCCCCACACCCATTCTTGCCTAAACTTAGCCCTCACAGTCCTGATGGAGCAGTGGCTTATACCTAAACTTAACCGTCACAGTCCTGATGGATCAGTGGCTTATACCTAAACTTAACCGTCACAGTCCTGATGGATCAGTGGTTTATACCTAACCCTAACTGTCACAGCCCTGATGGGTTAATGGGTTGGGATCTATCCCCACACCCATTCTTGCCTAAACTTAGCCCTCACAGTCCTGATGGATCAGTGGCTTATACCTAAACTTAACCGTCACAGTCCTGATGGATCAGTGGCTTATACCTAAACTTAACCGTCACAGTCCTGATGGATCAGTGGCTTATACCTAAACTTAACCGTCACAGTCCTGATGGATCAGTGGTTTATACCTAACCCTAACTGTCACAGCCCTGATGGGTTAATGGGTTGGGATCTATCCCCACACCCATTCCTGCCTAAACTTAACCCTCACAGTCCTGATGGATCAGTGGCTTATACCTAAACTTAACCGTCACAGTCCTGATGGATCAGTGGCTTATACCTAAACTTAACCGTCACAGTCCTGATGGGTTAATGGGATCTATCCCCACACCCATTCCTGCCTAAACTTAACCGTCACAGTCCTGATGGATCAGTGGCTTATACCTAAACTTAACCGTCACAGTCCTGATGGATCAGTGGTTTATACCTAACCCTAACCGTCACAGCCCTGATGGGTTGGGATCTATCCCCACATTCATTCTTGCCTAAACTTAGCCCTCACAGCCCTGATGGATCAGTGGCTTATACCTATACCTAACCGTCACAGTCCTGATGGATTTGTGAAATACACGGGGATCTGTCCCTACGCTCATTCTTCCCCTAATCCTACCCCTCACGACCACTGAGGGATTTGTGAGATGCATGGGGGTCGCTCTGTGCTCATCCTTTTCCTAAAAACTACCCTCACAACCCGGAGGGATTTGAGGTGCATGGGTATTTGTTCCCGCGTTTATTCTTCACTGGCATTTGGCGATGGTAGCTGGGGATAGGAGTGGAATTTACCCCTGCGTCCCCTAATTCTAAAGGTCATAGCCCGGTGGGAATGGTGACATGGGGGAGATCGGTCCTTATGTGGATCCTAGCCTTACTCTAACTATCACAGGCATGATGGATCATTGGCTCTGGTTTATTTGCTGTTTCCTTTCCGGCCTGGCGGAACGTTGGGTTTGGTGGGATAGGAACGGAAGTATTGGTTTAATAACCTCCTGTATTGGAGGTATCGTAGCTCTCTTATCATCTGGATCTAACCATCGAACCTTGATATCGATGATATGGGTCAGATCGGTCCTTACGTTGATCCTAGCCTTATTCTAACTATCACAGCCATGATGGATCAGGGGCTCGGGTTTATCTGTTTCCTTTCCGGCCTGGCGGAACGTTGGGTTTGGTGGGATAGGAACGGGAGTAATGGTTTAACAACCGACTGCAGGGATTTAACCATCGAATACTGGTATCAATGACATGGGTCTGGGTTGACCCTCGCACCCTTTATTGCCTAATCTTAGCCATCACAGCCCTGATGGACCAGGGGTGCAGGTTTATCTCCTCGGTCTGCCTCCCGGCCTGAACGACGGCTGGAGCCGGGAGCTGGCTTCCAGCTCCATGTCGGTCTAGCCGAGCGTTGGGTTTGGTGGGGGGGTAGCCATAGTAGGGGTTTTGAACTTACCCGTCAGGTGGACTTGCTGATTTCCATGCCTACGGGCTAAAACGCTGGTTCAGCGAGATTGTGTGTGTATATACCAAGACTGGGTCAGTTCTGCTCGTCACAGTGATAGAGGCTCTTCACCCACCAATGTTTTTTGCTAAAGTCGGTCGAGAGGAGGACATGATGGGTTTTATTTTCATGGGGTAGGGTGCGGGCGTGTGGGGGTTTAGTTCTAGAGTTTGGGGAAGTGTTGGGCCAGGCCCGGTCTAGCATTTCTCCCGGGGGGGAGGGGTTTTGTTTGAGGGACCCGGAACCTAGTAATGGTAGTCCCGAGAGGGGACGATGGTTGGGTCAAAAGACCACGAGCCCGTGCCTTTCCTCAGACTCCCCTTGGACCCGGACCAGTTCTAGGCCAGGGGAGCTGTTGTAATTCTTTCAAAAACCTAACCCTAACCCTAACCTAACCCTAACCCTAACCCTAACCCTAACCCTAACCCTAACCCTAACCCTAACCCTAACCCTAACCCTAACCCTAAACCTAAACCTAAACCTAACCCTAAACCTAACCCTAACCCAAGAAAAACACAAGTCCCACCCAGCTAAGTCCCACCCAAGTCAAACACAAGTCCCACCCACCTAAGTCCCACCCAAGTCAAACACAAGTCCCACCCAATTCAAACACAAGTCTCACCCACCTAAGTCCCAACCCACCCAAGTCAAACACAAGTCCCAACCAAGTCAAACACAAGTCCCACCCACCTAAATCCCAACCAAGTCAAACACAAGTCCCACCCACCTAAGTCGCACCCAAGTCAAACACAAGTCCAACCCACCTAAGTCCCACCCAAGTCAAACACAAGTCCAACCCACCTAAGTCCCACCCAAGTCAAACACAAGTCCCACCCAATTCAAACACAAGTCTCACCCACCTAACCCTAACCCACCCAAGTCAAACACAAGTCCCACCCAATTCAAACACAAGTCTCACCCACCTAAGTCCCAACCCACCCAAGTCAAACACAAGTCCCAACCAAGTCAAACACAAGTCCCACCCACCTAAGTCCCACCCAAGTCAAACACAAGTCCCACCCAATTCAAACACAAGTCTCACCCACCTAAGTCCCACCCAACTTGACCTCTATAGGTGCAATAATAGAGGGGGTGCAATACCATATCTCAGCACCTGGTGGCGCTAGAGGTACAGGACCACTCCCAATCGACTGGGCGTGGCAAAATTAGTATATATACCAAATCTCCTCCCTCTAGGACCAAGGGAAGCAAAGTGCACCAGGGGGTGCAATAGCATATCTCGGCACCTGGTGGCGCTAGAGCCACGGAACCAAGTGCAATCGACTGGGCATACTCTAATTAGTATACTCACAAAATTTCAGATCTGTAGCTGCAAAAAAAATGGGGGTGCAATACCATATCTCGGCCCCTGGTGGCGCTAGAGCTCCCAAACCAAGTGCAAACGATCGGGCGCCCTCTAAATAGTATATATACCAAATTTCAGCCTCCTAGGACCTACAGAAACGAAGTGCACCCCCCCCTATAGGGGGGTGCACTTTCGCATTTTACCCTATTACCTAACCCTAACCCTAACCCTAACCCTAACCCTAACCCTAACCCTAACCCTAACCCACCCTAACCCTAACCCTAACCCTAACCCTAACCCTAACCCTAACCCTAACCCTAACCCTAACCCTAACCCTAACCCTAACCCTCCCGGGGGGGAGGGGTTTTGTTTGAGGGACCCGGAACCTAGTAATGGTAGTCCCGAGAGGGGACGATGGTTGGGTCAAAAGACCACGAGCCCGTGCCTTTCCTCAGACTCCCCTTGGACCCGGACCAGTTCTAGGCCAGGGGAGCTGTTGTAATTCTTTCAAAAACCTAACCCTAACCCTAACCTAACCCTAACCCTAACCCTAACCCTAACCCTAACCCTAACCCTAACCCTAACCCTAACCCTAACCCTAACCCTAAACCTAAACCTAAACCTAACCCTAAACCTAAACCTAACCCTAACCCAAGAAAAACACAAGTCCCACCCAGCTAAGTCCCACCCAAGTCAAACACAAGTCCCACCCACCTAAGTCCCACCCAAGTCAAACACAAGTCCCACCCAATTCAAACACAAGTCTCACCCACCTAAGTCCCAACCCACCCAAGTCAAACACAAGTCCCAACCAAGTCAAACACAAGTCCCACCCACCTAAATCCCAACCAAGTCAAACACAAGTCCCACCCACCTAAGTCGCACCCAAGTCAAACACAAGTCCAACCCACCTAAGTCCCACCCAAGTCAAACACAAGTCCAACCCACCTAAGTCCCACCCAAGTCAAACACAAGTCCCACCCAATTCAAACACAAGTCTCACCCACCTAACCCTAACCCACCCAAGTCAAACACAAGTCCCACCCAATTCAAACACAAGTCTCACCCACCTAAGTCCCAACCCACCCAAGTCAAACACAAGTCCCAACCAAGTCAAACACAAGTCCCACCCACCTAAGTCCCACCCAAGTCAAACACAAGTCCCACCCAATTCAAACACAAGTCTCACCCACCTAAGTCCCACCCAACTTGACCTCTATAGGTGCAATAATAGAGGGGGTGCAATACCATATCTCAGCACCTGGTGGCGCTAGAGGTACAGGACCACTCCCAATCGACTGGGCGTGGCAAAATTAGTATATATACCAAATCTCCTCCCTCTAGGACCAAGGGAAGCAAAGTGCACCAGGGGGTGCAATAGCATATCTCGGCACCTGGTGGCGCTAGAGCCACGGAACCAAGTGCAATCGACTGGGCATACTCTAATTAGTATACTCACAAAATTTCAGATCTGTAGCTGCAAAAAAAATGGGGGTGCAATACCATATCTCGGCCCCTGGTGGCGCTAGAGCTCCCAAACCAAGTGCAAACGATCGGGCGCCCTCTAAATAGTATATATACCAAATTTCAGCCTCCTAGGACCTACAGAAACGAAGTGCACCCCCCCCTATAGGGGGGTGCACTTTCGCATTTTACCCTATTACCTAACCCTAACCCTAACCCTAACCCTAACCCTAACCCTAACCCTAACCTAACCCTAACCCTAACCCTAACCCTAACCCTAACCCTAACCCTAACCCTAACCCTAACCCTAACCCTAACCCTAACCCTAACCCTAACCCTAACCCTAACCCTAACCCTAACCCTAACCCACCCTAACCCTAACCCTAACCCTAACCCTAACCCTAACCCTAACCCTAACCCTAACCCTAACCCTAACCCTAACCCTAACCCTCCCGGGGGGGAGGGGTTTTGTTTGAGGGACCCGGAACCTAGTAATGGTAGTCCCGAGAGGGGACGATGGTTGGGTCAAAAGACCACGAGCCCGTGCCTTTCCTCAGACTCCCCTTGGACCCGGACCAGTTCTAGGCCAGGGGAGCTGTTGTAATTCTTTCAAAAACCTAACCCTAACCCTAACCTAACCCTAACCCTAACCCTAACCCTAACCCTAACCCTAACCCTAACCCTAACCCTAACCCTAACCCTAACCCTAAACCTAAACCTAAACCTAACCCTAAACCTAAACCTAACCCTAACCCAAGAAAAACACAAGTCCCACCCAGCTAAGTCCCACCCAAGTCAAACACAAGTCCCACCCACCTAAGTCCCACCCAAGTCAAACACAAGTCCCACCCAATTCAAACACAAGTCTCACCCACCTAAGTCCCAACCCACCCAAGTCAAACACAAGTCCCAACCAAGTCAAACACAAGTCCCACCCACCTAAATCCCAACCAAGTCAAACACAAGTCCCACCCACCTAAGTCGCACCCAAGTCAAACACAAGTCCAACCCACCTAAGTCCCACCCAAGTCAAACACAAGTCCAACCCACCTAAGTCCCACCCAAGTCAAACACAAGTCCCACCCAATTCAAACACAAGTCTCACCCACCTAACCCTAACCCACCCAAGTCAAACACAAGTCCCACCCAATTCAAACACAAGTCTCACCCACCTAAGTCCCAACCCACCCAAGTCAAACACAAGTCCCAACCAAGTCAAACACAAGTCCCACCCACCTAAGTCCCACCCAAGTCAAACACAAGTCCCACCCAATTCAAACACAAGTCTCACCCACCTAAGTCCCACCCAACTTGACCTCTATAGGTGCAATAATAGAGGGGGTGCAATACCATATCTCAGCACCTGGTGGCGCTAGAGGTACAGGACCACTCCCAATCGACTGGGCGTGGCAAAATTAGTATATATACCAAATCTCCTCCCTCTAGGACCAAGGGAAGCAAAGTGCACCAGGGGGTGCAATAGCATATCTCGGCACCTGGTGGCGCTAGAGCCACGGAACCAAGTGCAATCGACTGGGCATACTCTAATTAGTATACTCACAAAATTTCAGATCTGTAGCTGCAAAAAAAATGGGGGTGCAATACCATATCTCGGCCCCTGGTGGCGCTAGAGCTCCCAAACCAAGTGCAAACGATCGGGCGCCCTCTAAATAGTATATATACCAAATTTCAGCCTCCTAGGACCTACAGAAACGAAGTGCACCCCCCCCTATAGGGGGGTGCACTTTCGCATTTTACCCTATTACCTAACCCTAACCCTAACCCTAACCCTAACCCTAACCCTAACCCTAACCTAACCCTAACCCTAACCCTAACCCTAACCCTAACCCTAACCCTAACCCTAACCCTAACCCTAACCCTAACCCTAACCCTAACCCTAACCCTAACCCTAACCCTAACCCTAACCCTA
Organism: Romanogobio albipinnatus; assembly: GCA_023566225.1. NCBI lineage: Eukaryota > Metazoa > Chordata > Actinopteri > Cypriniformes > Gobionidae > Romanogobio > Romanogobio albipinnatus. The sequence goes on from JAKRKY010000080.1 coordinate 40,108, forward strand.
ACCCTAACCCTAACCCTAACCTAACCCTAACCCCTAACCCTAACCCTAACCCTAACCCTAACCCTAACCCTAACCCTAACCCACCCTAACCCTAACCCTAACCCTAACCCTAACCCTAACCCTAACCCTAACCCTAACCCTAACCCTAACCTAACCCTAACCCTAACCCTCCCGGGGGGGAGGGGTTTTGTTTGAGGGACCCGGAACCTAGTAATGGTAGTCCCGAGAGGGGACGATGGTTGGGTCAAAAGACCACGAGCCCGTGCCTTTCCTCAGACTCCCCTTGGACCCGGACCAGTTCTAGGCCAGGGGAGCTGTTGTAATTCTTTCAAAAACCTAACCCTAACCCTAACCTAACCCTAACCCTAACCCTAACCCTAACCCTAACCCTAACCCTAACCCTAACCCTAACCCTAACCCTAACCCTAACCCTAAACCTAAACCTAAACCTAACCCTAAACCTAAACCTAACCCTAACCCAAGAAAAACACAAGTCCCACCCAGCTAAGTCCCACCCAAGTCAAACACAAGTCCCACCCACCTAAGTCCCACCCAAGTCAAACACAAGTCCCACCCAATTCAAACACAAGTCTCACCCACCTAAGTCCCAACCCACCCAAGTCAAACACAAGTCCCAACCAAGTCAAACACAAGTCCCACCCACCTAAATCCCAACCAAGTCAAACACAAGTCCCACCCACCTAAGTCGCACCCAAGTCAAACACAAGTCCAACCCACCTAAGTCCCACCCAAGTCAAACACAAGTCCAACCCACCTAAGTCCCACCCAAGTCAAACACAAGTCCCACCCAATTCAAACACAAGTCTCACCCACCTAACCCTAACCCACCCAAGTCAAACACAAGTCCCACCCAATTCAAACACAAGTCTCACCCACCTAAGTCCCAACCCACCCAAGTCAAACACAAGTCCCAACCAAGTCAAACACAAGTCCCACCCACCTAAGTCCCACCCAAGTCAAACACAAGTCCCACCCAATTCAAACACAAGTCTCACCCACCTAAGTCCCACCCAACTTGACCTCTATAGGTGCAATAATAGAGGGGGTGCAATACCATATCTCAGCACCTGGTGGCGCTAGAGGTACAGGACCACTCCCAATCGACTGGGCGTGGCAAAATTAGTATATATACCAAATCTCCTCCCTCTAGGACCAAGGGAAGCAAAGTGCACCAGGGGGTGCAATAGCATATCTCGGCACCTGGTGGCGCTAGAGCCACGGAACCAAGTGCAATCGACTGGGCATACTCTAATTAGTATACTCACAAAATTTCAGATCTGTAGCTGCAAAAAAAATGGGGGTGCAATACCATATCTCGGCCCCTGGTGGCGCTAGAGCTCCCAAACCAAGTGCAAACGATCGGGCGCCCTCTAAATAGTATATATACCAAATTTCAGCCTCCTAGGACCTACAGAAACGAAGTGCACCCCCCCCTATAGGGGGGTGCACTTTCGCATTTTACCCTATTACCTAACCCTAACCCTAACCCTAACCCTAACCCTAACCCTAACCCACCCTAACCTAACCCTAACCCTAACCCTAACCCTAACCCTAACCCTAACCCTAACCCTAACCCTAACCCTAACCCTAACCCTAACCCTAACCCTAACCCTAACCCTAACCCTAACCCTAACCCTAACCCTAACCCTAACCCTAACCTAACCCTCACCATTACGTTTGGGGGATTAGGGGATGATTACTGACTGGTTAATTTTTTACCTTGATAAAGCTTTTCTAGAGTATCTACTTGTCACAAGTTCAGGTTGACCATTGACATTTCGTTCTTTATTACTACTTGTTGGGGACATATTGGTGGCTTATACCTAAACCTAACCGTCACAGTCCTGATGGATCAGTGGCTTATACCTAAACTTAACCGTCACAGTCCGGATGGGTTAATGGGATCTATCCCCACACCCATTCCTGCCTAAACTTAACCCTCACAGTCCTGATGGATCAGTGGCTTATACCTAAACTTAACCGTCACAGTCCTGTTGAATCAGTGGCTTATACCTAAACTTAACCGTCACAGTCCTGATGGGTTAATGGGATCTATCCCCACACCCATTCCTGCCTAAACTTAACCCTCACAGTCCTGATGGATCAGTGGCTTATACCTAAACTTAACCGTCACAGTCCTGATGGATCAGTGGCTTATACCTAAACTTAACCGTCACAGTCCTGATGGATCAGTGGCTTATACCTAAACTTAACCGTCACAGTCCTGATGGGTTAATGGGATCTATCCCCACACCCATTCCTGCCTAAACTTAACCCTCACAGTCCTGATGGATCAGTGGCTTATACCTAAACTTAACCGTCACAGTCCTGTTGAATCAGTGGCTTATACCTAAACTTAACCGTCACAGTCTTGATGGATCAGTGGCTTATACCTAAACTTAACCGTCACAGTCTTGATGGATCAGTGGCTTATACCTAAACTTAACCGTCACAGCCCTGATGGGTTAATGGGTTGGGATCTATCCCCACACCCATTCTTGCCTAAACTTAGCCCTCACAGTCCTGATGGAGCAGTGGCTTATACCTAAACTTAACCGTCACAGTCCTGATGGATCAGTGGCTTATACCTAAACTTAACCGTCACAGTCCTGATGGATCAGTGGCTTATACCTAAACTTAACCGTCACAGTCCTGATGGGTTAATGGGATCTATCCCCACACCCATTCCTGCCTAAACTTAACCCTCACAGTCCTGATGGATCAGTGGCTTATACCTAAACTTAACCGTCACAGTCCTGATGGATCAGTGGCTTATACCTAAACTTAACCGTCACAGTCCTGATGGGTTAATGGGATCTATCCCCACACCCATTCCTGCCTAAACTTAACCCTCACAGTCCTGATGGATCAGTGGCTTATACCTAAACTTAACCGTCACAGTCCTGATGGATCAGTGGCTTATACCTAAACTTAACCGTCACAGTCCTGATGGATCAGTGGCTTATACCTAAACTTAACCGTCACAGCCCTGATGGGTTAATGGGTTGGGATCTATCCCCACACCCATTCTTGCCTAAACTTAGCCCTCACAGTCCTGATGGAGCAGTGGCTTATACCTAAACTTAACCGTCACAGTCCTGATGGATCAGTGGCTTATACCTAAACTTAACCGTCACAGTCCTGATGGATCAGTGGTTTATACCTAACCCTAACTGTCACAGCCCTGATGGGTTAATGGGTTGGGATCTATCCCCACACCCATTCTTGCCTAAACTTAGCCCTCACAGTCCTGATGGATCAGTGGCTTATACCTAAACTTAACCGTCACAGTCCTGATGGATCAGTGGCTTATACCTAAACTTAACCGTCACAGTCCTGATGGATCAGTGGCTTATACCTAAACTTAACCGTCACAGTCCTGATGGATCAGTGGTTTATACCTAACCCTAACTGTCACAGCCCTGATGGGTTAATGGGTTGGGATCTATCCCCACACCCATTCCTGCCTAAACTTAACCCTCACAGTCCTGATGGATCAGTGGCTTATACCTAAACTTAACCGTCACAGTCCTGATGGATCAGTGGCTTATACCTAAACTTAACCGTCACAGTCCTGATGGGTTAATGGGATCTATCCCCACACCCATTCCTGCCTAAACTTAACCGTCACAGTCCTGATGGATCAGTGGCTTATACCTAAACTTAACCGTCACAGTCCTGATGGATCAGTGGTTTATACCTAACCCTAACCGTCACAGCCCTGATGGGTTGGGATCTATCCCCACATTCATTCTTGCCTAAACTTAGCCCTCACAGCCCTGATGGATCAGTGGCTTATACCTATACCTAACCGTCACAGTCCTGATGGATTTGTGAAATACACGGGGATCTGTCCCTACGCTCATTCTTCCCCTAATCCTACCCCTCACGACCACTGAGGGATTTGTGAGATGCATGGGGGTCGCTCTGTGCTCATCCTTTTCCTAAAAACTACCCTCACAACCCGGAGGGATTTGAGGTGCATGGGTATTTGTTCCCGCGTTTATTCTTCACTGGCATTTGGCGATGGTAGCTGGGGATAGGAGTGGAATTTACCCCTGCGTCCCCTAATTCTAAAGGTCATAGCCCGGTGGGAATGGTGACATGGGGGAGATCGGTCCTTATGTGGATCCTAGCCTTACTCTAACTATCACAGGCATGATGGATCATTGGCTCTGGTTTATTTGCTGTTTCCTTTCCGGCCTGGCGGAACGTTGGGTTTGGTGGGATAGGAACGGAAGTATTGGTTTAATAACCTCCTGTATTGGAGGTATCGTAGCTCTCTTATCATCTGGATCTAACCATCGAACCTTGATATCGATGATATGGGTCAGATCGGTCCTTACGTTGATCCTAGCCTTATTCTAACTATCACAGCCATGATGGATCAGGGGCTCGGGTTTATCTGTTTCCTTTCCGGCCTGGCGGAACGTTGGGTTTGGTGGGATAGGAACGGGAGTAATGGTTTAACAACCGACTGCAGGGATTTAACCATCGAATACTGGTATCAATGACATGGGTCTGGGTTGACCCTCGCACCCTTTATTGCCTAATCTTAGCCATCACAGCCCTGATGGACCAGGGGTGCAGGTTTATCTCCTCGGTCTGCCTCCCGGCCTGAACGACGGCTGGAGCCGGGAGCTGGCTTCCAGCTCCATGTCGGTCTAGCCGAGCGTTGGGTTTGGTGGGGGGGTAGCCATAGTAGGGGTTTTGAACTTACCCGTCAGGTGGACTTGCTGATTTCCATGCCTACGGGCTAAAACGCTGGTTCAGCGAGATTGTGTGTGTATATACCAAGACTGGGTCAGTTCTGCTCGTCACAGTGATAGAGGCTCTTCACCCACCAATGTTTTTTGCTAAAGTCGGTCGAGAGGAGGACATGATGGGTTTTATTTTCATGGGGTAGGGTGCGGGCGTGTGGGGGTTTAGTTCTAGAGTTTGGGGAAGTGTTGGGCCAGGCCCGGTCTAGCATTTCTCCCGGGGGGGAGGGGTTTTGTTTGAGGGACCCGGAACCTAGTAATGGTAGTCCCGAGAGGGGACGATGGTTGGGTCAAAAGACCACGAGCCCGTGCCTTTCCTCAGACTCCCCTTGGACCCGGACCAGTTCTAGGCCAGGGGAGCTGTTGTAATTCTTTCAAAAACCTAACCCTAACCCTAACCTAACCCTAACCCTAACCCTAACCCTAACCCTAACCCTAACCCTAACCCTAACCCTAACCCTAACCCTAACCCTAAACCTAAACCTAAACCTAACCCTAAACCTAAACCTAACCCTAACCCAAGAAAAACACAAGTCCCACCCAGCTAAGTCCCACCCAAGTCAAACACAAGTCCCACCCACCTAAGTCCCACCCAAGTCAAACACAAGTCCCACCCAATTCAAACACAAGTCTCACCCACCTAAGTCCCAACCCACCCAAGTCAAACACAAGTCCCAACCAAGTCAAACACAAGTCCCACCCACCTAAATCCCAACCAAGTCAAACACAAGTCCCACCCACCTAAGTCGCACCCAAGTCAAACACAAGTCCAACCCACCTAAGTCCCACCCAAGTCAAACACAAGTCCAACCCACCTAAGTCCCACCCAAGTCAAACACAAGTCCCACCCAATTCAAACACAAGTCTCACCCACCTAACCCTAACCCACCCAAGTCAAACACAAGTCCCACCCAATTCAAACACAAGTCTCACCCACCTAAGTCCCAACCCACCCAAGTCAAACACAAGTCCCAACCAAGTCAAACACAAGTCCCACCCACCTAAGTCCCACCCAAGTCAAACACAAGTCCCACCCAATTCAAACACAAGTCTCACCCACCTAAGTCCCACCCAACTTGACCTCTATAGGTGCAATAATAGAGGGGGTGCAATACCATATCTCAGCACCTGGTGGCGCTAGAGGTACAGGACCACTCCCAATCGACTGGGCGTGGCAAAATTAGTATATATACCAAATCTCCTCCCTCTAGGACCAAGGGAAGCAAAGTGCACCAGGGGGTGCAATAGCATATCTCGGCACCTGGTGGCGCTAGAGCCACGGAACCAAGTGCAATCGACTGGGCATACTCTAATTAGTATACTCACAAAATTTCAGATCTGTAGCTGCAAAAAAAATGGGGGTGCAATACCATATCTCGGCCCCTGGTGGCGCTAGAGCTCCCAAACCAAGTGCAAACGATCGGGCGCCCTCTAAATAGTATATATACCAAATTTCAGCCTCCTAGGACCTACAGAAACGAAGTGCACCCCCCCCTATAGGGGGGTGCACTTTCGCATTTTACCCTATTACCTAACCCTAACCCTAACCCTAACCCTAACCCTAACCCTAACCCTAACCCTAACCCTAACCCTAACCCTAACCCTAACCCTAACCCTAACCCTAACCCTAACCCTAACCCTAACCCTAACCCACCCTAACCCTAACCCTAACCCTAACCCTAACCCTAACCCTAACCCTAACCCTAACCCTAACCCTAACCCTAACCCTAACCCTCCCGGGGGGGAGGGGTTTTGTTTGAGGGACCCGGAACCTAGTAATGGTAGTCCCGAGAGGGGACGATGGTTGGGTCAAAAGACCACGAGCCCGTGCCTTTCCTCAGACTCCCCTTGGACCCGGACCAGTTCTAGGCCAGGGGAGCTGTTGTAATTCTTTCAAAAACCTAACCCTAACCCTAACCTAACCCTAACCCTAACCCTAACCCTAACCCTAACCCTAACCCTAACCCTAACCCTAACCCTAACCCTAACCCTAAACCTAAACCTAAACCTAACCCTAAACCTAAACCTAACCCTAACCCAAGAAAAACACAAGTCCCACCCAGCTAAGTCCCACCCAAGTCAAACACAAGTCCCACCCACCTAAGTCCCACCCAAGTCAAACACAAGTCCCACCCAATTCAAACACAAGTCTCACCCACCTAAGTCCCAACCCACCCAAGTCAAACACAAGTCCCAACCAAGTCAAACACAAGTCCCACCCACCTAAATCCCAACCAAGTCAAACACAAGTCCCACCCACCTAAGTCGCACCCAAGTCAAACACAAGTCCAACCCACCTAAGTCCCACCCAAGTCAAACACAAGTCCAACCCACCTAAGTCCCACCCAAGTCAAACACAAGTCCCACCCAATTCAAACACAAGTCTCACCCACCTAACCCTAACCCACCCAAGTCAAACACAAGTCCCACCCAATTCAAACACAAGTCTCACCCACCTAAGTCCCAACCCACCCAAGTCAAACACAAGTCCCAACCAAGTCAAACACAAGTCCCACCCACCTAAGTCCCACCCAAGTCAAACACAAGTCCCACCCAATTCAAACACAAGTCTCACCCACCTAAGTCCCACCCAACTTGACCTCTATAGGTGCAATAATAGAGGGGGTGCAATACCATATCTCAGCACCTGGTGGCGCTAGAGGTACAGGACCACTCCCAATCGACTGGGCGTGGCAAAATTAGTATATATACCAAATCTCCTCCCTCTAGGACCAAGGGAAGCAAAGTGCACCAGGGGGTGCAATAGCATATCTCGGCACCTGGTGGCGCTAGAGCCACGGAACCAAGTGCAATCGACTGGGCATACTCTAATTAGTATACTCACAAAATTTCAGATCTGTAGCTGCAAAAAAAATGGGGGTGCAATACCATATCTCGGCCCCTGGTGGCGCTAGAGCTCCCAAACCAAGTGCAAACGATCGGGCGCCCTCTAAATAGTATATATACCAAATTTCAGCCTCCTAGGACCTACAGAAACGAAGTGCACCCCCCCCTATAGGGGGGTGCACTTTCGCATTTTACCCTATTACCTAACCCTAACCCTAACCCTAACCCTAACCCTAACCCTAACCCTAACCTAACCCTAACCCTAACCCTAACCCTAACCCTAACCCTAACCCTAACCCTAACCCTAACCCTAACCCTAACCCTAACCCTAACCCTAACCCTAACCCTAACCCTAACCCACCCTAACCCTAACCCTAACCCTAACCCTAACCCTAACCCTAACCCTAACCCTAACCCTAACCCTAACCCTAACCCTAACCCTAACCCTAACCCTAACCCTCCCGGGGGGGAGGGGTTTTGTTTGAGGGACCCGGAACCTAGTAATGGTAGTCCCGAGAGGGGACGATGGTTGGGTCAAAAGACCACGAGCCCGTGCCTTTCCTCAGACTCCCCTTGGACCCGGACCAGTTCTAGGCCAGGGGAGCTGTTGTAATTCTTTCAAAAACCTAACCCTAACCCTAACCTAACCCTAACCCTAACCCTAACCCTAACCCTAACCCTAACCCTAACCCTAACCCTAACCCTAACCCTAACCCTAAACCTAAACCTAAACCTAACCCTAAACCTAAACCTAACCCTAACCCAAGAAAAACACAAGTCCCACCCAGCTAAGTCCCACCCAAGTCAAACACAAGTCCCACCCACCTAAGTCCCACCCAAGTCAAACACAAGTCCCACCCAATTCAAACACAAGTCTCACCCACCTAAGTCCCAACCCACCCAAGTCAAACACAAGTCCCAACCAAGTCAAACACAAGTCCCACCCACCTAAATCCCAACCAAGTCAAACACAAGTCCCACCCACCTAAGTCGCACCCAAGTCAAACACAAGTCCAACCCACCTAAGTCCCACCCAAGTCAAACACAAGTCCAACCCACCTAAGTCCCACCCAAGTCAAACACAAGTCCCACCCAATTCAAACACAAGTCTCACCCACCTAACCCTAACCCACCCAAGTCAAACACAAGTCCCACCCAATTCAAACACAAGTCTCACCCACCTAAGTCCCAACCCACCCAAGTCAAACACAAGTCCCAACCAAGTCAAACACAAGTCCCACCCACCTAAGTCCCACCCAAGTCAAACACAAGTCCCACCCAATTCAAACACAAGTCTCACCCACCTAAGTCCCACCCAACTTGACCTCTATAGGTGCAATAATAGAGGGGGTGCAATACCATATCTCAGCACCTGGTGGCGCTAGAGGTACAGGACCACTCCCAATCGACTGGGCGTGGCAAAATTAGTATATATACCAAATCTCCTCCCTCTAGGACCAAGGGAAGCAAAGTGCACCAGGGGGTGCAATAGCATATCTCGGCACCTGGTGGCGCTAGAGCCACGGAACCAAGTGCAATCGACTGGGCATACTCTAATTAGTATACTCACAAAATTTCAGATCTGTAGCTGCAAAAAAAATGGGGGTGCAATACCATATCTCGGCCCCTGGTGGCGCTAGAGCTCCCAAACCAAGTGCAAACGATCGGGCGCCCTCTAAATAGTATATATACCAAATTTCAGCCTCCTAGGACCTACAGAAACGAAGTGCACCCCCCCCTATAGGGGGGTGCACTTTCGCATTTTACCCTATTACCTAACCCTAACCCTAACCCTAACCCTAACCCTAACCCTAACCCACCCTAACCTAACCCTAACCCTAACCCTAACCCTAACCCTAACCCTAACCCTAACCCTAACCCTAACCCTAACCCTAACCCTAACCCTAACCCTAACCCTAACCCTAACCCTAACCCTAACCCTAACCCTAACCCTAACCCTAACCCTAACCTAACCCTCACCATTACGTTTGGGGGATTAGGGGATGATTACTGACTGGTTAATTTTTTACCTTGATAAAGCTTTTCTAGAGTATCTACTTGTCACAAGTTCAGGTTGACCATTGACATTTCGTTCTTTATTACTACTTGTTGGGGACATATTGGTGGCTTATACCTAAACCTAACCGTCACAGTCCTGATGGATCAGTGGCTTATACCTAAACTTAACCGTCACAGTCCGGATGGGTTAATGGGATCTATCCCCACACCCATTCCTGCCTAAACTTAACCCTCACAGTCCTGATGGATCAGTGGCTTATACCTAAACTTAACCGTCACAGTCCTGTTGAATCAGTGGCTTATACCTAAACTTAACCGTCACAGTCCTGATGGGTTAATGGGATCTATCCCCACACCCATTCCTGCCTAAACTTAACCCTCACAGTCCTGATGGATCAGTGGCTTATACCTAAACTTAACCGTCACAGTCCTGATGGATCAGTGGCTTATACCTAAACTTAACCGTCACAGTCCTGATGGATCAGTGGCTTATACCTAAACTTAACCGTCACAGTCCTGATGGGTTAATGGGATCTATCCCCACACCCATTCCTGCCTAAACTTAACCCTCACAGTCCTGATGGATCAGTGGCTTATACCTAAACTTAACCGTCACAGTCCTGTTGAATCAGTGGCTTATACCTAAACTTAACCGTCACAGTCTTGATGGATCAGTGGCTTATACCTAAACTTAACCGTCACAGTCTTGATGGATCAGTGGCTTATACCTAAACTTAACCGTCACAGCCCTGATGGGTTAATGGGTTGGGATCTATCCCCACACCCATTCTTGCCTAAACTTAGCCCTCACAGTCCTGATGGAGCAGTGGCTTATACCTAAACTTAACCGTCACAGTCCTGATGGATCAGTGGCTTATACCTAAACTTAACCGTCACAGTCCTGATGGATCAGTGGCTTATACCTAAACTTAACCGTCACAGTCCTGATGGGTTAATGGGATCTATCCCCACACCCATTCCTGCCTAAACTTAACCCTCACAGTCCTGATGGATCAGTGGCTTATACCTAAACTTAACCGTCACAGTCCTGATGGATCAGTGGCTTATACCTAAACTTAACCGTCACAGTCCTGATGGGTTAATGGGATCTATCCCCACACCCATTCCTGCCTAAACTTAACCCTCACAGTCCTGATGGATCAGTGGCTTATACCTAAACTTAACCGTCACAGTCCTGATGGATCAGTGGCTTATACCTAAACTTAACCGTCACAGTCCTGATGGATCAGTGGCTTATACCTAAACTTAACCGTCACAGCCCTGATGGGTTAATGGGTTGGGATCTATCCCCACACCCATTCTTGCCTAAACTTAGCCCTCACAGTCCTGATGGAGCAGTGGCTTATACCTAAACTTAACCGTCACAGTCCTGATGGATCAGTGGCTTATACCTAAACTTAACCGTCACAGTCCTGATGGATCAGTGGTTTATACCTAACCCTAACTGTCACAGCCCTGATGGGTTAATGGGTTGGGATCTATCCCCACACCCATTCTTGCCTAAACTTAGCCCTCACAGTCCTGATGGATCAGTGGCTTATACCTAAACTTAACCGTCACAGTCCTGATGGATCAGTGGCTTATACCTAAACTTAACCGTCACAGTCCTGATGGATCAGTGGCTTATACCTAAACTTAACCGTCACAGTCCTGATGGATCAGTGGTTTATACCTAACCCTAACTGTCACAGCCCTGATGGGTTAATGGGTTGGGATCTATCCCCACACCCATTCCTGCCTAAACTTAACCCTCACAGTCCTGATGGATCAGTGGCTTATACCTAAACTTAACCGTCACAGTCCTGATGGATCAGTGGCTTATACCTAAACTTAACCGTCACAGTCCTGATGGGTTAATGGGATCTATCCCCACACCCATTCCTGCCTAAACTTAACCGTCACAGTCCTGATGGATCAGTGGCTTATACCTAAACTTAACCGTCACAGTCCTGATGGATCAGTGGTTTATACCTAACCCTAACCGTCACAGCCCTGATGGGTTGGGATCTATCCCCACATTCATTCTTGCCTAAACTTAGCCCTCACAGCCCTGATGGATCAGTGGCTTATACCTATACCTAACCGTCACAGTCCTGATGGATTTGTGAAATACACGGGGATCTGTCCCTACGCTCATTCTTCCCCTAATCCTACCCCTCACGACCACTGAGGGATTTGTGAGATGCATGGGGGTCGCTCTGTGCTCATCCTTTTCCTAAAAACTACCCTCACAACCCGGAGGGATTTGAGGTGCATGGGTATTTGTTCCCGCGTTTATTCTTCACTGGCATTTGGCGATGGTAGCTGGGGATAGGAGTGGAATTTACCCCTGCGTCCCCTAATTCTAAAGGTCATAGCCCGGTGGGAATGGTGACATGGGGGAGATCGGTCCTTATGTGGATCCTAGCCTTACTCTAACTATCACAGGCATGATGGATCATTGGCTCTGGTTTATTTGCTGTTTCCTTTCCGGCCTGGCGGAACGTTGGGTTTGGTGGGATAGGAACGGAAGTATTGGTTTAATAACCTCCTGTATTGGAGGTATCGTAGCTCTCTTATCATCTGGATCTAACCATCGAACCTTGATATCGATGATATGGGTCAGATCGGTCCTTACGTTGATCCTAGCCTTATTCTAACTATCACAGCCATGATGGATCAGGGGCTCGGGTTTATCTGTTTCCTTTCCGGCCTGGCGGAACGTTGGGTTTGGTGGGATAGGAACGGGAGTAATGGTTTAACAACCGACTGCAGGGATTTAACCATCGAATACTGGTATCAATGACATGGGTCTGGGTTGACCCTCGCACCCTTTATTGCCTAATCTTAGCCATCACAGCCCTGATGGACCAGGGGTGCAGGTTTATCTCCTCGGTCTGCCTCCCGGCCTGAACGACGGCTGGAGCCGGGAGCTGGCTTCCAGCTCCATGTCGGTCTAGCCGAGCGTTGGGTTTGGTGGGGGGGTAGCCATAGTAGGGGTTTTGAACTTACCCGTCAGGTGGACTTGCTGATTTCCATGCCTACGGGCTAAAACGCTGGTTCAGCGAGATTGTGTGTGTATATACCAAGACTGGGTCAGTTCTGCTCGTCACAGTGATAGAGGCTCTTCACCCACCAATGTTTTTTGCTAAAGTCGGTCGAGAGGAGGACATGATGGGTTTTATTTTCATGGGGTAGGGTGCGGGCGTGTGGGGGTTTAGTTCTAGAGTTTGGGGAAGTGTTGGGCCAGGCCCGGTCTAGCATTTCTCCCGGGGGGGAGGGGTTTTGTTTGAGGGACCCGGAACCTAGTAATGGTAGTCCCGAGAGGGGACGATGGTTGGGTCAAAAGACCACGAGCCCGTGCCTTTCCTCAGACTCCCCTTGGACCCGGACCAGTTCTAGGCCAGGGGAGCTGTTGTAATTCTTTCAAAAACCTAACCCTAACCCTAACCTAACCCTAACCCTAACCCTAACCCTAACCCTAACCCTAACCCTAACCCTAACCCTAACCCTAACCCTAACCCTAAACCTAAACCTAAACCTAACCCTAAACCTAAACCTAACCCTAACCCAAGAAAAACACAAGTCCCACCCAGCTAAGTCCCACCCAAGTCAAACACAAGTCCCACCCACCTAAGTCCCACCCAAGTCAAACACAAGTCCCACCCAATTCAAACACAAGTCTCACCCACCTAAGTCCCAACCCACCCAAGTCAAACACAAGTCCCAACCAAGTCAAACACAAGTCCCACCCACCTAAATCCCAACCAAGTCAAACACAAGTCCCACCCACCTAAGTCGCACCCAAGTCAAACACAAGTCCAACCCACCTAAGTCCCACCCAAGTCAAACACAAGTCCAACCCACCTAAGTCCCACCCAAGTCAAACACAAGTCCCACCCAATTCAAACACAAGTCTCACCCACCTAACCCTAACCCACCCAAGTCAAACACAAGTCCCACCCAATTCAAACACAAGTCTCACCCACCTAAGTCCCAACCCACCCAAGTCAAACACAAGTCCCAACCAAGTCAAACACAAGTCCCACCCACCTAAGTCCCACCCAAGTCAAACACAAGTCCCACCCAATTCAAACACAAGTCTCACCCACCTAAGTCCCACCCAACTTGACCTCTATAGGTGCAATAATAGAGGGGGTGCAATACCATATCTCAGCACCTGGTGGCGCTAGAGGTACAGGACCACTCCCAATCGACTGGGCGTGGCAAAATTAGTATATATACCAAATCTCCTCCCTCTAGGACCAAGGGAAGCAAAGTGCACCAGGGGGTGCAATAGCATATCTCGGCACCTGGTGGCGCTAGAGCCACGGAACCAAGTGCAATCGACTGGGCATACTCTAATTAGTATACTCACAAAATTTCAGATCTGTAGCTGCAAAAAAAATGGGGGTGCAATACCATATCTCGGCCCCTGGTGGCGCTAGAGCTCCCAAACCAAGTGCAAACGATCGGGCGCCCTCTAAATAGTATATATACCAAATTTCAGCCTCCTAGGACCTACAGAAACGAAGTGCACCCCCCCCTATAGGGGGGTGCACTTTCGCATTTTACCCTATTACCTAACCCTAACCCTAACCCTAACCCTAACCCTAACCCTAACCCTAACCCTAACCCTAACCCTAACCCTAACCCTAACCCTAACCCTAACCCTAACCCTAACCCTAACCCTAACCCTACCCACCCTAACCCTAACCCTAACCCTAACCCTAACCCTAACCCTAACCCTAACCCTAACCCTAACCCTAACCCTAACCCTAACCCTCCCGGGGGGGAGGGGTTTTGTTTGAGGGACCCGGAACCTAGTAATGGTAGTCCCGAGAGGGGACGATGGTTGGGTCAAAAGACCACGAGCCCGTGCCTTTCCTCAGACTCCCCTTGGACCCGGACCAGTTCTAGGCCAGGGGAGCTGTTGTAATTCTTTCAAAAACCTAACCCTAACCCTAACCTAACCCTAACCCTAACCCTAACCCTAACCCTAACCCTAACCCTAACCCTAACCCTAACCCTAACCCTAACCCTAAACCTAAACCTAAACCTAACCCTAAACCTAAACCTAACCCTAACCCAAGAAAAACACAAGTCCCACCCAGCTAAGTCCCACCCAAGTCAAACACAAGTCCCACCCACCTAAGTCCCACCCAAGTCAAACACAAGTCCCACCCAATTCAAACACAAGTCTCACCCACCTAAGTCCCAACCCACCCAAGTCAAACACAAGTCCCAACCAAGTCAAACACAAGTCCCACCCACCTAAATCCCAACCAAGTCAAACACAAGTCCCACCCACCTAAGTCGCACCCAAGTCAAACACAAGTCCAACCCACCTAAGTCCCACCCAAGTCAAACACAAGTCCAACCCACCTAAGTCCCACCCAAGTCAAACACAAGTCCCACCCAATTCAAACACAAGTCTCACCCACCTAACCCTAACCCACCCAAGTCAAACACAAGTCCCACCCAATTCAAACACAAGTCTCACCCACCTAAGTCCCAACCCACCCAAGTCAAACACAAGTCCCAACCAAGTCAAACACAAGTCCCACCCACCTAAGTCCCACCCAAGTCAAACACAAGTCCCACCCAATTCAAACACAAGTCTCACCCACCTAAGTCCCACCCAACTTGACCTCTATAGGTGCAATAATAGAGGGGGTGCAATACCATATCTCAGCACCTGGTGGCGCTAGAGGTACAGGACCACTCCCAATCGACTGGGCGTGGCAAAATTAGTATATATACCAAATCTCCTCCCTCTAGGACCAAGGGAAGCAAAGTGCACCAGGGGGTGCAATAGCATATCTCGGCACCTGGTGGCGCTAGAGCCACGGAACCAAGTGCAATCGACTGGGCATACTCTAATTAGTATACTCACAAAATTTCAGATCTGTAGCTGCAAAAAAAATGGGGGTGCAATACCATATCTCGGCCCCTGGTGGCGCTAGAGCTCCCAAACCAAGTGCAAACGATCGGGCGCCCTCTAAATAGTATATATACCAAATTTCAGCCTCCTAGGACCTACAGAAACGAAGTGCACCCCCCCCTATAGGGGGGTGCACTTTCGCATTTTACCCTATTACCTAACCCTAACCCTAACCCTAACCCTAACCCTAACCCTAACCCACCCTAACCTAACCCTAACCCTAACCCTAACCCTAACCCTAACCCTAACCCTAACCCTAACCCTAACCCTAACCCTAACCCTAACCCTAACCCTAACCCTAACCCTAACCCTAACCCTAACCCTAACCCTAACCCTAACCCTAACCCTAACCCTAACCTAACCCTCACCATTACGTTTGGGGGATTAGGGGATGATTACTGACTGGTTAATTTTTTACCTTGATAAAGCTTTTCTAGAGTATCTACTTGTCACAAGTTCAGGTTGACCATTGACATTTCGTTCTTTATTACTACTTGTTGGGGACATATTGGTGGCTTATACCTAAACCTAACCGTCACAGTCCTGATGGATCAGTGGCTTATACCTAAACTTAACCGTCACAGTCCGGATGGGTTAATGGGATCTATCCCCACACCCATTCCTGCCTAAACTTAACCCTCACAGTCCTGATGGATCAGTGGCTTATACCTAAACTTAACCGTCACAGTCCTGTTGAATCAGTGGCTTATACCTAAACTTAACCGTCACAGTCCTGATGGGTTAATGGGATCTATCCCCACACCCATTCCTGCCTAAACTTAACCCTCACAGTCCTGATGGATCAGTGGCTTATACCTAAACTTAACCGTCACAGTCCTGATGGATCAGTGGCTTATACCTAAACTTAACCGTCACAGTCCTGATGGATCAGTGGCTTATACCTAAACTTAACCGTCACAGTCCTGATGGGTTAATGGGATCTATCCCCACACCCATTCCTGCCTAAACTTAACCCTCACAGTCCTGATGGATCAGTGGCTTATACCTAAACTTAACCGTCACAGTCCTGTTGAATCAGTGGCTTATACCTAAACTTAACCGTCACAGTCTTGATGGATCAGTGGCTTATACCTAAACTTAACCGTCACAGTCTTGATGGATCAGTGGCTTATACCTAAACTTAACCGTCACAGCCCTGATGGGTTAATGGGTTGGGATCTATCCCCACACCCATTCTTGCCTAAACTTAGCCCTCACAGTCCTGATGGAGCAGTGGCTTATACCTAAACTTAACCGTCACAGTCCTGATGGATCAGTGGCTTATACCTAAACTTAACCGTCACAGTCCTGATGGATCAGTGGCTTATACCTAAACTTAACCGTCACAGTCCTGATGGGTTAATGGGATCTATCCCCACACCCATTCCTGCCTAAACTTAACCCTCACAGTCCTGATGGATCAGTGGCTTATACCTAAACTTAACCGTCACAGTCCTGATGGATCAGTGGCTTATACCTAAACTTAACCGTCACAGTCCTGATGGGTTAATGGGATCTATCCCCACACCCATTCCTGCCTAAACTTAACCCTCACAGTCCTGATGGATCAGTGGCTTATACCTAAACTTAACCGTCACAGTCCTGATGGATCAGTGGCTTATACCTAAACTTAACCGTCACAGTCCTGATGGATCAGTGGCTTATACCTAAACTTAACCGTCACAGCCCTGATGGGTTAATGGGTTGGGATCTATCCCCACACCCATTCTTGCCTAAACTTAGCCCTCACAGTCCTGATGGAGCAGTGGCTTATACCTAAACTTAACCGTCACAGTCCTGATGGATCAGTGGCTTATACCTAAACTTAACCGTCACAGTCCTGATGGATCAGTGGTTTATACCTAACCCTAACTGTCACAGCCCTGATGGGTTAATGGGTTGGGATCTATCCCCACACCCATTCTTGCCTAAACTTAGCCCTCACAGTCCTGATGGATCAGTGGCTTATACCTAAACTTAACCGTCACAGTCCTGATGGATCAGTGGCTTATACCTAAACTTAACCGTCACAGTCCTGATGGATCAGTGGCTTATACCTAAACTTAACCGTCACAGTCCTGATGGATCAGTGGTTTATACCTAACCCTAACTGTCACAGCCCTGATGGGTTAATGGGTTGGGATCTATCCCCACACCCATTCCTGCCTAAACTTAACCCTCACAGTCCTGATGGATCAGTGGCTTATACCTAAACTTAACCGTCACAGTCCTGATGGATCAGTGGCTTATACCTAAACTTAACCGTCACAGTCCTGATGGGTTAATGGGATCTATCCCCACACCCATTCCTGCCTAAACTTAACCGTCACAGTCCTGATGGATCAGTGGCTTATACCTAAACTTAACCGTCACAGTCCTGATGGATCAGTGGTTTATACCTAACCCTAACCGTCACAGCCCTGATGGGTTGGGATCTATCCCCACATTCATTCTTGCCTAAACTTAGCCCTCACAGCCCTGATGGATCAGTGGCTTATACCTATACCTAACCGTCACAGTCCTGATGGATTTGTGAAATACACGGGGATCTGTCCCTACGCTCATTCTTCCCCTAATCCTACCCCTCACGACCACTGAGGGATTTGTGAGATGCATGGGGGTCGCTCTGTGCTCATCCTTTTCCTAAAAACTACCCTCACAACCCGGAGGGATTTGAGGTGCATGGGTATTTGTTCCCGCGTTTATTCTTCACTGGCATTTGGCGATGGTAGCTGGGGATAGGAGTGGAATTTACCCCTGCGTCCCCTAATTCTAAAGGTCATAGCCCGGTGGGAATGGTGACATGGGGGAGATCGGTCCTTATGTGGATCCTAGCCTTACTCTAACTATCACAGGCATGATGGATCATTGGCTCTGGTTTATTTGCTGTTTCCTTTCCGGCCTGGCGGAACGTTGGGTTTGGTGGGATAGGAACGGAAGTATTGGTTTAATAACCTCCTGTATTGGAGGTATCGTAGCTCTCTTATCATCTGGATCTAACCATCGAACCTTGATATCGATGATATGGGTCAGATCGGTCCTTACGTTGATCCTAGCCTTATTCTAACTATCACAGCCATGATGGATCAGGGGCTCGGGTTTATCTGTTTCCTTTCCGGCCTGGCGGAACGTTGGGTTTGGTGGGATAGGAACGGGAGTAATGGTTTAACAACCGACTGCAGGGATTTAACCATCGAATACTGGTATCAATGACATGGGTCTGGGTTGACCCTCGCACCCTTTATTGCCTAATCTTAGCCATCACAGCCCTGATGGACCAGGGGTGCAGGTTTATCTCCTCGGTCTGCCTCCCGGCCTGAACGACGGCTGGAGCCGGGAGCTGGCTTCCAGCTCCATGTCGGTCTAGCCGAGCGTTGGGTTTGGTGGGGGGGTAGCCATAGTAGGGGTTTTGAACTTACCCGTCAGGTGGACTTGCTGATTTCCATGCCTACGGGCTAAAACGCTGGTTCAGCGAGATTGTGTGTGTATATACCAAGACTGGGTCAGTTCTGCTCGTCACAGTGATAGAGGCTCTTCACCCACCAATGTTTTTTGCTAAAGTCGGTCGAGAGGAGGACATGATGGGTTTTATTTTCATGGGGTAGGGTGCGGGCGTGTGGGGGTTTAGTTCTAGAGTTTGGGGAAGTGTTGGGCCAGGCCCGGTCTAGCATTTCTCCCGGGGGGGAGGGGTTTTGTTTGAGGGACCCGGAACCTAGTAATGGTAGTCCCGAGAGGGGACGATGGTTGGGTCAAAAGACCACGAGCCCGTGCCTTTCCTCA
Organism: Romanogobio albipinnatus; assembly: GCA_023566225.1. Classification (NCBI taxonomy): domain Eukaryota; kingdom Metazoa; phylum Chordata; class Actinopteri; order Cypriniformes; family Gobionidae; genus Romanogobio; species Romanogobio albipinnatus. The sequence goes on from JAKRKY010000080.1 coordinate 59,479, forward strand.
GACTCCCCTTGGACCCGGACCAGTTCTAGGCCAGGGGAGCTGTTGTAATTCTTTCAAAAACCTAACCCTAACCCTAACCTAACCCTAACCCTAACCCTAACCCTAACCCTAACCCTAACCCTAACCCTAACCCTAACCCTAACCCTAACCCTAAACCTAAACCTAAACCTAACCCTAAACCTAAACCTAACCCTAACCCAAGAAAAACACAAGTCCCACCCAGCTAAGTCCCACCCAAGTCAAACACAAGTCCCACCCACCTAAGTCCCACCCAAGTCAAACACAAGTCCCACCCAATTCAAACACAAGTCTCACCCACCTAAGTCCCAACCCACCCAAGTCAAACACAAGTCCCAACCAAGTCAAACACAAGTCCCACCCACCTAAATCCCAACCAAGTCAAACACAAGTCCCACCCACCTAAGTCGCACCCAAGTCAAACACAAGTCCAACCCACCTAAGTCCCACCCAAGTCAAACACAAGTCCAACCCACCTAAGTCCCACCCAAGTCAAACACAAGTCCCACCCAATTCAAACACAAGTCTCACCCACCTAACCCTAACCCACCCAAGTCAAACACAAGTCCCACCCAATTCAAACACAAGTCTCACCCACCTAAGTCCCAACCCACCCAAGTCAAACACAAGTCCCAACCAAGTCAAACACAAGTCCCACCCACCTAAGTCCCACCCAAGTCAAACACAAGTCCCACCCAATTCAAACACAAGTCTCACCCACCTAAGTCCCACCCAACTTGACCTCTATAGGTGCAATAATAGAGGGGGTGCAATACCATATCTCAGCACCTGGTGGCGCTAGAGGTACAGGACCACTCCCAATCGACTGGGCGTGGCAAAATTAGTATATATACCAAATCTCCTCCCTCTAGGACCAAGGGAAGCAAAGTGCACCAGGGGGTGCAATAGCATATCTCGGCACCTGGTGGCGCTAGAGCCACGGAACCAAGTGCAATCGACTGGGCATACTCTAATTAGTATACTCACAAAATTTCAGATCTGTAGCTGCAAAAAAAATGGGGGTGCAATACCATATCTCGGCCCCTGGTGGCGCTAGAGCTCCCAAACCAAGTGCAAACGATCGGGCGCCCTCTAAATAGTATATATACCAAATTTCAGCCTCCTAGGACCTATAGAAACGAAGTGCACCCCCCCCTATAGGGGGGTGCACTTTCGCATTTTACCCTATTACCTAACCCTAACCCTAACCCTAACCCTAACCCTAACCCTAACCCTAACCCTAACCCTAACCCTAACCCTAACCCTAACCCTAACCCTAACCCTAACCCTAACCCTAACCCTAACCCTAACCCTAACCCTAACCTAACCCTAACCCTACCCTAACCCTAACCCTAACCCTAACCCTAACCCTAACCCTAACCCTAACCCTAACCCTAACCCAAGAAAAACACAAGTCCCACCCAGCTAAGTCCCACCCAAGTCAAACACAAGTCCCACCCAATTCAAACACAAGTCTCACCCACCTAAGTCCCAACCCACCCAAGTCAAACACAAGTCCCAACCAAGTCAAACACAAGTCCCACCCACCTAAATCCCAACCAAGTCAAACACAAGTCCCACCCACCTAAGTCGCACCCAAGTCAAACACAAGTCCAACCCACCTAAGTCCCACCCAAGTCAAACACAAGTCCAACCCACCTAAGTCCCACCCAAGTCAAACACAAGTCCCACCCAATTCAAACACAAGTCTCACCCACCTAACCCTAACCCACCCAAGTCAAACACAAGTCCCACCCAATTCAAACACAAGTCTCACCCACCTAAGTCCCAACCCACCCAAGTCAAACACAAGTCCCAACCAAGTCAAACACAAGTCCCACCCACCTAAGTCCCACCCAAGTCAAACACAAGTCCCACCCAATTCAAACACAAGTCTCACCCACCTAAGTCCCACCCAACTTGACCTCTATAGGTGCAATAATAGAGGGGGTGCAATACCATATCTCAGCACCTGGTGGCGCTAGAGGTACAGGACCACTCCCAATCGACTGGGCGTGGCAAAATTAGTATATATACCAAATCTCCTCCCTCTAGGACCAAGGGAAGCAAAGTGCACCAGGGGGTGCAATAGCATATCTCGGCACCTGGTGGCGCTAGAGCCACGGAACCAAGTGCAATCGACTGGGCATACTCTAATTAGTATACTCACAAAATTTCAGATCTGTAGCTGCAAAAAAAATGGGGGTGCAATACCATATCTCGGCCCCTGGTGGCGCTAGAGCTCCCAAACCAAGTGCAAACGATCGGGCGCCCTCTAAATAGTATATATACCAAATTTCAGCCTCCTAGGACCTACAGAAACGAAGTGCACCCCCCCCTATAGGGGGGTGCACTTTCGCATTTTACCCTATTACCTAACCCTAACCCTAACCCTAACCTAACCTAACCCTAACCCTAACCCTAACCCTAACCCTAACCCTAACCCTAACCCTAACCCTAACCCTAACCCTAACCCTAACCCTAACCCTAAACCTAAACCTAACCCTAAACCTAAACCTAACCCTAACCCAAGAAAAACACAAGTCCCACCCAGCTAAGTCCCACCCAAGTCAAACACAAGTCCCACCCACCTAAGTCCCACCCAAGTCAAACACAAGTCCCACCCAATTCAAACACAAGTCTCACCCACCTAAGTCCCAACCCACCCAAGTCAAACACAAGTCCCAACCAAGTCAAACACAAGTCCCACCCACCTAAATCCCAACCAAGTCAAACACAAGTCCCACCCACCTAAGTCGCACCCAAGTCAAACACAAGTCCAACCCACCTAAGTCCCACCCAAGTCAAACACAAGTCCAACCCACCTAAGTCCCACCCAAGTCAAACACAAGTCCCACCCAATTCAAACACAAGTCTCACCCACCTAACCCTAACCCACCCAAGTCAAACACAAGTCCCACCCAATTCAAACACAAGTCTCACCCACCTAAGTCCCAACCCACCCAAGTCAAACACAAGTCCCAACCAAGTCAAACACAAGTCCCACCCACCTAAGTCCCACCCAAGTCAAACACAAGTCCCACCCAATTCAAACACAAGTCTCACCCACCTAAGTCCCACCCAACTTGACCTCTATAGGTGCAATAATAGAGGGGGTGCAATACCATATCTCAGCACCTGGTGGCGCTAGAGGTACAGGACCACTCCCAATCGACTGGGCGTGGCAAAATTAGTATATATACCAAATCTCCTCCCTCTAGGACCAAGGGAAGCAAAGTGCACCAGGGGGTGCAATAGCATATCTCGGCACCTGGTGGCGCTAGAGCCACGGAACCAAGTGCAATCGACTGGGCATACTCTAATTAGTATACTCACAAAATTTCAGATCTGTAGCTGCAAAAAAAATGGGGGTGCAATACCATATCTCGGCCCCTGGTGGCGCTAGAGCTCCCAAACCAAGTGCAAACGATCGGGCGCCCTCTAAATAGTATATATACCAAATTTCAGCCTCCTAGGACCTATAGAAACGAAGTGCACCCCCCCCTATAGGGGGGTGCACTTTCGCATTTTACCCTATTACCTAACCCTAACCCTAACCCTAACCCTAACCCTAACCCTAACCTAACCCTAACCCTAACCCTAACCCTAACCCTAACCCTAACCCTAACCCTAACCCTAACCCTAACCCTAAACCTAAACCTAACCCTAAACCTAAACCTAACCCTAACCCAAGAAAAACACAAGTCCCACCCAGCTAAGTCCCACCCAAGTCAAACACAAGTCCCACCCACCTAAGTCCCACCCAAGTCAAACACAAGTCCCACCCAATTCAAACACAAGTCTCACCCACCTAAGTCCCAACCCACCCAAGTCAAACACAAGTCCCAACCAAGTCAAACACAAGTCCCACCCACCTAAATCCCAACCAAGTCAAACACAAGTCCCACCCACCTAAGTCGCACCCAAGTCAAACACAAGTCCAACCCACCTAAGTCCCACCCAAGTCAAACACAAGTCCAACCCACCTAAGTCCCACCCAAGTCAAACACAAGTCCCACCCAATTCAAACACAAGTCTCACCCACCTAACCCTAACCCACCCAAGTCAAACACAAGTCCCACCCAATTCAAACACAAGTCTCACCCACCTAAGTCCCAACCCACCCAAGTCAAACACAAGTCCCAACCAAGTCAAACACAAGTCCCACCCACCTAAGTCCCACCCAAGTCAAACACAAGTCCCACCCAATTCAAACACAAGTCTCACCCACCTAAGTCCCACCCAACTTGACCTCTATAGGTGCAATAATAGAGGGGGTGCAATACCATATCTCAGCACCTGGTGGCGCTAGAGGTACAGGACCACTCCCAATCGACTGGGCGTGGCAAAATTAGTATATATACCAAATCTCCTCCCTCTAGGACCAAGGGAAGCAAAGTGCACCAGGGGGTGCAATAGCATATCTCGGCACCTGGTGGCGCTAGAGCCACGGAACCAAGTGCAATCGACTGGGCATACTCTAATTAGTATACTCACAAAATTTCAGATCTGTAGCTGCAAAAAAAATGGGGGTGCAATACCATATCTCGGCCCCTGGTGGCGCTAGAGCTCCCAAACCAAGTGCAAACGATCGGGCGCCCTCTAAATAGTATATATACCAAATTTCAGCCTCCTAGGACCTATAGAAACGAAGTGCACCCCCCCCTATAGGGGGGTGCACTTTCGCATTTTACCCTATTACCTAACCCTAACCCTAACCCTAACCCTAACCCTAACCTAACCCTAACCCTAACCCTAACCCTAACCCTAACCCTAACCCTAACCCTAACCCTAACCCTAACCCTAACCCTAAACCTAAACCTAAACCTAACCCTAAACCTAAACCTAACCCTAACCCAAGAAAAACACAAGTCCCACCCAGCTAAGTCCCACCCAAGTCAAACACAAGTCCCACCCACCTAAGTCCCACCCAAGTCAAACACAAGTCCCACCCAATTCAAACACAAGTCTCACCCACCTAAGTCCCAACCCACCCAAGTCAAACACAAGTCCCAACCAAGTCAAACACAAGTCCCACCCACCTAAATCCCAACCAAGTCAAACACAAGTCCCACCCACCTAAGTCGCACCCAAGTCAAACACAAGTCCAACCCACCTAAGTCCCACCCAAGTCAAACACAAGTCCAACCCACCTAAGTCCCACCCAAGTCAAACACAAGTCCCACCCAATTCAAACACAAGTCTCACCCACCTAACCCTAACCCACCCAAGTCAAACACAAGTCCCACCCAATTCAAACACAAGTCTCACCCACCTAAGTCCCAACCCACCCAAGTCAAACACAAGTCCCAACCAAGTCAAACACAAGTCCCACCCACCTAAGTCCCACCCAAGTCAAACACAAGTCCCACCCAATTCAAACACAAGTCTCACCCACCTAAGTCCCACCCAACTTGACCTCTATAGGTGCAATAATAGAGGGGGTGCAATACCATATCTCAGCACCTGGTGGCGCTAGAGGTACAGGACCACTCCCAATCGACTGGGCGTGGCAAAATTAGTATATATACCAAATCTCCTCCCTCTAGGACCAAGGGAAGCAAAGTGCACCAGGGGGTGCAATAGCATATCTCGGCACCTGGTGGCGCTAGAGCCACGGAACCAAGTGCAATCGACTGGGCATACTCTAATTAGTATACTCACAAAATTTCAGATCTGTAGCTGCAAAAAAAATGGGGGTGCAATACCATATCTCGGCCCCTGGTGGCGCTAGAGCTCCCAAACCAAGTGCAAACGATCGGGCGCCCTCTAAATAGTATATATACCAAATTTCAGCCTCCTAGGACCTATAGAAACGAAGTGCACCCCCCCCTATAGGGGGGTGCACTTTCGCATTTTACCCTATTACCTAACCCTAACCCTAACCCTAACCCTAACCCTAACCCTAACCTAACCCTAACCCTAACCCTAACCCTAACCCTAACCCTAACCCTAACCCTAACCCTAAACCTAAACCTAACCCTAAACCTAAACCTAACCCTAACCCAAGAAAAACACAAGTCCCACCCAGCTAAGTCCCACCCAAGTCAAACACAAGTCCCACCCACCTAAGTCCCACCCAAGTCAAACACAAGTCCCACCCAATTCAAACACAAGTCTCACCCACCTAAGTCCCAACCCACCCAAGTCAAACACAAGTCCCAACCAAGTCAAACACAAGTCCCACCCACCTAAATCCCAACCAAGTCAAACACAAGTCCCACCCACCTAAGTCGCACCCAAGTCAAACACAAGTCCAACCCACCTAAGTCCCACCCAAGTCAAACACAAGTCCAACCCACCTAAGTCCCACCCAAGTCAAACACAAGTCCCACCCAATTCAAACACAAGTCTCACCCACCTAACCCTAACCCACCCAAGTCAAACACAAGTCCCACCCAATTCAAACACAAGTCTCACCCACCTAAGTCCCAACCCACCCAAGTCAAACACAAGTCCCAACCAAGTCAAACACAAGTCCCACCCACCTAAGTCCCACCCAAGTCAAACACAAGTCCCACCCAATTCAAACACAAGTCTCACCCACCTAAGTCCCACCCAACTTGACCTCTATAGGTGCAATAATAGAGGGGGTGCAATACCATATCTCAGCACCTGGTGGCGCTAGAGGTACAGGACCACTCCCAATCGACTGGGCGTGGCAAAATTAGTATATATACCAAATCTCCTCCCTCTAGGACCAAGGGAAGCAAAGTGCACCAGGGGGTGCAATAGCATATCTCGGCACCTGGTGGCGCTAGAGCCACGGAACCAAGTGCAATCGACTGGGCATACTCTAATTAGTATACTCACAAAATTTCAGATCTGTAGCTGCAAAAAAAATGGGGGTGCAATACCATATCTCGGCCCCTGGTGGCGCTAGAGCTCCCAAACCAAGTGCAAACGATCGGGCGCCCTCTAAATAGTATATATACCAAATTTCAGCCTCCTAGGACCTACAGAAACGAAGTGCACCCCCCCCTATAGGGGGGTGCACTTTCGCATTTTACCCTATTACCTAACCCTAACCCTAACCCTAACCCTAACCCTAACCTAACCCTAACCCTAACCCTAACCCTAACCCTAACCCTAACCCTAACCCTAACCCTAACCCTAACCCTAACCCTAAACCTAAACCTAACCCTAAACCTAAACCTAACCCTAACCCAAGAAAAACACAAGTCCCACCCAGCTAAGTCCCACCCAAGTCAAACACAAGTCCCACCCACCTAAGTCCCACCCAAGTCAAACACAAGTCCCACCCAATTCAAACACAAGTCTCACCCACCTAAGTCCCAACCCACCCAAGTCAAACACAAGTCCCAACCAAGTCAAACACAAGTCCCACCCACCTAAATCCCAACCAAGTCAAACACAAGTCCCACCCACCTAAGTCGCACCCAAGTCAAACACAAGTCCAACCCACCTAAGTCCCACCCAAGTCAAACACAAGTCCAACCCACCTAAGTCCCACCCAAGTCAAACACAAGTCCCACCCAATTCAAACACAAGTCTCACCCACCTAACCCTAACCCACCCAAGTCAAACACAAGTCCCACCCAATTCAAACACAAGTCTCACCCACCTAAGTCCCAACCCACCCAAGTCAAACACAAGTCCCAACCAAGTCAAACACAAGTCCCACCCACCTAAGTCCCACCCAAGTCAAACACAAGTCCCACCCAATTCAAACACAAGTCTCACCCACCTAAGTCCCACCCAACTTGACCTCTATAGGTGCAATAATAGAGGGGGTGCAATACCATATCTCAGCACCTGGTGGCGCTAGAGGTACAGGACCACTCCCAATCGACTGGGCGTGGCAAAATTAGTATATATACCAAATCTCCTCCCTCTAGGACCAAGGGAAGCAAAGTGCACCAGGGGGTGCAATAGCATATCTCGGCACCTGGTGGCGCTAGAGCCACGGAACCAAGTGCAATCGACTGGGCATACTCTAATTAGTATACTCACAAAATTTCAGATCTGTAGCTGCAAAAAAAATGGGGGTGCAATACCATATCTCGGCCCCTGGTGGCGCTAGAGCTCCCAAACCAAGTGCAAACGATCGGGCGCCCTCTAAATAGTATATATACCAAATTTCAGCCTCCTAGGACCTATAGAAACGAAGTGCACCCCCCCCTATAGGGGGGTGCACTTTCGCATTTTACCCTATTACCTAACCCTAACCCTAACCCTAACCCTAACCCTAACCCTAACCTAACCCTAACCCTAACCCTAACCCTAACCCTAACCCTAACCCTAACCCTAACCCTAACCCTAACCCTAAACCTAAACCTAACCCTAAACCTAAACCTAACCCTAACCCAAGAAAAACACAAGTCCCACCCAGCTAAGTCCCACCCAAGTCAAACACAAGTCCCACCCACCTAAGTCCCACCCAAGTCAAACACAAGTCCCACCCAATTCAAACACAAGTCTCACCCACCTAAGTCCCAACCCACCCAAGTCAAACACAAGTCCCAACCAAGTCAAACACAAGTCCCACCCACCTAAATCCCAACCAAGTCAAACACAAGTCCCACCCACCTAAGTCGCACCCAAGTCAAACACAAGTCCAACCCACCTAAGTCCCACCCAAGTCAAACACAAGTCCAACCCACCTAAGTCCCACCCAAGTCAAACACAAGTCCCACCCAATTCAAACACAAGTCTCACCCACCTAACCCTAACCCACCCAAGTCAAACACAAGTCCCACCCAATTCAAACACAAGTCTCACCCACCTAAGTCCCAACCCACCCAAGTCAAACACAAGTCCCAACCAAGTCAAACACAAGTCCCACCCACCTAAGTCCCACCCAAGTCAAACACAAGTCCCACCCAATTCAAACACAAGTCTCACCCACCTAAGTCCCACCCAACTTGACCTCTATAGGTGCAATAATAGAGGGGGTGCAATACCATATCTCAGCACCTGGTGGCGCTAGAGGTACAGGACCACTCCCAATCGACTGGGCGTGGCAAAATTAGTATATATACCAAATCTCCTCCCTCTAGGACCAAGGGAAGCAAAGTGCACCAGGGGGTGCAATAGCATATCTCGGCACCTGGTGGCGCTAGAGCCACGGAACCAAGTGCAATCGACTGGGCATACTCTAATTAGTATACTCACAAAATTTCAGATCTGTAGCTGCAAAAAAAATGGGGGTGCAATACCATATCTCGGCCCCTGGTGGCGCTAGAGCTCCCAAACCAAGTGCAAACGATCGGGCGCCCTCTAAATAGTATATATACCAAATTTCAGCCTCCTAGGACCTATAGAAACGAAGTGCACCCCCCCCTATAGGGGGGTGCACTTTCGCATTTTACCCTATTACCTAACCCTAACCCTAACCCTAACCCTAACCCTAACCTAACCCTAACCCTAACCCTAACCCTAACCCTAACCCTAACCCTAACCCTAACCCTAACCCTAACCCTAACCCTAAACCTAAACCTAACCCTAAACCTAAACCTAACCCTAACCCAAGAAAAACACAAGTCCCACCCAGCTAAGTCCCACCCAAGTCAAACACAAGTCCCACCCACCTAAGTCCCACCCAAGTCAAACACAAGTCCCACCCAATTCAAACACAAGTCTCACCCACCTAAGTCCCAACCCACCCAAGTCAAACACAAGTCCCAACCAAGTCAAACACAAGTCCCACCCACCTAAATCCCAACCAAGTCAAACACAAGTCCCACCCACCTAAGTCGCACCCAAGTCAAACACAAGTCCAACCCACCTAAGTCCCACCCAAGTCAAACACAAGTCCAACCCACCTAAGTCCCACCCAAGTCAAACACAAGTCCCACCCAATTCAAACACAAGTCTCACCCACCTAACCCTAACCCACCCAAGTCAAACACAAGTCCCACCCAATTCAAACACAAGTCTCACCCACCTAAGTCCCAACCCACCCAAGTCAAACACAAGTCCCAACCAAGTCAAACACAAGTCCCACCCACCTAAGTCCCACCCAAGTCAAACACAAGTCCCACCCAATTCAAACACAAGTCTCACCCACCTAAGTCCCACCCAACTTGACCTCTATAGGTGCAATAATAGAGGGGGTGCAATACCATATCTCAGCACCTGGTGGCGCTAGAGGTACAGGACCACTCCCAATCGACTGGGCGTGGCAAAATTAGTATATATACCAAATCTCCTCCCTCTAGGACCAAGGGAAGCAAAGTGCACCAGGGGGTGCAATAGCATATCTCGGCACCTGGTGGCGCTAGAGCCACGGAACCAAGTGCAATCGACTGGGCATACTCTAATTAGTATACTCACAAAATTTCAGATCTGTAGCTGCAAAAAAAATGGGGGTGCAATACCATATCTCGGCCCCTGGTGGCGCTAGAGCTCCCAAACCAAGTGCAAACGATCGGGCGCCCTCTAAATAGTATATATACCAAATTTCAGCCTCCTAGGACCTACAGAAACGAAGTGCACCCCCCCCTATAGGGGGGTGCACTTTCGCATTTTACCCTATTACCTAACCCTAACCCTAACCCTAACCCTAACCCTAACCCTAACCCTAACCCTAACCCTGGAAATCGGACCCCTGGACATCTGACCCCTCCCCATCATCTAACCCTAACCACAATAGCCCTGGACCGACCAACACCCCTCATCCCTAAAACTTAACCGTTACAACCCCCTGTACATTTGACCCCTGGACATCTGACCCCTCCCCATCATCTAACCCTAACCACAATAGCCCTGGACCGACCAACACCCCTCATCCCTAAAACTTAACCGTCACAACCCCCTGTACATTTGACCCCTGGACACCTGAACCCTCTCCATCCCCTAACCCTACTCACAATAGCCCTGGACTGACCAAGAACCCTGGCAAAAAAAACTAGCCCTGTGTAAAATAGCCCTGAGCTCGGGCAGCCCGGCTTGTCATACCCTGGACATTCATTTATTTATTTATTTATTTATTTATCTAAATAAATGTATATTAGATTATTTTTCACAGGCA